>JAYKQN010000005.1:26615000-26662500 GCA_036785175.1 Eupleurogrammus muticus
AGTCGAAAGAAACTTTCCAAAGACGTTTGCTTTTTACTCATTTTGCCTGCTCCCTGGTTTCATTTCAGCGGGAACCTGTCACATGACTTAGATGGATGTAAGAGAGAATCGGGTACATTTTCAAAATAAAATATCTTTCAGATTCCAAAATAAATAATCTTTCTGTGCAGCCCGGTACCAAACCTCCTGCATCATCCCACCCCTCTGATGCCTCCTCCACCACGTCCAGACTTTTATCTGGTGCAGTTTTACCAAGCGATGATGGAGATGGAGGGTTACGCTAATGGTGGCAGACAGGCCAGATACCAGTATGTATGCCACAGGGTGGTGGTGGTGGTAGGGGGGGCGGGGGCTAATCCTACTCTGGTCCAGAATGATGAACACGTATTAGTCAGAGGCCACTGACCAGAACATCTCCGGGCAGGGGGGGGGCTATGGCCTGGAGACGGGTTCGGCGTTTTTAGACTTTTTGTCCTCCACAGGTAGCGGGCGTGTCCACGTTTGCGCTCCCTCGGATTTCGTGTCAAACGTCGCCTCCCATATGGCGGCTTGCGATGCAATTTTCTAATCTTGTCAAATCAGGGTGTGTGTGTGTGTGTGACACAGTCATGATAAAGCTAACGTGAATTCCCTTTTTTTCTCCCCCTCCTCCCTCTTGTCCTCCTCTGTGTCTCAGCAGCAGCAGATGGTGAGGAACCAACTTCAGCAGGTGGGAAATTTTTATGCTCGGCAATGTGATTTCCATTCATTTATGCCACGTGTGTGTGTGTGTGTGATAGAGTGAGAGAGAGGAACATTATTCCTTCCTTCCTTCATTACCACCACCTCTTAATTCCGGTATCGACTCGCTGATCATGCCTGGTCAGCAGTCATGATTACATCATTTGGTTGAGCTTTTCATAAGCGAGTCTCCTGTTTGTCTCTGGTTCAGGCTCCATTTCACTCCACTGGTTTCATTACTGTTCATTGTGGAAATGCTCCGAGGGTCTTGGTTTGCTGTGAAGAGCAGGATGTCTGTGGCCTCAGGACTGGAATTGAAATTTTTTCTCGCTGCCTTCATCACAGGTGCAGAAGTGTTGGGTTAAACAATTAATCAAAATTATAGCGAAATGTGTATTGCAAATTTGAAACGGCAAGAGCAAAATAGACTTTTAAATTAAGTACTGTCATGCCTATATCATAGTCTACAGACTTTGTACACATCGGTATAATCACACCATAATCATTTATTGAAAATGAGAATAATGATGTAAAAGTGATTATTTCCTTGTTTGCATGTTGTAAATCATATCGAAATCGCAGTATCTATGTTTTTTACACATTTGTTAAAGTTAAAGGACCAGTGTGTGGTATTTACTGACATCTAGTGGTGAGTTTGCAGATTGCAACCAGCTGAATACCCCATAGTATTCCCCAGTATGATCCTAAAAATCCAAAAATATTCAGCTGTCACTGCCAACCACTTATTAAAATATATATTCGTTCTACTTATAAAACAGTTTCTTTAATGTGAAATACTCTAGTGGCAGTGTTTGGTTTGTCCCTTCTGGGCTGCTGTAGAAACATAGTGCTCCGTTTAGATATGAAGGTCTCACTTTAAATGAAAAGACTGATAGTTTTAGGAGATTATCCACTAATAAAAATGTAATTATATTCTATTTCTGCAAATATTGTTCCATCAAGTGTCATTAAGAGCTGTGAAATGAGCGTACAGGAAATTCCCCTTAAAATTCCGTTCCTTAGAGACCCATGTTTGGTATTCAGAAGAACCTCTTCCCATTATTGAAAGAACTCATGTAACGAGAGTTTTATTACAAAAGCAACAGCACAGAGGACGACAGTAAACAAGAACCTGATTCATCTTCATCAGTGATGCAATTAAAATGTCACTTCACATCCTGGGGAGGTGGCACCGCTGAATGCAAACTTTCTGCTGCATCCTCGTGCAGTTGTCTCTGTCCTTGCCTCGTTCATTAATATTAATCTGTGCCGGTTTGCATGAGATTAAACGGGTTAAAACAAGAGTCAAAAACATAACCCAGAAAATCTAAGTGATAAATGTCATGTGATCTCAGAAAATAGAAAGGTTCACATATTGAAATAGGTGTGTGTGTGTGTGTGTGTGTGTATGTATGTGTATATATGTATATATATATGTACAGTGGGGAAAATAAGTATTGAAGTATTGAACACCCTGCTATTTTGCTATTTCTCCCACTTAGAAATCATGGAGGGGTCTGAAATTGTCATCGTAGGTGCATGTCCACTGTGAGAGAGATAAACTAAAAAGAAAAATCCAGAAATCACAATGCCATCCATCCATCCATCCATTGTCTTCCGCTTATCCGGGGCCGGGTCGCGGGGGCAGCAGTCTAAGCAGGGACTCCCAGACTTCCCTCACCCCGGACACGTCCTCCAGCTCCTCCGGTGGGACCCCAAGGCGTTCCCAGGCCAGCCGAGAGACATAGTCCCTCCAGCGTGTCCTGGGTCTTCCCCGGGGCCTCCTCCCGGTGGGACATGCCCAGAACACCTCCCTAGGGAGGCGTCCAGGAGGCATCCTGAGCAGATGCCCGAGCCACCTCAGCTGGTTCCTCTCAATGTGTAGGAGCAGCGGCTCTACTCCGAGCTCCTCCCGTGTGACCGAGCTCCTCACCCTATCCCTAAGGGTGCGCCCGGCCACTCTGCGGAGGAAGCCCATTTCAGCCACTTGTATACGCGATCTTGTCCTTTCGGTCATTACCCAAAGCTCATGACCATAGGTGAGGGTAGGAACGTAGATTGACCGGTAAATCGAGAGCTTCGCCTTCCGGCTCAGCTCCTTCTTCACCACAACGGACCGATACAGCGACCGCATCACTGCAGACGCTGCACCGATCCGCCTGTCAATCTCACGCTCCATCCTTCCCTCACTCGTGAACAAGACCCCGAGATACTTGAACTCCTCCACTTGGGGCAGAGACTCACCACCCACCCGGAGAGAGCAAACCACCTTTTTCCGGTCGAGAACCATGGCATCGGATTTGGAGGAGCTGATTCTCATCCCAGCCGCTTCACACTCGGCTGCAAACCGCCCCAGTGCCTGCTGCAGGTCCTGGCTCGAAGAAGCCATCAGGACAACATCATCTGCAAACAGCAGAGATGAAATCCTGTGGTTCCCAAACCAGGCCCCCTCCGGCCCCTGGCTGCGCCTAGAAATTCTGTCCATAAATATAATGAACAGAACCGGTGACAAAGGGCAGCCCTGGCGGAGTCCAACATGCACTGGGAACAGGTCTGACTTACTGCCGGCAATGCGAACACAGCTCCTGCTCCGGTCATACAGGGACCGGACAGCCCTTAGCAAAGAGCCCCGGACCCCATACTCCCAGAGCACCCCCCAAAGGACACCACGAGGTACACGGTCGAATGCCTTCTCCAGATCCACAAAACACATGTGGACTGGTTGGGCATACTCCCATGAGCCCTCGAGGACCCGATGGAGAGTATAGAGCTGGTCCAGTGTTCCACGACCGGGACGAAAACCACACTGCTCCTCCTGAATCCGAGGTTCGACTATCGGTCGGATTCTCCTCTCCAGCACCCTGGAATAGACCTTACCGGGAAGGCTGAGGAGTGTGATTCCCCTGTGATTGGAACACACCCTCCGGTCCCCCTTCTTATACAGAGGGACCACCACCCCGGTCTGCCACTCCACAGGTACTGTCCCCGACCGCCACGCGATGTTGCAGAGACGTGTCAGCCAAGACAGTCCCACAACATCCAGAGACTTGAGGTACTCAGGACGGATCTCATCCACCCCCGGAGCCTTGCCACCGAGGAGCTTGCCAACCACCTCAGTGACTTCAGCCAGGGTGATGGACGAGTCCGCCCCTGGGTCCCCAGTCTCTGCTTCCTCCTCGGAGGACGTGACAGTGGGATTGAGGAGATCCTCAAAGTACTCCTTCCACCGCCCGACAACATCCCCAGTCGAGGTCAGCAGCTCTCCACCCGCACTGTAAACAGTGTTGGTGAAGCACTGCTTTCCCCTCCTGAGGCGCCGGACGGTTTGCCAGAATCTCCTTGAGGCCGTCCGATAGTCCTCCTCCATGGCCTCCCCGAACTCCTCCCAAACCCGAGTTTTTGCCTCTGCGACCGCCCGAGCCGCGGCACGCTTGGCCCGCCGGTACTCATCAGCTGCCTCAGGAGTCCCACGAGCCAACAAGGCTCGATAGGACTCCTTCTTCAGCTTGACGGCATCCCTTACTTCCGGTGTCCACCACCGGGTTCGGGGATTGCCGCCGCGACAAGCACCACGGACCTTACGACCACAGCTACGAGCAGCCGCATCAACAATAGAGGTGGAGAACATGGCCCACTCGGAGTCCATGTCTCCAACCTCCCCCGGGATCAGGGAGAAACTCTCCCGGAGGTGGGAGTTGAAGACCCCCCTGACAGAGGGCTCCGCCAGACGTTCCCAGCAGACCCTCACAATACGCTTGGGCCTGCCAGGTCCGTCCGGCTTCCTCCTCCGCCAGCGGATCCAACTCACCACCAGGTGGTGATCAGTTGACAGCTCAGCCCCTCTCTTCACCCGAGTGTCCAAGACACACGGTCGGAGGTCAGATGACACGATGACAAAGTCGATCATCGACCTCCGGCCTAGAGTGTCCTGGTGCCATGTGCACCGATGGACACCCTTGTGCTCGAACATGGTGTTCATTATGGACAAGCTGTGACTAGCACAGAAGTCCAATAACAAAACACCGCTCGGGTTCAGATCGGGGAGGCCGTTCCTCCCAATCACGCCCCTCCAAGTGTCACTGTCGTTACCCACATGGGCGTTGAAATCCCCCAGGAGAACAACGGAGTCCCCGGATGGCGCACTATCTAGTACCCCTCCTAGGGACTCCAAGAAGGCCGGGTACTCTGCACTGCTGTTTGGCCCGTAGGCCGACACAACAGTGAGAGACCTGTCCCCGACCCGAAGGCGCAGGGACGCGACCCCCTCGTTCACCGGAGTGAACCCCAACACGCAGCGGCTGAGCTGTGGGGCAATGAGCAAGCCCACACCAGCTCGCCGCCGCTCCCCGCGGGCAACGCCAGAGAAATAGAGAGTCCAACCCCTCTCAAGAAGATGGGTTCCAGAGCCCAAGCTGTGCGTGGAGGTGAGGCCGACTATATCTAGCCGGTAACGCTCCACCTCCCGCACAAGCTCAGGCTCCTTCCCCCCCAGCGAGGTGACATTCCATGTCCCCAGAGCTAGTCTCCATGTCCGGAGATCCGGTCGCCGAGGTCCCCGCCTTCGACTGCCACCCGAATCTCTCCTCACCCGCCCCCCATGGCTCCTCCCGCAGGTGGTGGGTCCACGGGAGGACGGCCCCACGTCGTTTCTTCGGGCTGGGCCCGACCGGGCCCCGTGGGAAAAGGCCCGGCCACCAGGCGCTCGCTGCCGAGCACCCACCCCAGGCCTAGCTCCAGGGTGGGGCCCCGGTAACGCCAGTCCGGGCGACGTAACTGGCCTTGTTCTTGTCTTCTTCATCATGTGGGGCTTCTGAACCGCTCTTAGTCAGACCCGTCTCCCAGGACCTGTTTGCCATGGGTGACCCTACCAGGGGCATAGAGCCCCCGACAACATAGCTCCCAGGATCATTCGGGTGCTCAAACCCCTCCACCACGTTAAGGTGGCGGTTCGGGGAGGGGAAATCACAATGCATGATTTTTTAATGATTTATTTGTGTGATATAGCGGCAAATAAGTATTTGAACACCTGAGTAAATGAACGTTAATATTTGGTACAGTAGCCTTTGTTTGCTATTACAGAGGTCAAACATTTCCTGTAGTTTTTCACCAGGTTTGCACATACTGCAGGAGGGATCCTGGCCCACTCCTCCACACAGATCTTCTCTAGATCAGTCAGGTTTCTGGGCTGTCGCTGAGAAACACAGAGTTTGAGCTCCCTCCAAAGATTTTCGATTGGGTTCAGGTCTGGAGACTGGCTGGGCCATGCTAGAACCTTGATATGCTTCTTACGGAGCCAGTCCTTGGTTTTCCTGGCTGTGTGCTTTGGGTCATTGTCGTGTTGGAAGACCCAGCCACGACCCATCTTCAATTCTCTGACTGAGGGAAGGAGGTTGTTCCCCAAAATCTCACAATACACGGCCCCAGTCATCCTCTCTTTAATGCAGTGCACTCGTCCTGTCCCATGTGCAGAAAAACACCCCCAAAGCATGATGCTACCACCCCCATGCTTCACAGTAGGGATGGTGTTCTTCGGATTGTACTCTTCATTCTTCTTCCTCCAAACACGCTTAGTGGAATTATGACCAAAAAGTTCTATTTTGGTCTCATCTGACCACAAAACTTTCTCCCATGACTCCTCTGTATCATCCAAATGGTCATATGCAAACTTAAGACGGGCCTTGACATGTGCTGATTTAAGCAGGGGAACCTTTCGTGCCATGCATGATTTCAAATCATGACGTCTTAGTGTATTACCTACAGTAACCTTGGAAACGTTGGTCCCAGTTCTTTTCAGGTCATTGACCAACTCCTGTCGTGTTGTTCTGGGCTGATTCCTCACCTTTCTTAGAATCATTGAGACCCCACGAGGTGATATCTTGCACGGGGCTCCACTCCGATTGAGATTGATCGTCATGTTTAGCTTCTTCCATTTTCTAATGATTGCTCCAACAGTGGACCTTTTTTCACCAAGCTGCTTGGCAATTGCTCTGTAGCCCTTTCCAGCCTTGTGGAGGTGTACAATTTTCTCTCTTGTGTGGTTGGACAGCTCTTTGGTCTTCGCCATGTTACAAGTTAAAGTCTTGCTGATTGTATGGGGTGGACAGGTGTCTTTATGCAGCTAACCACTTCAAACAGGTGCATCTGATTAAGGATGATACATGGATGCAGGTGGACTTCTAATGGGCGGACTAACAGGTCCTTCAGGGTCAGAATTCTAGATGACACAGGTGTTCAAATACTTATTTGCCGCTATATCACACAAATAAATCATTAAAAAATCATGCATTGTGATTTCTGGATTTTTCTTTTTAGTTTATCTCTCTCACAGTGGACATGCACCTACGATGACAATTTCAGACCCCTCCATGATTTCTAAGTGGGAGAAATAGCAAAATAGCAGGGTGTTCAAATACTCCCCACTGTATGTACATACACATATATATATATATATATGTATATGTATATGTATATATGTAGATGCATGCACAGATAAACACAATAAACATTTATTCAAATGTAACTGTAATTCCACAAAATATAACAATTAAAAATGCAAATTTAAACCTAAAAATTAGAATTTCACATTTTCCTCCAAAGTACAGCAGCTTTAAATTCCATCGACCGGCGGCACAGACGTCACTCAGCAGTTCATCATCATAACGAATGCACTTAGTGATTCAGCATAAAGATAAATTGAATTCATATGTTTGCAGTTTGAAGGAATAGCAGCAATAAATCCCATTTCCCGGAAGCTGTATACATTCCAGACAACGGGTCGGGGGGGGGGGGGCGAATGAGAGCGAACGGCACGAGAAATAATTATTGGATCTGAAAACGACCCGAATTAGGTGCGACTTGTGACCACTGACCTGGAACCGGACTCGGGGACAGTACAGTCTATGCACAGTCTATAGACATTAGGGTGAATGAATGTGCACGTGTTGGATGCCGTTTTGTTGTCTGCCACAATTGAATAATAAAATAATAAAGACATTCTCTACATTATACCCACTTGAGCGGAGGTGGAAGCCTTTTTTCTCACCTTCAGGATAATTTATTCACATAGTGAAAAAAAAAAGAGAAATTCCTGATTACAATAAAACAGAAAAGACATCGGTGACTCACTCCAACTTTACATATTTGCTGCCATAAAGAAACAATAATGAGCTGAATGACACTGATAAATAATAATAGGCCGGGTGTAAATGCTCGGCTTTTATGTCGTGTTTAATGAAGTGGTGCGAGTCTTTAATGTCACACATTAGCTCTTTGATTGTTTAATTTATCGTTAAATGCGATCCTGAATGTCAAAATATTAAATCCACATCTTTCTAAATGCCACTCGCCCCACGTTAAGAGTAAAATGTTTGACTACGAGACATTTTTCCTGTTAGACTTTGACATCCTTTAAGCTCGGTGACAATTCATGCACTGTAAAATAAAAAAATTAATTAAAAAAAAAGGGAATAGTTGGCCCAGCTTAATTTATTTAATTCAATTAACAAGGAAATTAATTTGAAACTCAATGAAAAGTAAACTACTGCTCTTATAGAACCTACATGTATTTATGTGAAATGTTAATGAGTTAAACATAATTAAAATTTGCATTAACAATTATTATTTGAAGACGACTGACAATGAAGAAATATAATTAAAAATTAATAATTAGTATGGGTTTCTTACATGGTTTTATATGCTTCATCCGTGCTCTTCTTATTTCTGGTAACTTTACATATATTAATATAAAGGTGAAACAAATAGATAAATAAAAAACTTGACACATGGCACACATAAGGCACCTAACTATAAGGTTTATATACAAAAAATAGAGCAGGAGCTAAACTGAGTTTGGTTGTGCTTTATTTAAGTATTGATTACAACGTACTAACATTTTTTATGGTAAAACACACGGATAAAACAAGCACACAAGTGTGTGTATTTAAAAAAAGAGCGGGGTAATGTCATCAATCAAACCATCAAAGTCCTCATCCTCTGTTTCTGATTCCAACAGCAGCTAAATCTCCATCAAACATGCCAGCTTCACTTTCTTCACCATCAAAGTCACTTTCCTCTAAATGATGTGTTATAATCCGCTGGAAGTTGCTGCGCTACCGTAGTCCTGGTCTGGATGGAGAAATGGCACCAAAACAAAAGCACCAAGACGGAAATGTTCAATTTTTATTTCTTCTGCTAGCTTTACTGCTTTTAATAGAATGGTGACCGTCCAAACGCTTCTCCCACTCGTTCTCTGCTCTGTGATCCACTGATCCAGTCTTTGCTCTGTGATCCACTGATCCAGTCTTTGCTCTGTGATCCACTGATCCAGTCTCTGCTCTGTGATCAACTGATCCAGTCTTTTCTCTGTGATCCACTGATCCGGTCTTTTCTCTGTGATCCACTGATCCGGTCTTTGCTCTGTGATCCACTGATCCGGTCTTTGCTCTGTGATCTACTGATCCAGTTTTTGCTCTGTGATCCACTGATCCAGTCTCTGCTCTGTGATCCACTGATCCAGTCTCTGCTCTGTGATCCACTGATCCAGTCTTTCCTCCAACTCGTACCACCTGTCTTATGTCTTAAACTCAGCTGTGTAGCTGATTTCCTTCAGTTTAAACTGTGCTTTATCAGCGTGTCTCTTTACCATTTTCAGGTTGTTAAAACAACGATGTTCTGCATAACGCACATCCCCGTTATTTTATCTACAATCCATGCCCACACTTCCCCTACATACAGACATAGGGAGCACTGCGCACTTTGAAGAGAATAGAAGACTTTTATGTGCACCTTATAGTAGTGAAAATACGGTATTAAAGCTCGGATTTGAATCACAGGTACACGATGCCTGAGTTACCTGGAGAGGAACTCCTACTCCAAAGCTGGAGCAAAAAAAAGAAATGACATAAAAATCATAGTTTATGCGTTGAAAACACTGATGGAGACCAGAAGCGGCAGCGTAATTGAGGCTGAGAGTTAAGTGGATAACGAACACGCAGGACGCGTGGGGAGGACGGATTGGAGCCGCATCCCGTTTTTACGGGAAACCCTTTTAGCCGTTCGCTAAAAAACGCTCGTTCTGGAAGGCCCGTGGGAGCTCTGACATTTCTGTGACATTTAGTCCCGGACAGGACGACCCTTCGTTTCTTTTTGCTTCCTCTCCGTGGATTTACCCAGGAATGATGTTGGTATCCGACACGACCTCTCTCCCGTTTGGATTTTTCGGATTTGACGTGTCCTGGAGTGTTTCCTGCAGGAAAGTGCATGACGCTGATGGGAAGGAATGGCAGATTTTCTGGGGAATAGGAGGCCAGGAAGTCACTAAAAGCCTGAACGTGCAGGACTACCCCCCCCCCCTCCCCTTCCTAGACCCCCTGCAGAGCCGAGAAAACAGCGAGAACGCTGATGTTACATCGGTGCTAAGGTGCCAACCCTCATCAGGTCGTGGTGAAGGATGGGTGCAGTGACCATGAGCCAAAGTAAGAAAAGCCGAGGTTAAAACACATTTGACGCAATTAGGCCACGTCAGATTCCTCCTGAGATGCGAGCATGGTGTTTAAAGTTAAATATGTTCCTTTTATTTTGAAATTTTTATAAAAGCGTAAAAGGAATGTTTCCTCCCAGACTCTTATTGGGAAAACCGGAGTTGAAACAAGAGGCTCTGCGCTTAATTAAATCCCCCTCATCAAGTCAAGTGAGTCTTAATACCTCACGCTTCCCCGGTGATGCATTATAAAACGTAATGCTGTAAACCAGATCATTTATAAGGGGCTGCGTTATAAACTGCAGGGTAATAAAATTAGTATCACTCCTAGTACTAGTCGGAGCTATAACCCTGAACATGTCAGGCCGTTTTCTTATTTATTTATTTATTTATTCATTTTTTTACGTGATTGATCTGCAAGGAAACAAAGGATGCTTTCCCCGTGTTTAACTGTCGGCCGGCAGCTTTCACGGCTGATTGATTGGACTCTTTTCGGCCAGAAAAAAAAAGAATAAATAAATAAATCCGGTAGCGCTGCACGCCGGACGCGGCGAGGCCTCGCATCCATCACGTCTCCTCCTACATGCATCATGTAGACAAGCGTCACGCCGACAGACGGCAGGAAGCGATGCGTCCTCCCTGCTGCTTCCAGCACGCCTGACATCACCTGTGTGATGTTCTCACTGAGAAAAAAAACAAAATAAAACACTGAAAAAGTTCTGTGTTTTAACCTGAAAGTGCAGGATGATCCCTGTCAACGTGAAGGTGGAGCTCACATGCAAGTTCACAGTGTTTTAGCAGCTATCGTGTATATTGTGTGTGTTGAAATCTGATCTTAATTATTCTGTAAATACAGACACACACACACACACACACACACACACACACACACACACACACACACACACACACACACAGTTTTCTTCTGGATACTCCTACTACTGACTATGGTCATAAAGGGAGACGTCGATTTGTTTCAAATATTAAATAAAGTAAAGAAAGTGACATTTTTACATCACCAGGTCGGCCTGAATTGACTTACTGAAAAAAAAAAAATATATATATATATATATATATATATATTTATATATATATATATATACACTTCCTGTGAATGTCCCAAATCAAAATAACATACGTCCCCTTTTGAATCTAATAACATATCTGACACTGTTAATCTTGAAATAACTTATGAATTATTCTAATTTCATAATGTTGGTTTTAATTATTCTTTTAAATCTTCTTGTTCTAAACAAATTGTCTAACGTTAAAATTAAAAATTCTTAACACACAGCTCCATGCGAGATGGAGGTGAAATGAGCAATTGACCAAATACCAAGTATGAGTGTCAAAAGCAGTTGTTGTAGTATTTCACATTTTTTAATAACGCATAAATAGTTTAAAAAATATTTTTAGACATGTTTTTTAAAGGAACATTTACTATAAGCACAGATCTGATAAATACCATTTGCTAAATACCATCGTGTAACGTCCTCCAACACTGAACGGTCGATCATCCAAAGCCTTTAACTCCAAATAAAATAATTGGCCAAAGACCAAGTATGAGTATCAAAAGACGTTGTTGTAGTATTTCACATTTTTTAATAATGCTTAAATAGATTAAAATAGATTTTCAGAGATGTTTTTTAAAGGGACATTTACTATAAGCACAGATCTGATAAATACCATGTGCTTGTTACGCCTTTAACTCCATCACATTCTTAGTGATTCAGTTTTCTTCCATTTTGTCCTTTTCCAACTTTATTTTTTGGACTTTTACAACAAAGACGCATGCAGAGGACCCCCTCTAGATGGTTGGGTTGATCACCACATGTGTTAAATGTACTTTTCTTCACACGTTGTCATCTTCTTCTTCTCTTTCTTTGGGGTTTTAGGCACCTGACATTCAAAGAGTCAGACTAATACCTGACTGTGCATCACACTCCACTCTTCAGCCTTGTTGTGTAATATTCTTTACTAGTGGTCAGGATGCACCACATGGACAAACATGGACAATCCCAACTAGCTCCTTCCACTCCTTCTGTCTCTCTACATATAATTAAGTAGAATAACCCAGAGAAAACCCTCTGAGCAGCTTCTGGTTCATTTTTCTGACTTCAAGCTTTGCACAGAATGGTCAGTTGCTGCAGTGAATGAATGAACTCATGAAGGCGTAATAGAACTACGTTAATTCCCCAAACTGTAAATCCGTGAATGGGGAATGTTGAGCGGCTGTTAGATGAAAGCCTCACATGAAGGAAGTAGGTTTTTTTTTATTTTTTAAGCTTTAAATTATCGATAAAAATCAAGCTCCCAGATGACGACGTTTCTCTTTCCAGGCTCAAAACTGACGTTTATTCTGTGGCGTTTCAATCATCCCGATTAATGAGCTGGTGGTTTTTAAATGAGCTTTATAAATAAACTTTGAGTTTTGACTGTAAAAAATTATCTGTATAAGCAAATGTCAACTTCTTTTTTTTTCCAGCTTATTGGTTTAAAAAGCATCTTACAAATCTCCTGCAACTGCAGCTATTACTAAGAATTTCTGGCCTTTGTTAAGTCAAAATTGCATCGAGACACAATGCTGAAAATTGCAGATTTGGTCTATTGCATTAGTTGCATTTACCGTAATGTAAAAAAATCCCTCTAGCTAAATACTGCACTTTTACATGGATGCACTTTCCCTGATAAATAAATACGTCTGTTTGGAGATTTCCAACATGGCAGAAGGGAAAGTGAATGTATAAAACTGTATGTATATAGTGATTTGTCACCACAGATCAAGGAGGATGCATCTAAAAACTGCTGTTTCGTGCAACTTTACATTTCCTGTTCTAATGTTTGACAGCAGACGAGTAGAGTAAAGTAGATCTTCTCCTTGTCCTCCACATACACCACAATTTAATGGATTTCCATTATTCTATTTAACATCATATTTAACTTAAGGAAGTTTTTCCTTGTACGATGTAAGGGTCTAAGCACAGAGGATGCTTTTTATAGCAGCTATTTTGTAGAAAAATCATCTAAAATAGTGTAAAATTGACTTGTTAGTTTTTGATGATCATTGCGAGCCATATCATCATCATCATAACTCAACAGTACAGCCAGATGTTGGTGGCTTTCTATTTATTTAGTTATTTATTTTTCATAATTTCCCCACTCTGGATGTTAAAACATGCAGCGTTTCCTTTCACCTCGAAGCGTTCTCAGTTTCAGCTTGTCACCCAGCTCCATAAATCACAGTATCAGCACATCACACGTTTTTTGGGTTTCAGCGCCTTTTATATATCTATGAAAAATAATAATACATTTCTGACTCTGCTCTTCCAGTATCTTCTTTCTTTTGACTCTTTCCCACCGCCTTCCTTTCCTTTTTATCTGCCTCGTGCTCCCTCTCCATTAGCGAGGCTGTCAGTTCACGGCTCCGACTGTGCATCGTCACGTCAGAGTCGCGTCGCCTCGGCTCCCTCGCCGCTCTGAAAGCTATCATACGTCCCTCTGTTCGGCTGATTAGCCAGCGCCCTCATTAGAACCGTCACAGGTCCCCGGCTCTGGAACGACGTGACTTCCATAGGATTTACCTTGTTTGTAATTCATATCCAGAGGCCTGCTAATTCCAACGAGAGGACGATAATAAGATCGCTGCTGTGGCTTTTAGGCCTATACATTATCTGGGTTCAGTTAATCCAGTGGTTCTCAAATAATAAAGTGCAATTGCACCTCCACTCCATTAGGGGGCAGTGGTGCTCTCATTGTCAGAGTGTGTGCAGGAAGCATACAGCACAGAGTATGAGTATGAAGTGTAGACACCAAGTGACACCATGAAAACATATTTAACAGGGATGAGAAGACAGGCGGAGAGAGACGGAGATAAAGAGACAAACGAAAGTCTCCCAAAGCTAAGACGAGGAAATATGACAAAGCGTCTGTAGCGCTTGGTTCACTGTGAAAGACCGGTGTGTTACTGAGTCTGAAATGTTGGAGACAAAGAAATTAAAGACATTACACCACAATCACTGATAAGACCATTTATGTAGTTTAATTTTTCAGTATCATATGGTTTGACATGGTCAGTCAGAAAATGTTTAATTAAGGATTTAATTTTATTTTTTAATTTCAGATTCACTTTAAATCTTTTCTGTTAGTTAATAAAGCTATTCTTTGTTGTAAGTTGGTCCATATTTCTTTCTTTTTTATTCTCTTATATGTTAATAAGGACACAGTGTTATGCAGAGGTAAGAATTTATAGACAAATTATACTATTTAGCGTTACGCAGGGGGGGTGCGTGAGATGTTTTCTTCTTCCATAGGGGGGGGCGACAGAAAATACTGTAATTGAGAGGCACTGAGTTAGTCTATAAAGTCTCGGTGAAACCTTTTTATCCTCGTGAAACGGACGATTTGAGCCTAGTGTGGTTGTTTTTTTTTACGGCTAAAAGGTCAAAGATCGACTGGATTGGATGAAATTGGTTGAATCTCTGCCGACATAAATGTGTCATTTTTTAACATTTGATTTTAGCAGGAATATAGAGAAATATTGGTTGTGATTTTAAATAATATAAATTTCATTACCGTATTTTGTGCGCTTTACCGACTGTAAAGTGCACATAAAAGAATTTGAATTTCTTGAAAATGTGCGGTGTGCCCTATGTATGTATGTAGGGGAAGTGTGGGCATGGATTGTAGATAAAATAACGGGGATGTGCGTTCGTTTTAACAACCGGTGCCATGTTTCCATCCAGACCAGGACTACGGTAGCACAGCAACTTCCAGCGGATTATAACGCATCATTTAGAGGAAAGTGACTCTGATGGTGAAGAAAGTGAAGCTGGCATGTTTGATGGAGATTTGGCTGCTGTTGGAATCAGAAACAGAGGATGAGGACTTTGATGGTTTGATTGATGACATTACCCCGCTCTATACACACACTTGTGTGCTTGTTTTATCTGTGTGTATTACCATAAAAAATGTTAGTACTTTGTAATCAATACTTAAATAAAGCACAACCAAACTCAGTTTAGCTCCTGCTCTATTTGTGTATATATCTACACTCACTGGCCACTTTATTAGGTACACCATGCTAGTAATGGGTTGGACCCCTTTTGCCTTCAGAACTGCCTCAATTCTTCGTGGCATAGATTCAACAAGGTGCTGGAAGCATTCCTCAGAGAGTTTGGTCCATATTGACATGATGGCATCACACAGTTGGTGCAGATTTGTCGGCTGCACATCCATGATGAGAATCTCCCGTTCCACCACATCCCATAATGCTCTATTGGATTAAGATCTGGTGACTGTGGAGGCCATTTGAGTGGAGTGAACTCATTGTCATGTTCAAGAAACCAGTCTGAGATGATTCCAGCTTTATGACATGGTGCATTATCCTGCAGTTATCCCAGTAGATTAGCAGTTTCTGAAATACTCAGACCACCAACAACCATGCCACGTTCAAAGTCACTCAAATCACCTTTCTTCCCCAAACTGATGCTCGGTTTGAACTGCAGGAGATTGTCTTGACCATGTCTACATGCCTAAGTGCACTGAGTTGCCGCCATGTGATTGGCTGATTAGAAATTAAGTGTTAACGAGCAGTTGGACAGGTGTACCTAATAAAGTGGCCGGTGAGTGTATTTGTGTTTATAAACCCTCCCCTATAGTTAGGTGCCTTATGTGTGTGTTAAATACAGTAATGACACAAAGAACTGAGACTGAGCCTTTTAGTACGATGCCTTTTGGTCGTGAAAATATGGTAAATATACTTTTTTATTCAAATAGTACTAGTCTGCAAGTCTAGTTTACTTGATAATGTAGAATCTGTTTCTCGTGGACTGTTAACATTGATTTTGTCTTTCCTTCTTGAATCAGGTGCCACTCATTTAAACCATCTCTACCATTCTAGTTATCGATTTATTTATTTTTTTTTCTCTACTCGTACAATTCCTATTTATTTTGCAAATTCCACTGGCTTAATAAATAAAATAGGCTGGATGCACAAGCGAAAGGTTTTTTACATTCATTTGAAAGGGGGATGGTGCATTTTTTTTTTTTTTTTTTTTAAGACATTGGCTTAAATTTTGCAAAAATGCACCCAAAGGTCACGTTGCTGCTGTGTCACATGAGCCCGATTAGACTGATCAGAGCCGTACCTACAAACCATGAGGGAGGACATTTCTCTTCATTTGACAGGGTTCAACGAAAAGTTAGACTTTAAAAAAATAATAAATAATTAAAGAAAGAGAGAGAGAGCAGCAGCGGTCGAGTCAGGTAGGGAGGGAATGACGAGAGAGAGGTGCCACCCAAAGTTCTGGCGAATGAGAGAAATAAAACGTGTTTTCTGGCTGTTATCACAGCTGACATCGCGAATAACGATCCCCACGCCTCTGCAGGAAGGCGCCTCGCTGCCTGATCCTGTGAACGCGGCGTCGAAGTCGCAGCCTTCAGCGTTTCTGCTCGTTGCTTATCGCCTCGTTGCATGAAATGAAAAATAAGAGGCGTTTCCTGGCACGGTTTACCTGTCACAGAGGGAAAGTTTCCAGAAGACTCTCAGACAGGAAAAGCAAATTGGTTTTTTTCTTGTACTTTGACTTTTCACATGCATTACTTTTGATTCTTTTGTCCAACATGATTTTTGTTTAGCATTAATTTCTAAACAGGCCACACTTCCAAACGTTTTTTTTCCATCCAATCTCAATCCGCAAAGTTTTGACAGCTGTACGACGCGATGTTTAAAAGATGAGACGGCTATTGGCAGCTCTGTGACTTATGAAACCAATAACCCCCCCCACCGTGTCAAGGCCTCATCTTTTACATCTGGCCTCACATTGGACCTACAGGGCGATTTAGAAGCTGTGGCCAACGCCAGCGAAGAGAAATAAAGCTGTGTCACATGCGTTTGGTCAGAATAAGTTTGGTTCATCATCATTAGCCCCAAAGAGATGCTGTTTTAAAGAAGAAAAAACCACATGCACATATAGAAGTACGCTGCAACTACGTTATTAATCATCAGGGGCATTATTATCTTCTTTTTTCTTTTTATCTGCCTTTGTTCACATCTTTGCAAAAATCCCAGAAGAGTGTGTGTGCGGGGAAACACAACAGTGATGAATGAGGCTCCGCGTTCACGGCAGGAATTCATGCCTGTGAATGTAAATATATATGAATCCCCTCGTAAATTAGTGTTTTGTCTTTTGCTGCCTTCATGCACTTTTTTTTTTTTTTTTTAATCTTTGAGCTCCCTCCAAAGATTTTCGATTGGGTTCAGGTCTGGAGACTGGCTGGGCCATGCTAGAACCTTGATATGCTTCTTACGGAGCCAGTCCTTGGTTTTCCTGGCTGTGTGCTTTGGGTCGTTGTCGTGTTGGAAGACCCAGCCACGACCCATCTTCAATGCTCTGACTGAGGGAAGGAGGTTGTTCCCCAAAATCTCACAATACACGGCCCCAGTCATCCTCTCTTTAATGCAGTGCACTCGTCCTGTCCCATGTGCAGAAAAACACCCCCAAAGCATGATGCTACCACCCCCATGCTTCACAGTAGGGATGGTGTTCTTCGGATTGTACTCTTCATTCTTCTTCCTCCAAACACGCTTAGTGGAATTATGACCAAAAAGTTCTATTTTGGTGTCATCTGACCACAAAACTTTCTCCCATGACTCCTCTGTATCATCCAAATGGTCATATGCAAACTTAAGACGGGCCTTGACATGTGCTGATTTCAGCAGGGGAACCTTTCGTGCCATACATGATTTCAAATCATGACGTCTTAGTGTATTACCTACAGTAACCTTGGAAACGTTGGTCCCAGTTCTTTTCAGGTCATTGACCAACTCCTGTCGTGTAGTTCCGGGCTGATTCCTCACCTTTCTTAGAATCATTGAGACCCCACGAGGTGATATCTTGCATGGGGCTCCACTCCGATTGAGATTGACCGTCATGTTTAGCTTCTTATATTTTCTAATGATTGCTCCAACAGTGGACCTTTTTTCACCAAGCTGCTTGGCAATTGCTCCGTAGCCCTTTCCAGCCTTGTGGAGGTGTACAATTTTCTCTCTTGTGTCGTTGGACAGCTCTTTGGTCTTCGCCATGTTACAAGTTAAAGTCTTGCTGATTGTATGGGGTGGACAGGTGTCTTTATGCAGCTAACCACTTCAAACAGGTGCATCTGATTAAGGATGATACATGGAGTGCAGGTGGACTTCTAATGGGCGGACTAACAGGTCCTTCAGGGTCAGAATTCTAGATGACACACAGGTGTTCAAATACTTATTTGCCGCTATATCACACAAATAAATCATTAAAAAATCATGCATTGTGATTTCTGGATTTTTCTTTTTAGTTTATCTCTCTCACAGTGGACATGCACCTACGATGAAAAGTTCAGACCCCTCCATGATTTCTAAGTGGGAGAAATAGCAAAATAGCAGGGTGTTCAAATGCTTATTTTCCCCACTGTATGTATATGATTTCCCTTTTCTACCTTAATTAATCAAATTTCTAATGAGATCTTACTACAGCACTTACAGGAGAGCAATAAATAAATAAATAATCGTGAAAGCTGCTCAATAATCCATCACTCTGCATCTTCTGGTTTATTTCAGCTGTAGGAAGCTCTCAGTAATCACCAGCGTGTCCTGGAGTTACAGAGAAATCCACGTTCCTCAGCTTCCATCTATTTTCTTTTTAAATTAGGAAACAATTTAACATCGGATTGATGGTAAAGTTATTGGCCGAAAGCGACGGGAATGGATGGGGAACGGCTCTGGATGCAGGGAGAAGATTTACAGACGCCTGTGGGTGCTGTCCTGTTACTGTAGGATAAGTAGCAGCAGCACAAACACACGATTAGGCAGCAGCACCGGTGGCAAAAGGTCAGTTATTAATTACCCAGCGAGTCCGCGTTCTCTCTGGAAACACTCATTATTTCACCTAAAATCACTGCGTGCAAACACCGAATTAAAGCAGTTTGGCTGCTGATGTTCATAAATAAAACATTAGTGTCCAATTCTCATTTCTATTCATTCCAAGTTTAAAAAAACTCTATAGTACAAACAACCTACTTAATTACTACACTTCTTCGTCTGCCAAATGTTTTGAGGTTAATTTCAAATTGAAAATTATATTAAAAAAAGAACCAGTAGAACATTATGCTGTATAGTACATCAGGAAACACTGACACCACAAATTGACTCTTCAGACCAGTCGATATCTGAATGTGTTGCATTCAGTTCACTCCTGAATCCTCAATTTTTTATCATCAAAGTAAAAAAGTGCTTTGAGAACAATTTTCTGTAGAGTTTCTGAGGTTGAATGTTGGCCATGGAGATTTTCTTTTTTTTTTTTTTGAGTGGTAAAAGGTCGAGAACCGCTGACCCGTCGTGTTTGAGTCTTTGATTTCATCTTCCTACTGTGTCATATTCACATATCCCAGGTATGACACTCAGTATTCAGCCACTAAAACCTGGTTTAGCGACTCTCATCTTAATAATCTCTGCTCCAAGTGTGTGCATGTGTTGCTGTGCATGCTTTTCTGTGTACGTCTTCCTTTAGGGGACACGTTCCGTGATTTTCAGTCAGCGTCCAGACCACAGAGACCAGCAGCAGCCGCTCTTCATGCTTTAGTTTCGCCTGTCAAACCGTTTTACTTTCACGCCGTCTCACGTGGTCTTGACTCGATGTAATTTATTCATTCCGATTTTCCTCAAATGCATGCATTTTTTTGTTTGTTGTTTTATTTATTTGTTGCCGGGTAAAAAGCTGCGTTTGCAGCTTGCAGGAAAAACCTGACGACGTGCTGCACCAGAGGGAGTTTATTACTTAGAGAAAGTACGAGCTGCAGCCCGGTATCATTGTGTCATGTTTTTTATTTATTTGTCTCCATGCAGGACCTTGCCATCCCAACCCCTGCCACAACAGAGGGACGTGTGAGATCAGTGAGACCTACCGGGGCGACACCTTCATCGGCTACGTCTGCAAATGTCCACCCGGCTTCAGTGGAGTTCACTGCCAACACAGTGAGTTCACCACACTCTCTATGCTCTCGGATGGTTTCTCCCTGTCAATGCAAGCTTTAAATGCATGTATGCTGTGCAAAAAATATATAAATGCGTCACTTGTTTTGAGTTGAAATGACGTATCCGAGACTCGCTTTGTGCATGGAAGAGAGCTGTTTCTCTGAAAATAGTTAAATCCACGTTTTCACCTTTTGCCAAGACAATCCATCCACCTGACAGAACGTGGCATAGCAACATGCTGATTAAACACTGTCTGCAAGGCTGCAGACTAGAATATTCATTTCACGTCTCACATGTTCAAGTCTAGTCTCGAGCCTTTCTTTACATGAACTGATCATACGAAGAATTTGAAATTACGTTTCTTGTTTTTTTCCCCAATGCAGACATTCTTAGGATATAGACCAGGGGTGGGTAAATCAAGTCCTGGAGGGCCGGTGTGGCTGCAGGTTTATGTTCCAACCGAGCAGTAACACACCTCATTCTACCTTCATTAGTAGAATCAGGTGTGTTACTGCTTGGTTGGAACAAAAACCTGCAGCCACACCGGCCCTCCAGGAGCAGAATTGCCCACCCCTGATATAGACATTTCAATTTCAATTAAATTTATTTGTAAAGCCCAGAATCACAAATCACAGATTTGCCCCAATGGGATTTACAGTTTGTACAGAAGCAACACAACATCCCCTGTCCTTAGACCCTCACATCGTACGAGGTAAAAATCCCTAAAAAACCCTTTAACGGGAACAGACAGGCTGCAGTAGATGATGTTTGCAGGTAGAAACATTACAGGGAAATTTGAATATTACAAACAGACAAACAGAAATGTAATGAATGTTGGTGTAAGTGGAGGATGAGGAGCAGGATCCATCACAGCTTCCAGGTTTCACCAGGACAGCATCAGACCCTCCAACATCCGTAGATCCCTCAGTGGCTGCACTGCAGCATGCTCTGTGAATGAGAAAACACAGGAAACATAGCAGTACAATAGTGGATCCTCAGTAGAAAAAGAAGCTCAGAGCATCTCATGAGGACCAGACTAACCTATCAGCATCACTATGACTAGGCCGTTTTAACTTGTTCTTAAATACAGAAAGGGTGTCTGCCCCCTGGACTGAGACTGGAATACGATTCCACAGGAGAGGAGCCTGATAGTTGAAGGCTCTGCCTCCTGTTTTAATTCTAGAGATTCTAGGAACCTCCAATAAGCTGCATATTGGGAGCGTAATGAACAATAGGAAATATAACGTTAACCACAGTAGACATTAGTACATTTCACTGTTATAAACCACCTCCAATGTGGTTTTCAACTTCACAACCCAAGAAATGTCTGCACAAACTGTCAGAAAGAGGCTCCTCGCCGTCGTCAGCGGCCTCGACCCGACCGGCGGATCATTGGAACGGCGTTCTCTTGGCAAATGTTCACCTCCGAGGGCGTTTCGTAGGGAGGGGGGGTGTTTTCTTCACAGATGACTCGTGGTTTTCGCTGCAACCGGGCAGATGGCGCACAGCGTCGCGTGGGCGTGAGGTTTACAGACACACGGCGACGGGATCGTGAGGGCCCCCGTGGCACGACGTGGCGTCCGTCCACGCCATCACCTCTCGCTCGGGGTGGGGGGGGGCGTTAACGCACGGCCTCACGCTGCAGGGATCCGTGCACGGTTCCTCCACGACCTGCAGATTCACCAGACATGCAGTGATGGGAGTAATGCATTGCTTTGTAATGTAAAATCATGGTGATATTTTACTCAGGATAAAGCATTAATGCGTTTTATTTATTTGTTTTGCGAGATCGGCAGCAGCTTTTTCCATTCGGCTCCTCATTAGACATTAGATGGAGACGAGTTAAACCTGCAGAAATGTTGGATAACACATTCTCCAGATTGGTTTGCTCCATTACTCTATAGTTGTGAAAAAATAACAATATGAAAAAATAGTCAGCAGAGATCCCTGTTGTGAAAAAGAGCCACGAAGACGAAGTAATTTCTAGTTATTTTGATGAGAGTAACTTAAAAGTAATGAAATACTAATGCAACGCGTTACGTTTTGAGTACAATAATATTGTAATGCAACAAATTACATTGAAATAACAAGTAATAAGTAATGATGGAGAGATTGTCTTGGAAAAGTGATACAAAATAATCTTCTCTCTTTTATTTCAACCCATGAAAACTGGGAGCAAAAAGCAAAAGAAGTGCTGCATTTATATTTTTTGTTCAGCGTGAATCCTCGCGAACGTGAATATCAAATCAAAGACACAATATTTTCTCCTTTCGCACATTCCCGTGAAAATATGATTTGTCAGTTTGATCCACACACACACACACACACACACACACACACACACACACACACACACACACACACACACACACACACACAGAAAGAAGACGGTGAGCGGTGAATAAATGTTGAACAACCGATAGGAAGTAAATCACTTTTGAAAAGACACGTTCAGCACAATGGGAGCGCAGAAAGCAGGAAGAAGAGCTGAACTTGCTTTCTTTTGTCGAGCACGCTCTTAATAAAGTTTAGTGTCGGAAGGTTTTTGCTGCCTGTGAGATAATAGGAGCATTGTTCTCTCTGCGCCGCGATTTATGCTGCGTCTTTACACTGAATGTAGGGTGCAGCACATGTGGCTTTGACCAACCTATTTATTTTTATTCTTTTTTTACAACTTTGGTAACAGGAGGACAGAAACAGTTCATATTATAATAGTGAATTACCCATTTTGTTAAACCCTGCATTGTAAAATGTGGATTAGATGAAACAAACTCCAGCTATATTAAAATATACGTTTTTTCTTATTGTATGTACCTTATTGTATGTACCTCTAACTAATGAAAATATTGGTATTTTTTTTTAATAATTTTTTTTCTGTATTATATATATATATATATATATATATGTATGTATGTATATATGTATGTATATATATATATATATATATATATATATATATATATATATGTATGTATGTATGTATATATATATGTATGTATGTATATATATATATATATATATATATATATGTATATATATATGTATATATATATATATATATGTATATATGTATATATGTATATATATATATATATATGTATATATGTATATATATATGTATGTATATATATATATATATATGTATATATATATATATATATGTATATATATATGTATATATATATATGTATATATATATATGTATATGTATATATATATGTATATATGTATATGTATATAAATATATGTGTATGTATATATATATGTATATGTATGTATATAGAGCGACCACTGACACATACTTCACAAAAAAACACCTGCAAAATGAGAGAAATGCATTTATGACTTTATGACATATGACTTCTGATGATTTATGTGTCACTACATACATGAAACAGTTAAAAACAACAAGATGTTAAATGACAAAACCGCAATAAACACATTCAGGAGCATTGCATATATTTGACAAAGGAATAAAGTAAAAGGAATGGGGAATTCAGCAACCTATTTTTTTCATGAAATGAGAGAAATGTCTATTGATTATGGCTGCAGTGCTTCCTGCAGCTTTTTTTCCCCCAAACATTCACAACAACTGAACTGTCGAAAGGAAACAACAAGAAAACGTCCAGAATGAGCTTCTTTGAAATTTCCCCAAAAAAAAATCACATTACTTTTTTTTATTTTTTCTTCCTGAAGCGTGTCGGTTTCAATTTGAAGTATTCCCAGCAGTAGTTAGACTCCTGTCTCAGCTGTTTTGAAGTCAATTTCACAGCAAAAATTAGATGGTGTCAAGGCTTGTTGTCAGTACTACTTGGAGAGCTGTGTACCAAAAAAAAAAGTCTGTTATTCCCTGTCAGGAAGAGAAACCTGTGTCTCAATCTGTCTTAAAAACAGGGAAGAAGGCATCAACGGCAGACAGCCAGCAGCACAAAAACACAAGCATAGCATCCGATTTTTTACATTCATACTTTGCCTTGGGCCTTTTAAGAAGATCCCAAGGAGGTGAAAACACCGTGAAAAATATAAATGCAGCACTTTTTGTCTTTTTTGGGTTTTAAAATAAAAGATTCAAGACTGTTTGAAATTATTGAAACCTGTTAGTGAGCACTTCTCCTTATTGCAGGAGAATAGAGGGAAAAGCATCCCGTCGCAGTATCTTTGTGCATTTAAATTGACGTCAGTGACATGCACGGGCTGCACGCCGTGCTGCAGCACCCCCCACCAGCACAGTGGAGCTCTCTGTTCACAGCGTGACCTCAGCAGCGAGCCGCTCGCCCACGCCACGCCGTGCACGGCCCGCTCTCTGCACAGAGAACCCGGGATTCATCGTCTGTTAGAGTAAAACAGATGCAAATGCACAGAGAGCGTTGAGTTAGGAGTCAAGTCCAGATCCCGGTAAAAGGAGGAGGAGCGTGCACGCCGCCTTCTCTGAGACGGCGTCCGATAGGTTTTGCAGGTTTTTTTTGGTTCAGATTTTTGCAGGTGAAGATGCTGGAAGTTTAGGCTTGAATCGTATAAAAAGACTTTATTAAAACAAGACAAGTGAGTTAAAGTGAGTTGTAGATTAACATAAATGAAGTGAAATATACGCAGGCGCCTCGTCTCAACTGCACATCAAGCCTGTTCTAAACAATTAATGCTACGTATGTGCTGCCCTCATATGTCCAGTGAATATAATTCAACAGTCTGATAAACGCTTTAACATCAAGACTCTGAAGGCAGCTCATCTCTTTGTCCACAGGTTTATTGAAATTGGAAAGAAATATGAAACTAAAACAGAAATACAAAAAAAAACTTTATTGATTAACTCTATGTTTATGTTTAACATGCAGATTTACACAATGTAAATGCACCACATCTTTATTTTCAACTGTGACAGGCTCTTTTAATGCATTTTAATGAAAAAAATGTTATATAATGCATAAAATGCATACATATACATATATACACACATATATGTATATGTATGATATATATTTATATATGTATATACATACATACATATATATATGTATGTATACATGTATATGTATGTGTGTATATATGTATAATGCATATATATTCCTCAAACATAATGACCTGCAGTGATAAATGGCATCACATCAGGTAGTAAAACTCTTAGAAACACATGATTTTTTCCTCCCCACTAACTACTTCCTGGGTTTCTTAAAGGGACCACAACCAAATGCCTTAATAACGACCTCTAACGTTGCCATTAGAAACCAAGCAAAAAATGACGTGTATGTCGCGTGTGTTCGATGAACTCTGAATTCCTGAGGCTCATCATACGCAGCACAGAGATACCCTTTTAACCCTTTTATAATAATGTGTATTCATGCACATCTGGCGTCGCCCGTTTTCAAAGTGGCCTTTCATTGTGACACCTGTGCAATAATCGGGCTGTTTGATCAGCATCTTGATATGCCACATCCGTCAGGATGGATCGGCTCTGCAAAAGGTTGAAGCCGATTACCAACACGTATTTAAACCAATTTGTGAATAAAACAAAGCAAGCCTCGGCGTAGCATGTCGCTTTGTCTGTAAGTGCTAAATCTTTGTGAAATCCTGCAGCATGATATATAGGCCAAGTCCTGTGGCTGTTCTGCCTGTGCGTGCTTGGCTGAGCATTGCATTAGCCGGCACAACACAGTTGTCCTTCATCGCAGGTGTGCTTGTAAGTAATGGAAAATGTGTTATGGTGCAAACTGTGTGGTGAGAAGGCTCCTTATTGCTTTGAAGGAGAGAGAAAAAAGAGCGATGGACACATGGGATGTTATATCATTCTATTTAAATAAAACACACACACAAACACACACACAGAAGGAAACGGGCCAGGTCACTTTATTAATGGTGTGTCAGTGTATTTGTCTCAAGCCATAATTGTGAGCAATTGGCTAACATTCATGTCGTAGCCTTTTTTCAGTTATTGTTTCCTATTAAGCCCCCGGGGTGGTGGAGAAACTGATTTGATGTGGGCTGAATGCACCAATTTTCCTCACAGTCATTATGGTTGAATGCAAGAGAGCAGGAGAAATGGGGGGGGGGGGCGAGTATTTGTATTTGAAGACGGTAATAATCACATCTAGCGCCTGGATAATTCCTGCAATTAAATGATAGAAGCACATAAATAATAGACTTTTCTTTTTCTCTTTCACAGCAGCCATATTGGCAGGAAATGGTAGGTAAACACAGGTGTTATCCAGGATACTAATTAAGGTTCTGTTCCATTTAGTGTAGCGGCGTCTTTCCAGTGAGACAAACACGCACGACTCTGTTTGAAGCGAATGGAACGGAACGGTAATGAGTATCATTGGCAGCACCTGTGTTTACCTGCCCACCGTGTCACCGCGGCTGCTGGGAAAAAGGCCGATTGTTCCACTTTAGAACGACAGTAGCTCACTTCCTCGTGGCACGATGGTGGTTTCTTATCATAACTAATGCTCAATGGGAAATAGGAATTGGAAAAAGAGATCAGTGCTTTATTGTGAGCATGTTCGACTGTTATCTATAAGTAATAATTAGTTGTTGAGGTACATTTTTAATGCAGGACAACATAGACTCTCAAGGAGGATGTTCAAATAAAGATATCAATGTCTAAGCTATAGTATTGTTGGTACCCCTCAGTTAAAGAAGGAAAAACCCACAATTCTCACTGAAATCACTTGAAACCCACAAAAGTATCAGTAAATAAAAATGTATTGAAAATTAAATAATCAAAATCAGCCATTACTCTTGAATTGTTGACAAACTAATGAAATGTGGCTGGAAAAAAATGATGGTACCCATAACTTAATATTTCGAGGCAACTACTGCGATTAAACGATTTCTGTATTTGTCAATGAGCGTTCTGCAGCTGTCAACAGGTGTTCTGGCCCACTCCTCATCAGCAAACTGCTCCAGTTGTCTTCTCCAAATGGCATGTTTCAGCTCCCTCCACAGATGTTCAATAGGATTCATATCTGGGCTCATGGAAGGCCACTTTAGAACAGTCCAACGCTTTTCTCTCAGCCATTCTTGGCTGTTTTTGTCTGTGTGTTTTGGATCGTCGTCCTGTTGGAAGACCCATGACCTGCGACTGAGACCAAGCTTTCTGACACTAGGCAGCACATTTCTCTCCAGAATGCCTTGATAGTCTTCAGATTTCATTTTACCTTGCACACGTTCAAGACACCCTGTGCCAGATGCAGCAATGCAGCCCCAAAACATGACTGAGCCTCCTCCATGTTTCACCGTAGAGACAGTGTTCTTTTCTTCTTATGCTTGGTCTATGAACATAGAGTTGATGTGCCTTAAAGCTCCAGTTTGCTCTCCTCTGTCCAAAGGACATCCTCCCAGACGTTTACCAGGCACGAAGCCCAGAAGCTTTGTGGCGGAAGTTATGGGAACCATCATTTTTGTCCAGCCCTTATTTCATTAGTTTGTTTTTTTAAATAATTACGTTAATCAACAATTTAAAAGTAATGGCTGATTTTGATTATTTCATTTTCAATACATTTTTATTTATTGTTACTTTTGTAAGATTCAAGTGATTTCAGTGAGAATTGTGTGTTTCCTTCTTTAACAGAGGGGTACCAACAGTTTTGTCCACGTGTGTATATCCCTAACCCTAACCAGCCCTAACCACAACATCTATGCTGAGAATAGCAAAACTTTGTGTGCACGAAATGAAGTAAGAAGTATAGGAGAGAACAATGATGAACTGGTTCATAGAACAGAGGAACAGGTCGATCTCAGCGAGAAAAAACTTTTGCTTTATTGATGGTCGACCGACTTGGGACGAGCCCAAAGCTGCACCGGATAAAGCGTGTTTTATCGCCTCTAGAATATGTGTGTGTGTGTGTTGCTTTCCTGTTTTGACCAGTATGTGACCAGTGCATCGTCAGTGCGTTATCAGCCTCGATCAGAACAGGAAATCTTTGAGGCCAGATTGCTTCTCGCCGTTCAGATCCCCCCCCCCGTGTGTGGGCGGCGTGGAAACACCAAAAGGGCTGTACGTGCACATCTGACCGGTCCAGTGGGTTTGGCAAGTGCTGCTCTAAGCTTATTATATAACAGGTTAACTACCTAGATTATGTCACATGAGGAAGATGCCGGTGAGATTTGAGATGATGGGTAATTGTGTCTGTGGCGTGTTCGGCTGAACACAAATTGGATTTCACTACGTGTCCAGTGTGGACGCTGGTGATTGGCCAAGAGAAGGTCAAAAATATACCTGCAATGGTGTCAAACCTGTTGAGCGGAATTCAAGCAGTTCTCATCCATTGGGAGACATATCGTAGCCACCTCGGTGCATATTGTCTGGTGCAGTTAATGTCCGACCATACTGCAGCAGCAGTGCTGTGTGGAGGCCCCTGTTCCATCCAGGGCTGTAGGGTGGAATGATTTTAAGAAAAAACCTAATTGTAAGAAGGATGTGCATCACTTCATTGGTCAGAGGAAGTTTGCATCCTCGGTTGAGGTTTGTTCTGCAGAGTCTCAATCGTAAATGTCGTCCTGGAAACACAACTCACTCATTGCATAACGAGAAACTCACACGTACATGGTCATGGTCCGTCGTATGAAGAATAAAAGAGTGTAAATGAGTAGATATGGGATAAGTTATGTACGGTATTTCTACAGATTTTTCTGGCAGATACAGCCTGCTCTCAGT
Organism: Eupleurogrammus muticus; assembly: GCA_036785175.1. NCBI lineage: Eukaryota > Metazoa > Chordata > Actinopteri > Scombriformes > Trichiuridae > Eupleurogrammus > Eupleurogrammus muticus. Next base: position 26,643,858 of record JAYKQN010000005.1, read on the forward strand.
TCTCGACCACAATCCGTTCCAGAAGGTGGTTCGAGAAGTGATTTGTTCTAAATTCCAAATCTATTTTTCCCATTACAAAACAATCTGTTCAAAGACTAAAAAAACACCTTTTTTAAGCATTTTTTTCATTTATTTTACAGCATAAACTGCATAAATAAGTGAGTAGGTAATGCATAATCTATTGCTTTTATTTAAGATAAGATAAGATAAGATAGCTCCTTTATTGTCCCACAGTGGGGAAATTTACGGTGCTACAGCAGCAGTTAGAAAAGTCACAAAAATGTTTTTTAAAAATTTAAAAAGGAAAAGAAAAATTAAAAAATTAAATTAAAAAACAATATATACAGATATATACAGGTATATATAAATATGAATAAAAAATATTGCACTGGTATATACAGGTATATATAAATATGAATTAAGAATGTATTTGCACTGTCCATTTTTCCTGTTGTTGTTGGGGGGGGGGGTTACTGCGAGCTGTACTTGTTGTACAGTCTGACAGCTGTAGGAAGGAAGGACTTCCTATATCGCTCCCTCAGACACTTGGGATGGATTAGTCTGTTGCTGAGGGAGCTCGTCAGTCCAGACAGTGTGTCCTGCATGGGGTGGAGGTGGTTTTCCATCATTGATGATATCTTCCTTATCATCCTTTCCTCTCCCACCACCTCCACTGGGTCAAGGGAGCACCCCAGGACAGAGCTGGCCTTCCTGATGATCTTGTTCAGTCTCTTCCTGTCTGCAGCTGTTAAGCTGCCTCCCCAGCAGACCACCCCATAATGTAAGACTGATGCCACAACTGAGTCATAGAATGTCTTAAGGAGTGTCCCCTGCACTCCAAAAGACCTCAACCGCCTGAGCAGGTAGAGCCTGCTCTGGCCCCTCTTGTATAGCGCAGTTGTATTATCAGTCCAGTCCAATTTTTTGTTCAGATGAACACCCAGGTACTTGTAAGATGTCACCATCTCAATGTCCATTCCCTGGATGTTCACTGGTGCCGGGGGATTGCATACCCGCCTACGGAAGTCCACCACCAGTTCCTTGGTTTTCCCCGTGTTGATCTGGAGATGGTTCCGCTGGCACCAGTTGACAAAATCCTGCGTAAGTTCTCTGTATTCCCTGTCGTCATCATCCTCAATGAGGCCAACGATGGCAGAGTCATCGGAGAACTTCTGCAGGTGGCAGGTTGGTGACTTGTAGGTGAAGTCTGCAGTGTAGAGGGTGAAGAGGAACGGAGCCAGGACCGTTCCCTGTGGGGCCCCCGTACTGCAGACGACTGTGTTGGATACACAGTCCCGTGTCCTCACATACTGTGGACGGTTGGTGAGGTAGTCCAGAACCCAGGACGTGAGGTGACGGTCCACCCCAGTGTTCTCCAGCTTGTTCCCCAGGAGTGCTGGTTGAATCGTATTGAAGGCACTGGAGAAATCAAGTGCCTCCAGGCTTCTCCAGGTGGGAAAGAGCACGGTGGAGGAGAAAGATGATGGCATCGTCCACCCCGATGTCAGGCTGGTAAGCAAACTGGAGGGGATCCATCAGTGGGCTCACCAGGGGGCGGAGATGGTCGAGGACCAGGCGCTCCAGTGTCTTCATCAGGTGGGACGTTAGTGCCACCGGCCTGTAGTCACTGAGGTCCTTGGGGTGTGGCATTTTGGGGATGGGTACCACGCAGGATGTTTTCCACAGTTGTGGCACCTTCCCCAGCTTCAGGCTCAAGTTGTAGATATGCCCTACAATCCTGCTCAGCTCGTCTGCACAGGATTTCAGGAGCCTGGAACTGATGCCATCTGGACCTGCAGCCTTCCTCGTCTTCATCCTCCTGAGCTTGTTCCTCACCTGTAGTGCTGTGAGGGACAGGCTGGAGAGGGGGGGCTGTGTGCCCGAGTGTGTTGGGGAGGGGGTTGGGTTGATGGTGTGGAGTGTCCTTGGTAGGTGTGAACTTAGCCAGGGCTGAGAGGCGGAGGTGGAAGCGGGGGGGAGGGGAGGGCATTGTCCAGGAGGTGAAGTCAGGGGGGGCTGCAGCAGGGCAGGCTGGGCCGGGGGAGGGGCAGATGACTGGTCAAACCTATTGAAAAATAGGTTTAGGTCATTCGCCCACTGTTGATCCCCTGCCGTCTGGGAGTTTGGTTCTTTGTGGCCTGAGATGGTTTTCAGGCCTCTCCAGACTCCACTGACGTTACTCCTCTGCAGCTGATCCTCCATCTTCCTCCTGTAAATGTTTTTCCCCTCTCTAATCTTCCGCCTTAGCTCTCTCTGCGCAGTCTTCAGCTCCTCCTTGTTACCTGACCTAAAGGCCCTCCTCTTCTCCTTTAGGAGAGCCTTTATGTCGGCATTAATCCATGGTTTATTGTTGGAAAAACACCGTACGGTCTTGGTGGGTACAGTGTTTTCCACACAGAAATTGATATAGTCCGTTATGCAGTCTGTGAGGCTGTCAATATCCTCCCCATGGGGATCACACAGTTCCTCCCACACGGTCGTGTCGAAACAGTCCTTCAGAGCCTTTTCAGTATCCTCAGACCATCTCTTCACTGTGCGGGAGACAGCTGGTTGCCTGTGTACCAGTGGGTTGTACACAGGCAGGAGATGCACCAGGTTGTGGTCAGATCTTCCCAGGGGGGGGAGGGGTGATGAGGTGTATGCCTCCTTGGTGTTGGCATAACATAAGTCCAGTGTTTTATTGTCTCTGGTGCAGCACGTGACGTACTGGGAGAAAGTGGGCAGAGCGGAGGATGGAGAAGCATGGTTGAAGTCTCCAGAGATGAGGAGGAGGGCCTGGGGGTGCTGTGTTTGCAGCCTGCTGGTGACAGTGTGTAGGACATCACGAGCTTCGTCTGCGTTAGCAGAGGGGGGAACATACGCAGCTATCGCTATAACTTGCGAGAATTCCCTCGGCAGATAATACGGCCTCATGCTAACAGCTAACAGTTCAATGTCAGTTCAATGTCCTTACTACAGAGGAAAGACTCCTTAACAGTGATGTGCCCGGGGGTACACCATTTGTCGTTAACATACACAGCCAGTCCTCCTCCCTTCTTCTTACCGCTTTCCTTTCCTCTGTCCGCGCGCACCAGATTAAATCCGTCCAGTGTAGCCGCCGTGTCCGGAGTCAGCGTGTTCAGCCATGTCTCCGTAAACACCATGATGCTGCTCTCCCGGTATTCCCTCTGGTGCCGGGTTAGCGCTGCTAGCTCATCCATCTTATTGGGGAGAGATCGTACATTCCCCATAATAATGGACGGGAGGACGGGTCGGTATCTCCTCCTCCTGGCACGGCGCTCAATCCCCGCACGGCGTCCCCGTCTCCTTCTCCTTATCTCACGGGGGACGTCGGGTCTTTCCTCGGGCAACACTACGGAGCTACGGAGCGCCAACAGCTGATCCCTACTGTAAACAATAGAGCCATGGCTGCTCACGGGGTCCCCGGACACGAAAAGTGTAAAAAACAGCAGAACGGCCACAACAAACACGGAGAAAGTGAACTCCATGGTGAAAAAAAAGTATCCTTATGTCGTAGCTCGAGAAAAAAGTAAGAAAAATTTAAGTTAAAAGGTATGAAAAAGAAAAGAAAAACTCAGGTGAGCGAGAGCTGCTGTAACAGGCTGCCACTCGCGCGGCGCCAGGTAATCACGAGTCCTGGAGTCATGATTAGGGGTTAATATGATCCATTTGTGTTAAGAACAGTGAACATGTCTGTGTACAGCTGTTGAGTTGCTGTCAATAAAAACCAACAGAGTATGAGTTTTCTCCGCTCTTCTCGTGGGGTTTGGACTTAGTCCGATTTGTTGGAGGTCTGGGACGTTCTAAAACCGAGGATCTGCTGTAGTGCGATTTTTGATTTTTTTCCACGGTTTTCTTCAGTGCAATACATTTGCAGGCATCTCAGAATTTGTGATCACAGCAGCAGTTTCTGATGTTCGTCTGCAGCCTCGATCCTGAAAAGACCATTTTAGAAATTGATGACCAGTTTACAACCTTTGGAGTGAGAATAAAAAAGTTGTGGAAAACAACATCTGGGAAAAAGCCACAGAAAAAGCAGCTTTGACAATGTCCATATTGCTTTTCCTGAACTGCAGTTTTCTGGCTAAAAAGACATGATGCCATCCTGGTGCCTTTTTGCTTTATTAACTTTGCATTTATAACATTGAGAAATGGAATATGTGTGATCTGCTTGTGGACCACATGTCACAGTGGGCTGCATTGACTGCCTGAGCTGCACCTTTAACCCGACAGTGGCAGCTCTTAGACGCTGATTTCTCCACGAAAACCAATCGTTAGTTCCGTATTGTAACTCCGGATTCTATGAGACTTCGACCCCTTTGCTCCAGCTGCATTAGCTGAATAAAATCCCAGCTCCTCGGGCGCAGACCTTCGGTCCTGACGGTGTTACACGCTGTAGATGAGGACCTGAGAGAGGCAACTGTGCAACGGCAGGACAGAAAATCTTTAGACGGCATGTGTGCAGGGATGAACTCGGCTCAAACGGCTCTTAGAGAGCCATGCCTATTCCCACAATCTGCAGATATGATATGTTACAAGTGTCTGCTGTTTTTTTTTTTACTCTGTAGTATAACATAACATCCCTACCTTATGTATAGGCCAGCCCTGGCTTTCATACTGCTCTTACTGTCGGAGCCAAATCCAATTTCACACCTTGGAACATTATCCTACTTTTTTTCAAGCTGTTTTATGAAGCTTTGCCAGGATTGGTGTTGCACATGGACAAGTAGGATAAGTACAAGGCTATTTCAGATTCTTTTGATGGGCAGATATGGTGTATTGTACCTACTGAACACAGCTTTCCTTTAGATCCACGCTTAACTTAATTCACTGCCTTTATTATTAAAGCGCTTAATATCACAAAGTCATTTCTCTTTGGAATAGTGTGGCATTACCCTTTGGTGAAAAACAGCACAATGTTCCATACCATGTAATTGGGAAAGGAGCCAACCATTGTAATGAACTGTCAGAGTGTGAAGATAGGGACTGATCGCCTCAGTCGTCATGATGTTCGCAGTGTATCAAGGACAAATGGGGTATAAACTATTAGGATTTTTTATTGGGAAAATGTTTGATTTCCCTACCCAGAAATTCACAGTAATCTCTATGCCACAAAAAGCGTTGTGCAGGGCTGGTTCTGGCAGCTGAATGAGGGTGGGTGGAAGGAATAATAGGTGGGCAACTTGGGTGGTATGAAGCCTAGGGGTTAGAGAAGTGGAACACCACTCCACATGTTGCTGGCACAATGATCTGAGCTGGCAAATGGCTGTCAGAGTTAGAGAAAAAGACCTTCATTTTACCATTAACAACTCCATCACTTGTATTTTTTTATTGAATATGGTTAGTTCTCAAATAAAATGAAAACCTAATCAAGTGAGACTCCTCAGCGTGGTCGATATTAACAAAACTAGAAGGGAGTCTAATTTCAATCAGGTGAGACAAGTGAGTGAAGTAAATATAATTGTTTTACAGATGATGTCGATAATCTTGTCAAAAGTGGCTCTACAGGGAGATTTTAGGATCGATCAGCACTGAGCTGCAGCAAAGTTAAATTTCCCCTCCAGACACTGGTGGTGGTGGTGGCTGACTTCTGCAGAGACTGCTAACCTCTGAAGACACCTTGTACTGTGAACAGTACAGGACAGCAGCAAGAGGTCAGCAACAGCAACACAAGGCTTCCGTCATTTATTTCCATGTGCAAATAACTCCGCAAATATGGTCTCAAAGTTTGTTTTGCATCAATTGACACAATGCATGAGTCAATTGAAGCATGGGATTGGGAGATAGCTATGAAAGTTTGATCATCTTAGTTCAATGGACAGTAGTGTGACCCAATGGAAATGTTATTTTCATCATCATTTTTGCCAAAATACGGGGATGCATCTTAAGACGTTAATGTGATAAAATGACAAAAACTGATGAATCTGCAAAGACTATGTAGAGGTGCAAGTTTATTTTTGCATAAATATTGTATGACTATGAGTCAAAGTAAATGGCCTGCTAATGGAAATTCACTTGTAGCTAAATCTGGTGTTTTTTTAGCCTGCGTGATTTATGACAAAAAAAAAAAGAAAGAAGAAATTAAACACAATTAAAACACTCATATTTAACAGCTGGTTATGTTCAAGTGTATGATTATGCACAAGCAGTGTGTGTGTTTACTTGTTTCGCCTTCCCGTGTGTGTGTGTGTACGATATAAGCCATCAGAGTTCTTGGTTGTCATAGCAACACCCCTCCTCCTTGGCCTGCACCAAAAGCTGGTGTGCAGCGTACGGGTCTGATCACATGTCTGCGTGTTGGTGCGAACACATCGAGGGCAGCGGGCGACGTCGGGGGGGAGCTGAGGGCTGACCGCCCAACACAGGGAGGAAACACTAGTGGTGCTAGTCTGTGCCATTGGCTGAGCAAAAAAGCAACAGCCGGAATAAAAAAAATAAAAAAAAATTGTTTGGATGGATTAGACATATGTTTGGGCAAGCTGAACCCACTAGGGGTGGGCACCATTGGACAATTTGGTTTTAAGTGGATGAAAAAAAAAAATACAGCACCACAATAACTGATACCGCTACTGGCTTACTGTAAATTCTCTAATATAGGCCCTGGCCTTTATTAGAGCAAGGCCACAATTAGAGACAGGCCTCCATTACCTTAAAAAAATTGTCTCCCATTAGAATGAAGGAAACGCTCGTGGTGCTTTCTGTGCCATTGACTGAGCAAAAAAGCAACAGCCAGAATAAAAAAAAGAAAATTTGTTAGTAATAGTTTGGATGGATGAGACATATGTTTGGGCAAGCTGAACCGACTGGGGGGTGGGCACCATTGGACAATTTGGTTTCGAGTGGATAAAAAATATATATATATAGCGCCAGAATAACTGACATCGATGCTGGCTTACTGTAAATTCTCTAATATAGGCCCAGGCCTTTATTAGAGGAAGGCCACAATTAGAGACAGGCCTCTATTACCAAAAAAATGGTCTCCTATTAGAATGAAGGAAATGCTAGTGGGGCTTTCAGTGCTATTTGCTGAGCAAAAAAGCAACAGCCAGAATAAAAAAAAAAAAAGAAAAGAAATAGTTTGGATGGATGAGACATATGTTTGGGCAAGCTGAACCCACAAGGGGTGGACACCATTGGACAATTTAGTTTTAAGTGGATAAAAAAAATATATATATATATATATATATATATATATAGCGCCAGAATAACTGATACTGACACTGGCATACTGTAAATTCTCTAATATAGGCCCAGGCCTTTATTAGAGGAAGGCCACAATTAGAGACAGGCCTCTATTACCAGTAGTGCAGGTCAATGATTTGTTGAAACAATTGTTGAACTTTAACTTTGATGGGGGACTACACTGTACAGAGCTGTAACATATTGAAATAAGCATCCACATCATTTAATCATGATGAATCATACAGTTTTTAGTTGGCTGGTTTATTCTAATACTCAGAGTGTGTAAAATGTAGTAAATTCTGGAATAATTGCTTTTGGTTGCTTCAGCCATGTAAGGGTGAAATTCCATTACATCTCAGATCAGAATTTGTCTAGAATTAGTTATGTTTAATTGTAATGGTTGTATTTTTATTGTATTATGCTTGAAGGTTGAAATGAAAATCCTTGGACTCAAGGAAGAATTCACTGTAGTAAAGACTAATGGGGATCTGTAATAAATAAAATAAAGCAGGCTACAAATAATTAAACTAAAGCGCAAACCTTTCTTCTTTCCTTCAATTACATGTTTTTTTTATTCAACAATAGCATGTTACCTGTTTCTGTTTCATCCCTGACTCACAAGCTTTCCTGTCTTTTCATTATTAATTGTGATATAGCTCAGCTCGATGCTGCTTTTTCATTCAGCTGTGAGCGAGCGGAAAGTCAAAAAGTGAAGCGTTCGTGCCCAACAACGGATCAATGTTTGCACTGTTTGAAGCAACTGTCCCAACGTGGAGGAGAGAAACTGAAACTGAAACTCGTATTGATCCCATTGAGGCCGAGATCGATCCACAGACGCTTCCTGTTATATCAGTAGCGTCGATATTTCGGGATCAACCCGCCCACCGTCGCTTCCACTCTGAGCTCATCGCCACCAGCACAATCCGATGCAGCATGAATCCTTTCTGTGGAGAGAGTTGACAGCTCAGATGAAGACATGTCACCCTTTTCTCTGTCTGTGTGTATCAAAGCTTGATCTGAAGTTCGTCTGGCTGCTTATTTCCTGAATGCGGAGCTCGCATTGAAATTCAAAGCCCATTGTTGAAGTGTTTCCAGACAGTGCGAGCTAATGTGGTGGGGCTGGTTATTTATGCATATAAACAGCCACTATAAAAGTAATGAATGAACGAAGGAACAAGTTAACGTGGCCAAATTGTCTCTCAGATGACTGGCGTTAACCCTCTGACCCACTCTTTGGTGTTGGAAGTCTCTTTTGAGCAGATTCCATCTTGCTCTTTGATCAATACGCACCAGCTGGGGCAGGATTGACTGCAGCTAAATGTAGGATGCGTGAGGATTTTTTTCCAGTATGTGAACATGTATTGACAGTTAATATCATGCTGTATTAGCTCCGCTGCCTCCGCACCATCTTGCCACAGGATAATCAGCCAGTGTTTATGGCTCCGGCACAATGTAAAGCCACAAGGAGCCTTTACTGTTAGTCAATTAACCTGAGGCAGAGCACAGGCTGCCTTTTATCCACAAACCCCAGGATAAGGGAGACTCCATAATGGCTCACTCTGTGCTTACTCTTTGCTGGCGCCTTTTACGAGTGCATTAGTGACCTGTTCGCTGTTTTTTTGCAGCTGGTGAAGAGTCCAGTGGCCCTCGCTTTTACCTTCCCTGTTTATTTTTCTTGTTTTTTTGCCCCCTCACCACTCACCCTGACATGTATTTTTATGGATAGCATGACTTATTTCCCCCCTGTTTGTTGTACTACAGCTTTAGAGGAAGATAATGGCATAGCACTACAGCTCGGTGTTGAATATGTATCAACAGAACAGTTAGGTACATCTTAACCTTTGACTACAACAATAAACTCTTTTTCACAGCAGGAGACAGTGGAAAAGATCCTGTAGTTTCCCCCAGCAGCCTGTTCATACGCTTCTAACACCCACTTCACTTTACTAACAGTCCTCCAAGTGTTTACCTTCGCCTCTTTGAGGGTAAAAAATTACTTTCTCAAGCTCCCCGCCGCCTCGTATTAGGACGACTTTGTAGCATATCGGAATATCTTCCACTCCTCCCGTGCACACCGCAGAAGGACCGCGGATGAGGTGCAGAGAGATTGAAGGGCTCGTGGTTTTCTGCTCCATCTCACCATGATTGTGGCAGCTGTTAATCTCCTCCCGAATGTGAGGAGTTGCTCTAAAAGGATCGGGGTGAAGAATGAAGATTTCCTTCTGCTTTTGTTTCACAGAGCATATGGTGACTCCCAGATGACATGTTGTGCTGTGGTTACTAAATACAGCCAGTCCAGAAACTAATGGGGTCTGTGGGGCTACGTGCAGGATATCAGCAACTGGTGGCCCCAAATGGTGGCGCCTGTTTGATAGTTCATTTAACGATATGTTCAAGCAAAAATTCAAGCATTCAAAGTGATCAAGAAACCAGGATGTCTTCTGAATCATTACCACATACTTATTGTGACTACCAGGCAACATTATTAGTCTTGTAATTACTGAATACAGCCAATCCAGAAACCATTGCATAAGATGAGTCTGTAGGGCTAGGGGCATGATATCGCCACCCAGTGGTCCTAAATGGGGTTCAAAGTGATCGCGAAAGCAGGATTTCTTTTGGATCATTAAAATGTAATTATTACAGCCAGTCTAGAAACAAATGCATAAGTCTGTGGGACTAGGTGCAATATATTGCCCCCTAGAGGTCCCAAATGGTGGCGCCTGTTTGATAGTTCATTTAACGCTATGTTCAAGCAAAAATTCAAACATTCAATGTGATCAAGAAACCAGGATTTCTTCTGAATCATTACCAAGATTGAATCATCTGCTCATGGTACTAGATTTCCTTCTCTTTTTGTTGTGAGGTTTTGTTTAAATTTCTCTGACCAAATTGTGACTACCAGGCAACACTATTGTCCTGTAATTACTGATTACAGCTGGTCCAGAAACCATTGCAAAAGACGGGTCTGTAGGGCTAGGTGATATCGCCATCCAATGGTCCTAAATAGTGTTTAAAAAGTGTTCAAAGTGATCACGAAAGCAAGATTTCTTTTGGATCATCAGCAAAATGTAATTATTACAGCCAGTCCAGAAACAAATGCATAAGTCTGTGGGACTAGGTGCAATATATCCCCCCCTGGAGGTCCCAAAAGGTGGTGTAATTACTAAATACAGCCACTCTAGGAAAGTATAGGGTCTGTGGGGCTAGGTGCAGGATATCAGCATCGGGTGACCTCAAATGGTGGCGCCTGTTTGATAGTGCATTTCCAGGTGCAAGATATCGCCACCTTGTGATCCTAAATGATGTTCATGTGATCAAGAAACCTGAGTACTCTGATATAGCATATTATTACCACATGGTGGCGCCTATCCAATTACTGCAATGTTACCAACAAGGGATGTTGTGTTGCTTTTGTACAAACTGTAAAGCCCATTGGCGGCAAATCTGTGATTCGTGATTCTGGGCTATACAAATTAATTGAATTGAATTGATCCAGAAACCACAATTTCTTCTGGATTATTACCAAAATTGAATCATCTGTTCATGGTACCATTTACAACATTCGCTGAAAATTTGACAAAAATCTGGCGGTGACTTGTTGAAATATTTTGCTAACAATCAAACACAGATACAGACGAACACTCCTTGGCGGAGGTGAATATTTAATAAACAGAAAAGTATGCAGATATGCTTCAAACACTGATATTGCATTTTAATTTAACAACAGGAAAGCTGTATTTAACGCCTTCTATACCATGAAGAATTATCACAGACCAACACATTTGCTTGAAATTGACCCCCAGTGGTTTTAGCATAGCCTGTTTAGCATGTGAACTACATTAGTGTTTATTTGCTGGTCTGTTTGTCGGGAATATTGTTCTGTAGCATAATTCAGACGCCAGCTAATGATCATAAAAATTGCTGCTGTGGATCCCAAAATCAGTTTCTGAATCATTTCAGCTCCACAAAAAATGTGGTTGCTATTTTTATTTTTTTTTTAATTCATAGAGCCAGGAGCATGTTGTCACTGAAGTTGACTGTCTTGGATAGTATGAGCAATATATAGCTTGTTGTTGTTTAAGGGCGGATTTTCACTTAGAGTTTAGAATATTAAGTTTTGGGGCTAAGCTTAGCTAAATGGATTATAAGTGATTTAAGTACAACTCAAAGTTAGTGGAGTTTGCTGGAGAAAAGAAACAAAAAGGCGCCAGGACTGATTTGTCCATCAAAAGTTTATAGATTTTCAGAATAAACAGAAGAGGTTTAGTCATAGAGCCCAAGGTCTTTTCTCGTAGGTATAAATCTGTCTCTTCTTGAGCTGGTGAGTATTACTGGAATTATGCTAATCTGCACACAGCGTTATTTTTATATGCATACATTAGCATGAATAACTTCCACCACCAGTTAGTATTCCCAGAATAACTTCTAATACTTCCGCTCCTCTTCTTTGTGAGTAAGACATTTAGCACGGTGAGTTATGGATGAGGGTGTCTTTATCTGAAATTAATGGTCAGATTTTATTCGGGTCATTCCCCCCAGACTCCGATATGTGCTTTACTTCAGGGTTGTGAAATTCTTCAGTGGGCGCGGATTCGCTCCCGCTCGATTTTTTTCCCAAGGTCGTTGTTGGTAGCGCTGGAGTTCAAAGTGTGTTTAATTTATTAATTAAGCAGAAATGATGCCGACACAGCAAAGAACAGGAGGCAGATGGACCAACACCCACCTCAAAAAAAAAATAAAATAAAAGTAGGAGACCATTTCTTCCTTCAAAGCCAAAAACTTCTCTGCTTCCATTGAATTGCAGAGCGCGTATAGCCACTCTATGAATAATATTAACAATGCTTTGTCTTTCTGTGACAATGCTGGCGAAAGAAAGGCCTCAATACGCAGTCCTCACAATGCAGGAAAGAGTCTGAACGCCACAGGCCGGACCGGACCAGCGCTGCAGATTTGGTCCAATGCAGCTTTACACCCGAGTTGCATCATGAGAAAATGCACAAAATGGTTTCGTCCACGCACAGGCGGCAACTGGTGACAAATCTATGTCACTGAGGCCAAATGCATTAATTCAGGTGATGAATGAAACACGCAGTCATCACCATAATCTGATCTGACTGTAGATTAAAACCCCTTTTTGCTTGTTAACTTTTAATAGATGCTCACCTGCTAACTGACCACTGACCATATGCAAAAATCCCAGCGGGGCGGGGAGGGGGGAGATAAACAAATTTTGCAAAAACAAATCGCGAAATGTAAAAATAACCACACAACACAAGCGTTGCTAAATGTAAAACAATGCATTTCTTTAATTACAATTTTCAAATCACTTGTCACCAATCTTAAACAATGTTAGTTATCGTAGCAGCAGCAGAACCTCATTCATGAACATGTCACTACTATTATCAGAATAGAAAGAGGCTATTCTATTCTATTCTATTACTTTCATTGTCTAAAACACGTCGATGGTTCAAATCTGTCAGACAACTTGCGAATAAGTATTAGAGAGAGAGAAACAAGAAATGGATTTTCTTCACTGACAATTTATATTCTATTATATTGTATTGTATTTCTTGTATTTCTATTTGAACTGCACTTGAACGAAGAGATCCCTTAATTGCATTGAGCATTTGATGAACATGGACATTCTATTCTATTCTATTCTATTGCTTTTAATACGAGTATCTAAAACATGTTGAACATGCTGAGGACTTAAACCTGTCAGACAGAGAGAAAACGTAATACAATACATGGCCAGATTACTACGGTAGTAGTAGTAGTAAATCAGTGAAATTTCCCCCACTGTCAATTATATAACATTTATATTATATTATAGTGTACAGTATTTCTTGCATTTATATTCAAACTGCATTGTTGTTCTACTTCTGATGTACAACGACAATAAAGTGCATTCTATTCTATTATATCCCATTGTATTATACGTGCAGGGCCCAGAATGTGGAGCTTTCTAAAACATCACGTGCACCTCATACTTGGTGTTTAACAGCGAGCTCCTGCAGGGGCGCGTGGCGGACGCGACGGTTTCCAGACGTTCCCTCGACGCCGCGCCGTCAGCCCACCCACCGCTTCCACTCCGCGGCCTCGGAGCTGCATTTACAGGAAGAGATGAGTGTGGAGGATCCTGGGGTTTGTGGGGTGGGGGGGGGCGACCACAATTAACGCGGCCAAGCCGACAGACGCCAGAGAAACCGGCAGCTTCGTGGGTCTCTGTCTCGGAAAAAAACAAGAGGGATTTTTTTATTTCCACGTGTTGGTTCACTCGTACTCTGGTCAGACAGTCCAGCCTTCAGATGAATTATTTTGAGGTTTTGTTTTTCCCTTTTTTTGTGCAGAAATAGATCAGTGTCTAAAACCGCTTTAAACCATCTTCACACGTTTATTTTACATCCCGTCGCTCCAGCAGTAGAAAGAATGAAGTGTTGTGTCTTTTGTTATCACACCATAAGTTATAATATATATAACAAAAAGATTCATCTTTTGCTTTTGTTAGTTTGTGTTGGTGAGAAAACTTTGGGGAAGACTGGGTCATGTGATAAATCATTTAAGACAAAGCAAAAGAACTTGTGCAGGCTGATGCACAATGGAGGAACTCTATATGTGTGTGTGTGTGTGTGTGTGTGGCTGCAGCACTTTCTCTCTATATCTCTTTTTCCTGTTTTTTTACTCTTTAAACCTGCAGCTGAGACAGAGAGCGCCGCGCTGCTTTCTCGGGGCGGCTGATTGTCTCCTGCTGAGTCGGCTTCTCTCCTGTGAAAAATGAAGTGGAAGCAGCGGTCTGCTGTTGCTGAGTCCACGCGGCGCCGCGTTGTTTCACTGATGCTTAATTATTTCTATTGTTGGGCCGAGGCAGAGCGAGAGGGAGCGAGATGCTCGTAACGGTGCGTCTGGTGAGGCTGGATTCTTCACGCAGCAGCTTTACATGTCAGGGCACATTTTACTGGTGTCACAGGTCAATGCTTCATCCACATTAACAGTTTTATTATCTTCATGGAGCTGCAGGCGCCTACATACAGTTTATTTTTCTTACATTAAGGCTTCACTTTCGCCCCAGATAAACCACACATTGTAAAATGTGCAGTTATTTACTGCGTTAAACACACTAACGTTACTGTAAATTATTATTACAGCGGATTGCTGTATAATTTTACAATAAACCACAGTAGTCAAAGTATTACTGCAGGATATCACAGTATCATAGTATTTGTTTGTTGTACAATTAATCACCTAATTCTGTAAAAACAACAAAATTCACAGTATTTTCTTTTAATTATTATTATACAGTTAATCAATGAATATTATGTATGTAAATACAACTGACATCTGAATATTTATATTTTTGTTTTCAATCATCTAATACTGATATCACAGTAATAATTAATTAATTTATTTTATTTCACAGCACTGTAAATAGAAGTAAAGTAGTATTACTATCTAAAAAAAATTAATACTATAAATATATCACAGCAATATTAATATTAATAAGAATATTAATATCATTAATAATTATTACTGTATTTATAATAATAACAACAATATTAATAATAATAATAATAATAATAATAATACGTATTATTGTTATTATTATAATAATACTTATTATTATTATAATTATAATTATAATAATACACTTATATTAACAGTAACTTTCAGAAATTCTGGTGTTCAGGTGTTTTTCTGAATTTTTTTACCTAATTTTAGCAAAAAAATCTTCTTGTCTCACTGATTGAGTGAAGGATTTATACCTACATTCTATTCTAATTGTTGATGTATTATAAGAAATAGTGTTTCACCGTACACACTTAAGCCCAAAATGACTCATACCCCTGTCAAATACAAAGGATTTCTTGATATTTCCACTTACACATTAGTATTTCACTTCAGTTTTTACTTAAATAGGACACAGAAGAAAGTCTGAAGCCATAATTGATTCATTAGAATGTGTAAATAAACGGAGTGAAAACCAAAAATCACATCAACAAATAACTATGATATAAAAAGCTCCTGCAGGGCATGCTGGGAAATCTGTTTATATATACATACACTTTATAGCTGAAGAATTTCTTTGTGTCCAATTTAAGTAAAAACTGAGTGAAATACTCATTTTTAAGTGAAAAAGTCAATAAATTCCTTGTATTTGATAGAGGGATGAATCATTTTGGCTTAAGTGTGTATAAAGACAGATATTTGTAGTGAACACAAAAACAGCAACTTAAAAAGATGGATCGCATGGTTTCATCAAGAAAAAAAAAAAAAAAAAAGCTATTAAACCAAACACATTGATCGCACAATAAATAATAAATAATAATAAAACACAAATAAACGGCAGATGTTTCTTTTAGCATCTTTCTGAAAGAAAATCATTTCTTGTATCTGTCTGAAATTAAGCATGGAGCGTTTTTTAGACAGACACTTGAACCATGAAGAAAACAAATATAAACTATATATATGTATATATATGTATGTATATATATTTATTGGAATTACAGCCTGCCTCAGACACAGAAACAATGAAAGAATAATTAAAAACCAATCTGGATGTTGTAGTTGTTGTAAGATATGAGGTTCAGTTGTATTTTCGGACGTTTTGCAGCAGAACTCGACCAGTCGCAGTGAAACGGAACGCGTGCTGCAGCTGGTTCCATCATAACTGCAGGTTGAACTGATTGTGCTACGGCAGCAAAGTGAATTGTTATAGTTCAAATGTCCGTTTTCTCCCGTTTGCTCCATCCCAGAAGAGGCTGACCCCATCGTGTCTCTGTCAGGGAGGATTTGGGATAAAGGCGGAGGAAACCAGCCGGAATCTACGTGTTTAAAGCCACTTCTTTGGGATTTTAGGCTTTTTTTTCCCTTTGGTCCAATGGCTCCATATAATTTGTACAAGCCATTTTAACTACATTTACAAATCTGATTTATTTCATTAAGTAGTACTTAGATATGGTAAAACATATGTTTGTTACTTAAAATGTAAACATGGTGTCTCGATAGTTTATACTATGTAAATCAATGGGACTTTTAGGTTTTATGCATTGGGAATTTTCCATATTTACATTGTGTTACAAATCTTTAGAAAATAAGAACTTATCACATTGACATTGAATTGAATTTTTTCCTACATTGTGGCTTCACTTTTGCCCCAAAATAACCACATATTGTAAAATTTTGCTGTAAAATGCAAAGTTATTTACATTACTGTAAATGATTATTACAGCGGATTGCTGTATAATTTTACAATAAATCACAGTAGTCAAAGTATTACTGCAGGATATCATGTTATTTATTTATTGTAAAGATAATCACCTAATTCTGTAAAAACAACTAAATTCACAGCATTTATATATATATTGTTTTATTATTATACAGTTAATCAACTAATATCATGTAAATACAACTGAAAACTGATTATTTACTTGTTTGTTTTATTATCAGTATATAGTCAATCATCTATAAATATAATAAATTAAAATTAAATTAAGATATTTGATATGGGACATGCATGATATCTTAAATTGTGGTGAATTAAAGACATATTGAACTGGAATTATGTTTAGTCAGGATTAAATTGGAATAACTACTATTCATATTTAGTAATAAATATCCATCATTTACACCGTGTGTATCTGGACTATGACAAACCCCCATACACAATTGTGGATTGGAAGAACTGAATCCTAGATATCTGCAACACATATCAGACTAAATGTTAAATGCTTTAAATGACGACTTCTCTCTGGTTCAGACATAGTTTATTTAAAAAAATCCACCATAATTTCCATATGCCTTTTTATTCTTCTTATTATTAATATTCCAGACACATTAATTTAAAAAGTGAAAGCATCAGATTATCAATGTCCCATTCCTATTTCCATTCATGATGCATCATTTTCGTCATTCTTTAGAATTCTTTGCCTTAAGTAAATATTCAGTTTTGGAACTCCTACTAAATAAAAATCCATCCATCCATCCATCCATTTTCTATACCTGCTTATTCCTCATTAGGGTCGCAGGGGTCTGCTGGAGCCTATCCCAGCGCGTTACGGCGAGAGGCAGGGATACACCCCAGATGGTCGCCAGCCAATCGTGGGGCACACACACCATTCACACACCATTCACTCTCACACTCACACCTACGGGCAATTTAGAGTTGCCAATTAACCTGAGCATGTTTTTGGACTGTGGGAGGAAGCCGGAGTACCCGGTGAAAACCCACGCAGACACGGGGAGAACATGCAAACTCCACACAGAAAGGTCCCAGACCCAGGCCCAAGGAGGTCTTGAACCTGCGACCTTCTTGCTGTGAGGCAACAGCACTACCCACTGCTCCACCGTGCCGCCCTAAATAAAAATCATCATACAAAAAAAAAAAAATGAGTAACACGACCTTTCTTCTTTGACAAGATGGTGCATTTGCTGCACAAAATGACAGCGAGAAAGGTTCGTTTTATTTATTTATTTTTTTTTCATACTGCCACTAATATAATGGCAGAGAATGAATGCCTCCGGGAAAGTTGAGTCTATGTAAAACGGCCAGTGCTTTTAGTCAGCAAAAACACTGTCTTCTAGGGAAAAAGGCTGGCACTTTAGAGAAGGAGGTGGAACAGGTGGAACGGCTTCAAGAGCTTTTTGGATTTTTTCAGTCAATGTTCCTGAGATTTAAAGAAGAAAAATAATGAGACGAGAATTGTTTGTTGAATCCAGTCCCTCGCTCCTCGTCCCTGAAGCAACCATTCACCTGTTTTATCCTTTCCTGTGGAGGAGCTGTAAGAAACGAGCAGTTACCCCCCCCCCATCAATACCCCCCTCAGGTGGCTTGAGTCACGCCGTCACCTGCACGGCCTCCGCGGTACGAATGGACCCGTTGGCAGATGGCCAGAGCACAAATAGAGACGCATTCCCGAATCCCAGGTGGCGGCGAGTGGATAAAAAATATATATATATATATATATATATATAAAAGAGTTCAGCTCAGCCTCATCTGCACAGAACGCTGATAAATGTTCAGCCCGACTACGGCGAGGAGCATTAATTCAGGATCGTCAGCGCGGCGCCAAATTAGCATCGGCTGCTGTTTGCTGCAAAACCCGGTTCGTTCTGAATTTATATAAAACCTGAGACGCTTTATTTGTCATCGGGGGCCGCACAACGAAATTACCTTGGGTTTACTCTCGGTGACCAGAAGCAGAAGATAAAAAAGGGAGATGATAAAAAAAAAAAAAAAAGGTATTGCACAGCAAGTTAGATGTGTATGTAATAAAGTGTGGGGAGTGCATTAGCAGGAGCAATTCTGTGTAACTGGAAATAAAAAGGATGTAGGTTGGTGCAACCTTTTATACTGTTGTTGCACCTCTGGTTTGTTGCTGAATATGACTATATGTGGAAGTAATGATTTATGGATCAGTGACAAATAAGGCAAGGTAGGAAAGTCAAAAACCTTTTAAAATAA
>JAYKQN010000005.1:26665000-26820000 GCA_036785175.1 Eupleurogrammus muticus
TAAGAAATTTGCTTAATAAATATTATAATCTAGTTTGCCTGGTATTTTTGACCTTGCAAGGAATTTAACTATTATACTACTTAAGTATAATCATGTTTTACTTCAATTATATACACTACTTTGTGTAGAACAACCATAATAATAGTGGATTATAATATTTGGCAGCTACCACACAAAGTGCATAGCAAATTTAACAATTTAAAATTCCTTTACTTGAGTAAATGTACATAAAGTAAATTATTATTAGCAGAGTTTTAATAAACTGCTGGGTCCTCTTTCAACACTGGGTGCAGGTGTGGTTCCAATTAAACTCATGTATTCTAATCGAGTCTAATCATTACAAATAAAATAAAATGAAGGAAGATGCTTTTAGTGATGCTGCATGTTTTTTTCTTGTTCTCTTTGCATCATTATCAAGCTTAAATAACATTAAAGAACCCTTTTGGTTATTATTGCTTAATTGTGGCTCCGGTGCAGCAAAAAAATACAATAGAAATGTACGACATGATTTTAACTTTATGTTAAATATGCAGAGAAAAACTCAGACTCAGCAGCCACTAGATGTTCAACTACAGAACTGTAATCTGACCTTTGAAAAATGGAGAATCTATACAGTAATCATGCTTGTTTAATACAATTTTTTTAGCAAATTACCTTATTTTTTCCCTATTTTGCTAAGCAAGACTTTTCTCCAAATAAACGCCTGATCTGTTGACTGATTGGAACAGATAAACACCCTGCTCTTTTATTACCACTGATGTACAGCATGTGTACAGGGATCTGCATTTCACCTGCACGACAAGCTGAATCTGGCGTGAGCGTTTCCATCATGAGAAACATGACAAACCGACCAATGACACGGGATGACAAGCCAATGTGTGTCTATCTCAATTTTAATAAAAGCGTCACTCTGAACACGCAACCCGCTGAGGTGTCCTGTCTTTCCCGCCGAGACGCGAGCAGATGGCGCTTTTATCTCCGCCTCTTTGGCGCCGTTGCCGTGTAACAGTACATCAAAACTGCCAAAGATGAGTGGGGAGGAAGTAATATCCACAAAAAGTATAAATACCAGGCGAGGATTGCGTCAAAGGTCAGAGCGAGCGAGCGATCTATAGAGGAGGGATGGAAGGATGATATGCTGCTCTTATTAAAACCTGCAGTCCCATCACTGGCTGACCAATGCGTCCTGTTTCCATGGTGCTAATGCTTTTATACTACACTACTAATGCTAATGTTGAGCATGCTTTTACTCTCATGTGACGACCCGCTGCATTATATGTATATGTATGAGGCTACAATAGGACTAAGGTTGTATAATGTATCCTATAGGACACATAACTTTACCTTCTCTGATGAGGAGCCGGGGTCAGTGTGTAACAGGAGAAGTGACGATTGCAGGAGTGCCTGAATGTAAAAAAAACATATTACTGTCTAGAAAGCCGTAATCAAATAACCTTTTCTGGAATCTTCACAGCACAAAAGTTACTGAAATAAATAATAATCAAATAAGCCATTACTGTATTTAACACAAACATGAGGAACCTAACTATAGGGGAGGGTTTATATACAGAAATAGAGCAGGAGCTAAACTGAGTTTGGTTGTGCTTTATTTAAGTATTGATTACAAAGTACTAACATTTTTTAATCATCACATGGTAAAACACATGGATAAAACAAGCACACAAGTGTGTGTATTTAAAAATAGAGCGGGGTAATGTCATCAATCAAACCATCAAAGTCCTCATCCTCTGTTTCTGATTCCAACAGCAGCTAAATCTCCATCAAACATGCCAGCTTCACTTTCTTCACCATCAGAGTCACTTTCCTCTAAATGATGCGTTATAATCCGCTGGAAGTTGCTGTGCTACCGTAGTCCTGGTCTGGATGGAAAAATGGCACCAAACCAAAGCACCAAGACGGAAAAGTTCAATTTTCATTTTTTCTGCTGCTTTACTGCTTTTAGTCGAATGGTGACCGTAGAAACGCTACTCCCTCTTGTTCTTTGCTCTGTGATCCACTGATCCAGTCTTTGCTCTGTGATCCACTGATCTGGTCTCTGCTCTGTGATCCACTGATCCAATCTTTGCTCTGTGATCCACTGATCCAGTCTCTGCTCTGTGATCCACTGATCCAGTCTTTCCTCCAACTCGTACCACCTGTCTTATGTCTTAAACTCAGCTGTGTAGCTGATTTCCTTCAGTTTAAACTGTGCTTTATCAGCGTGTCTCTTTACCATTTTCAGGTTGTTAAAACAACGATGTTCTGCATAACGCACATCCCCGTTATTTTATCTACAATTCACAAAAATATACAACACAGAAAGACTTTTATATGTGCCTTATTGTTGTGAAAATACTGTATATGAAAAAGAAAAATCTATCTCTATCCTCCTTTATCTGAATTCCCATAAATGTGTGTTCTCTTAACCTCTTTAATAAAGTGCTCTGTAAAGCCATATAAGCCAATTCATCACCTCAGACTCACGTCAAAGTAACGTAAATCATCGGCTGTGTTCCTCACTTCATCCTCTGATGAATTTATTCGTCCATCTCATATCCAACATGTGCAGGACCACCATGAACCACAGAGGGAAAAACAATACAAACAAATAGCACGTTTACTTACGAGGAAATCCGTGTGTTTAAGGGTCAGAGGTTAAGTATGTGGCGGGCATACGCAAGAATCAGGGGGGCATTCGCGTAGATTGAGGGGTCAAGAGGATCTACAAGAGGAAATACAGATAAGATGAGACAAGGCTGTTCATTGTTGTCCAAAATCGAGTCCAGATGTTCATGAAAAACCGACAAAAAACCTCAGTTTTGTGGCTTGTGCTGTTTCGGCGAAGGAGAAATTAAGGCTTCGCCCCGGTTTCACCCGACATCTGACTGTGATTTAATGAAGGAAGTGGGTGGCCGATACCGCCGGGACATTACCTTTCATTCTGGTAATTAAGTTTGGGGGCTTTACAAGTCAGAGAGGATTACAGGCTATTAGCAGGCATTAATTTCAATCATTTGTGCGATTCATGATGATGTTTTGGGGCCAGATGAGGCTTTCTGATGCTCAGCCCAGATGAATAAGATGCATTTATTCTGTCATTCCTGTGAACAGTAGCTAAACTAGATTTAAGTCAATTCATAGCACGTATACAATCAAACGTTTGTATTTTATCCGTTTTTTAGTTGGATAAATGATATGAATGTGTGGCTGACTGGCAGCCCATCTAGCTGTGGGTTGCAGAAAACATCGCTTTTATAGCCGCAGTGTCGTTTCTACACCAGTGGCCTCGTGTCTCGTCTTGCACCTTCGGTCATTTAACATGCTGGAGGACAAACGTCGGCTGGGGACGCGCACACTTGCAAATGCACCATTTTTTTTTTTTTTTTACAGGCGAGATAACTGCAAACGGCAGCAGTGAATGTGAACCTCTGACATTTCAGATGCTCACCTGCTCTGTATTTACCGCTTGCTTTTGACGAGTCCTTCGGTTTGAAAGCCTGCAGCTGTCCGAACAAGTCTGTGGCTCCTAGTTTTTTTTATTCACACGTTTTCCCAACATAAGAGCAATCTGGTTTCCATCTTTGTGTAAAACACAACAGCTTCACAGTGAATGTGAAGCTTATCTTCTCAGCTATAGGTGTAGCAGGTGCCATAAAGGTCAGGACTGAGGGTGTGAGCCAATGGTCACGTTTCCTTTCTGTTTTTTATTTTTTAGATCAGACTATTTGTAAGTGGTGGTTATCAGAATGTATACCTGCACCCAGCCTTTATGGGCAAAAAAAAGGGTGAAGCATCTATTGCTGTGAATTTAGGAATCATGCTATCCCTTTAAGAAGGGCCGGCCAATGAGTTAACTGGATGTGACGTGATGAAGACTCAATGGTTATTTCACAAATTATCAGATTAAGACTTGTGAACAGAGGCGGCAAAAACCCAACTCAGCAACTCAGCAACAGCTTTTATTGTAAATACAAACCCAAACTGACCAGGAAATAGCTGTAGCAGGTGCGCAGGCCGTAAAGGTCAGCGCGGCCCCGGTGACCCCCCCCTCCACCGCACGGCTGCTCGCGCTCCCAGGATGCACCGAGGCCAATTTAGCGCCCGCAGCCGGCGTTAGCGCCTGACACACAGCACTATTCATTGCTCTCATTACGGTCTGACTAGTGCTCTCTGAAAAGTGCCTCAGAGGAGCGAGAGACGTGTCGGCGAGCCGCTGAGAGCTTTGTGAGCCAAATGCATTTTTTTGGGAGAGAGTTACCGCTGCCTACAGCTGCTCTGAGGACGCTTTGTGCAGGAGGGAGAGGAATGATGATCACGACAATGACACGGAGACCGGTCCTTTTCATTAGGGATTGTAAAATTTGTCACAGAAATAAATCCATTCTTAAAATTTGCCATGGATGTCTGACAAGCCTGAGAGTCGCTGCGGAAATGGGATAAACTTTATTACATGTGTTACGGCAAATCACTGAGTGGTGTGCAAGAGAAAAAAGAAACTGTGGATACAGGGGCAGCATCGACTTTATGCATATATTGCAGGAGAAAACCTGAGCTCCATCACTAAATAAAGTATTTTTATCTGTAGTAAACGTGTATACATGTATATTGATTATATTAGTATGCATGCACACAGCTGGACAATCAGTGTTGTCTTGTTTTGTCTTGTTGAATTTGTCTTTCCATGCCCTGCTACTCATGTCTTGTCCTGTCAAACCTGTTTTTTCGTTCCTAGTATGTATTTAATATGAATAAAAATGAACAACTACTAATAGATCTTTTTTTTACTCGTAGGTCTGTGAAATATGTGTGGCTTTTATATAAATGGTCTTAAAAAGACTTGAATTTAACCTGATAGAATTAAAAAAAAAAACTGATACAGCAGCAGCATTGAGTTTCATTCATAAATCTCATGTTAAACCTGAGCTCCAACACTAAATAAAGTATTTTTATCTGTAGTAACACTTATAAATGTGTATATATATATATATATATATATATACGTACAGTTACGGTATTATCATTTTAATTATATATATATGCATTTACTACCTGAAAATGTTCACTCATAATGAATTAATAAGCAATGTTACTGTTACAGCATCAATATATATCATCAATATCCACATCATCAATACAATAAGAAAATAGTTTAGTTGGGATGATCTTAATCAATAAAGTACTGATCAGATAAATAGAGGAAACAGCATCAAATAAAACCTTAAACATACCATGAATGATGATATTAAATGTCTATATGTATAAAAGCATATAAGATGATTAATTTTAAAAAGTAAAAGTGGTATGAAATAAAATGTAACCTGTTAATCTATAAATACATCACATAGAACGATTTTTTTTTGCAGATGATACCGCTCTTATGCTAAAACCCAGTTAACCTATTAAATTAAAACTAATACAGCAGCAGCATTGAGTTTTAATGATAAATCCTATGTTAAACCTGAGCTCCAACACTAAATAAAGTATTTTATCTGCAGTAAAACCCAATGTTCCTGTTACAGCATCAATATATATCATCAATATCCACATCATCAATACAATAAGAAAATAGTTTAATATGTCAGTAGTAGCTGCAACTAACCACTATTTAGATAAAGTCAAAAATGTCATAACCCTAAAAAACAGATAGTTTAACTCTTAGGTATAGCTTTTATATTCTATGTGGATTGATTATTCATAATTTATCATTCTTTACTGGTTACACCATTTTCACATTTCCTGTGAAATTTAAAAAAAAACCAAATGGTACAAATGACAAGAAACCAACATTAGTTTAGTCTTTGATAGCATTTTCATTCATAAATCCCATGTTAATCCTGAGCTCCAACACTAAATAAAGTATTTTATCTGCAGTAAAACCCAATGTTCCTGTTACAGCATCAATATATATCATCAATATCCACATCATCAATACAATAATAAAATAGTTTAATATAATATCAGTAGTAGCTGCAACTAACCACTATTTAGAGATTTATTTAGATTGGAGCTGTTTGTGGGATTATTTATTTGGTTCCTTTATAATCTCCTTTTTACACATCATAACAACATAATATTAGCCAGTGTTTTAATTAATAATTTAATGATAATGTTAATGCAAATCTTGTCTTTTTACTGGGGCTTATTTTGCAAACTTTGCAACATGCAAACTGCAAAGTTGTCACATTGGACCTGATAAAATCCCCCAAAAACTGTGTTTTATCGAGTTTTTATTAGGTTCTATCTATATATTGCATGAGAAAACCTCAACTACAACACTAAATAAAATGATATGAGATGATAAAGATGTTATTGTTAGTTTGTACGTTTCTGTGATGCTGTTGTGCACCAAAGCTTTGATTTGAAGACAATTATGAATGAAATTGTTTTTTTTTCTAAAATCGTTCAGCCCTTGCTCTCCAGTTCCTTATTGGTCCAAGTGAGGAAATAATAGGAAACTGACCTTTATGCGTTGCTGTCCAGTCTTTGGTCTGAGCTGCGTCCTGTGTGCTGGTCGCTCTATATCTAACAGGCAGGTTGACAGAAAGACGATAGGAGCATTTCCCAAAGTGATGAACTCGTTTAACTCTGGAAATATCGTTTCCATCGCTCCATATGCACCTTGCAGCAAATGCAAGATCCAGCCTCAGGTGAATCAGTGGTTTTCATAAGCTCAGGTGAACATCACAAGCTTCACTAACTTGCTTATAATCTGAGAACAGATGTGTTGTATTGCATTATAGTGTTCAATTCCCGGCTTTATTGCCTGTCCACTATGGAAATCTTCACTCAAATCGACTTGTTAAACCGTTAAAACCAAGGCCCTGTTAAAGCTTACTGGAGGCATCTGTTGTTCCATCATGTTCGAGGATTTAATGAGATGTTTTAATGCAGAATGAGGAGCGTTTATTTACCTGAGCACCCCCCCCCCCCCTATCCTCCAAGCACTTCTCTCTTCTGCAGCACTTTACTTGGTGGATTAACCGTGTTCCCCATGGTGCTTTTCCTTTCCTCCCTCCTGATTTACCTGCACTACGCAGCTTTTAGGTCACACTTAGCTCGCGCTGATCTCCTCGGGGCTGATGACCTCCCATAAAAAGGGAAGCAAATCATAAGAAGGGCTAGCCGTGTTTCCGGCCTCTCTGTAGTCTCTGTGGCGCTCCAGGCTTTTTCCATTCGGCCCACCTCTCTCTGTGAACCACACCAACAACATAGCTTATGTGAAAGTGGCGTGATATCGCAGGGGTTTAAATAACAGAGCTAGCAGCCAGTACAGTACGGAATCACCAGTCTTGTGCGAGCACTCACTCAGACATTTTATTCTGTAGAACAAACTCGCATCAAAAGCATGAAACAGTAATGAAGTAATTCAAACGTGCAGCTCCTTGGCATTCAGAAACACTGAAGGAAATGAATAAAAACTATTGTGGTGCTCAGTAAATGGCACTTTTATAGACCAAGCGCAAGGAAAAAATATATGGAATCATGAAAAACAGATCACTAGTATTTACCGTAAATTCTGGACTATAAAGCGCACCTGCATACAAGCCGCATCCGCTCTATTTAAAAAAGTTTTGCAAGCCACAGGTGTATGTTTTTAGACTAGATATTTACTGCAGGAACATAACAATGTATGTACCTAAATAGATCCTTTCCTAACCTGTATTTTAACACGGCAGCAACTTTGCTGATTAAAACGGGACGGAACCAAGAGAAAATAACCAGATAACCGGTATTTACAGTATTTATCTTCATTTCTCCTGTGTGTGAAATCACGTCACCTTAACCGTCTTCTTCAGTGTCGGAGTTGAACAAACTTAGCAGCGCTTCGCCACATCTGTCTCCATCAGCCTCGCTCTCCGTGTCACTGTCATCCTCCGATGAGGATTAGAAAAGATAGAGTTTGACAGGATTGGTAACTTGTCCTCCTTCTATCCGCTTCTACCGACTTATATCTGCTAAAGAGGAACTAGGGTATTCTTCTTGAACTAGCATATTCTTCTTTGCATTTATTTTGTCTTAGTTTTGATTCTAATTCCGGTTAGAGCGCCCCTAGCGGTGGAAAAAAATCTGCAGAATAGCCGCACCTTTGTATGAGCCGCATGGTTCAAAACCTATGAAAAAAGTAGCAGCTTATAGTCCAGAATTTACGGTAGTTTCATGGACCTGATGAGTGACAAACAGTGTTCTTCATCAATCTGGTGCCAACTCTCCTTGACTGCAGTTGCCAGATCATCTGTGCAGGTCAGAGCCTCGCTGTGGACCATTGATGGTGGTTTTCTTTTAGCTTTTCCTGCTTTCCCTTTAGGTGATTTTGCACAGTTCTGTCACACACACTGACACCAGCATCCTACTATGTCTTCTTCATTTGTCCTGTTGTGCAATTTTTGCTTTCAAGACCTATGGCCTTTAGTTTTTTGTCTTGACGATTAGATGGTTCCTTGGTCTACCAGTATGCTTGGCTTTAACAACCTTCCCATGCTGTTTGCACTTGGTCCATAGCCTCGATAAAGCTGACATCTTTGGCAACCATACATGATTAGTTACCTTCTTCAAGAAGTTTAACAATCGTCTCTTTGGTTCTTAAGAGTCATCTCCCTTGTTGGAGCCCTGATTTTTGCAAATCCACTTGGTCCAGCAGCCCTACGAGGTGTGATACCTGCACTCTGTTTACCTGCTGACTAATGAGCAGATGTAATCTGGGGCAGATGCCCAATTAAGAAAAGGAAATTGACTGGGTCTGTCCTTATTTTCTACCTCAAAATTGAGTGATTCCATATTTTTCTCCCTTATGCTTTGCCTATAAAAGTAACATATAGTTTTTATTCATTTCCTTCAGTGTTTCTGAATGCCAAGGACGACTGGTGACTCCATATTTGTTTGCTAGGGGTTGTAGAATGTATGTTTTTGTCTTGGTTTCTCGTGACAATGAAGCAGTCTTTGCTCAGTTCATATCTAAAGGAATACTGGTGTCACTTATGTTCAGATATGCACATTAATCCTGAAGCTTTAATAAAAATATGACTTGCATTGTGCATTGGATTCGTTATATCAGAGCACTCACCATTGGCTGTAGAATCACATCTCCATTTGAGTGTTTCACCAAAGCAATTAGTCGGGACCAAATATTCCCTGTAGAAATGACACTGCTTTGAAAAGCATGAATGATGTTTCATATGGGTGTGATGTACTCTTAATGAATGGCTGCATGTATACATGTTTCTTTATGAGTTAATTACTGGTTCTAGAAGATTAGAGGGAACTTTAAGAAGAATTGTTTGACGGGATAGTTCATCCTCACGATTCCCATAGTCACAGCAATAGGAGCTTTACCCTTTTTTTTTTTTTTTGTTGATACAAGCTGTTTCCAGACCAGCGAAGCAGAGCTGTGAGCTGCTCAGCTACTACTACGCTGTCAATGTGTTTTTTTTATTTTTCTCATAAAACTCTGCACATTTACCACGATACGAGATAGTAACGGCTGCATGGATAGCCACTTTTTTCATTTTTTAAAACCTTTTTTTTTGAGAGTTAAACTATCTGCTACCATGTTTTTAGGGGTACACCACATGACCGTTTTAAAACTCACCCATTCGCTGAAGGGAACCAAAGAATATTAACAGCTAATCAGCAGATTTTTCCACTGCACCGGAGATATAGAGGTTGACATTTGATCATTATATTACAAGAGAGGGTTTTATTCTATGTAATGTAACTGGTGGCTATTTATCAGAATAAACACCTGCACCCAGCCTTTAGAGCGGACCCTTGGGTTAAATAAAACTCTGCTATTTGGTAATAATGAATGCACCTTAACAGACATGAATTAATATATATATATATGTATATATATATATATATATATATATATATATATATATATATATATATATACAATGTACAAACTGCCAAACAAAGGCTCCAAGCCTTGGCCAGCCGCCTAAAGAGGTACACACATGAGAATGAAGCCAGACGAATAAACCGGCTCTTCGCAACTCAACCTGCGAAAGTGTACTCTCAATGGCAGGGTAATAACAACAGAGCAGACCCACCAAGGCTGGAAACTGAGAGGTACTGGAAAAGTATTTGGGAGCGGGAGGCATCACACAACAGCGATGCACAGTGGCTGATGGCACTGAGGAAAGATCACAGCAACCTCCCTGAACAGAATCCAGTTACCATCACAGTGGCAGATATCCAAGAAAGAGTCTCAGGTATGAAAAACTGGACAGCACCAGGCCCTGACAGGATACACACATACTGGCTTAAGAAGCTCACTGCACTCCATGAGCGCCTAGCAGCACAAATGAACCAGCTGCTAAGGGATGGGACTCACCCTGAATGGCTAACCGAAGGGCGAACGATCCTGATCCTGAAGGATCCCTCAAAGGGTGCAGTCCCATCCAACTATCGGCCAATAACCTGTCTCTCCACAACATGGAAGCTCATGTCAGGTATCATTGCGGCTAAGATAAGTGGGCACATGGATCAATACATGAGCGAAGCACAGAAGGGCATTGGCAAAGATACCAGAGGAGCCAAACACCAACTCCTGGTTGACAGAACAGTCGCCCAAGACTGCAGAGCCCGACACACCAACCTGTGCACAGCCTGGATTGATTACCAGAAAGCCTATGACTCAATGCCACACACATGGATCACTGAATGCCTGGAGCTGTACAATGTCAACAGAACTCTAAGGGCCTTCATTGCAAACTCGATGAGGTTGTGGAAGACCACCCTTGAAGCCAATGGGAAGCCACTTGCACAAGTCTCCATCAAATGTGGCATATACCAAGGAGACGCTCTGTCCCCACTGCTGTTCTGCATAGGTCTGAACCCCCTCAGCCAAATAATCAACAAGACTGGCTACGGATACCGACTCAGAAATGGGGCAACCATAAGTCACCTCCTCTACATGGATGACATCAAGCTGTACGCCAAGAGCGAGCGAGACATCGACTCACTGATCCACACCACCAGGATCTACAGCACAGACATTGGGATGTCATTCGGGCTGGAGAAGTGTAGCAGGATGGTGACAAAGAGAGGGAAGGTATTCCACACAGAAGGGGTCTCACTCCCAGAAGGAACAATAGCAGACATTGGGGACAGTTACAAGTACCTGGGGATACCACAGGCAAATGGCAACCTTGAAGCGGTAACAAGGAAAGCGGCAACAGCCAAATACCTCCAAAGGGTAAGGCAAGTCCTAAGGAGCCAGCTCAATGGTAAGAACAAGACCCAGGCAATAAACAGCTACGCCCTGCCAGTGATCAGATATCCTGCAGGAATAATAAGGTGGCCAAAGGAAGAGATACAGACCACAGACGTTAAGACACGAAAGCTCCTCACCATGCATGGAGGGTTCCACCCCAAATCCAGCACCCTGAGACTGTACGCTAGCCGTAAGGAAGGAGGCCGAGGATTAGTCAGCGTGAGAGCCACTATCCAGGACGAAACATCCAAGATCCTCAAGTACATCAAGGACAAGGCCCCAACAGATGACGTGCTCAGTGAATGTCTCAGACAATGGAGAACAGAGGATGAGGTGCTGGAGGAGGGACCATCATGGGAGGACAAGCCCCTACACGGGATGTACCACCGGAACATAACTGAAGTGGCTGATATCAAGAAATCCTACCAGTGGCTCGAAAGGGCTGGACTGAAGGACAGCACGGAGGCACTCATCCTGGCTGCACAGGAACAGGCCCTGAGCACCAGAGCAATAGAGGCCCAGATCTACCACACCAGACAGGACCCAAGGTGTAGGTTGTGCAAGGAGGCCCCTGAGACAATCCAGCACATAACTGCAGGATGTAAGATGCTGGCAGGTAAAGCATACATGGAACGCCATAACCAAGTGGCTGGAATAGTGTACAGGAACATCTGTGCGGAGTATGGGCTGGCAACCCCAAGGTCAAAGTGGGAAACACCTCCAAAGGTGGTGGAGAATGACCAAGCTAAGATCCTGTGGGACTTCCAGATCCAGACTGATAAAATGGTAATGGCAAATCAA
This sequence comes from Eupleurogrammus muticus, assembly GCA_036785175.1. Classification (NCBI taxonomy): domain Eukaryota; kingdom Metazoa; phylum Chordata; class Actinopteri; order Scombriformes; family Trichiuridae; genus Eupleurogrammus; species Eupleurogrammus muticus. The sequence goes on from JAYKQN010000005.1 coordinate 26,677,017, forward strand.
CCAGACATTGTGGTGGTGGATAAAGAGCAGAGGAAAGCCGTGGGGGTGGATGTGGCAATACCAAGTGATGGCAACATCAGGAAAAAGGAGCACGAGAAACTGGAAAAGTATCAAGGGCTCAGAGAAGAGCTGGAGAAGGCTTGGAAGGTGAAGGCGACAGTGGTGCCCGTGGTGATCGGAGCACTCGGGGCAGTGACCCCCAAACTGGAGGAGTGGCTACAACAGATCCCTGGAAAAACATCAGACATCTCAGTTCAGAAGAGCGCAGTCCTTGGAACAGCAAGGATACTGCGGAGAACCCTCAAGCTCCCTGGCCTCTGGTAGAGGACCCGAGCTTGGAAAGTGGATGAGACCACCCGTGGAAGGGTGAGAAGGGAATTTTTTTTTTTTTTTTTTTTATACAGTGGGGAAAATAAGTATTTGAACTTCCAACACGACAACGGCCCAAAGCACACAGCCAGGATAACCAAGGACTGGCTCCGTAATAGGCATATCAAGGTTCTAGCATGGCCCAGCCAGTCTCCAGACCTGAACCCAATCTTTGGAGGGAGCTCAAACTCCGTGTTTCTCAGCGACAGCCCAGAAACCTGACTGATCTAGAGAAGATCTGTGTGGAGGAATGGGCCAGGATCCCTCCTGCAGTATGTGCAAACCTGGTGAAAAACTACAGGAAACGTTTGACCTCTGGAATAGCAAACAAAGGCTACTGTACCAAATATTAACATTCATTTTCTCAGGTGTTCAAATACTTATTTGCCGCTATATCACACAAATAAATTATTAAAAAATCATGCATTGTGATTTCTGGATTTTTCTTTTTAGTTTATCTCTCTCACAGTGGACATGCACCTACGATGAAAATTTCAGACCCCGCGATGATTTCTAAGTGGGAGAAATAGCAAAATAGCAGGGTGTTCAAATACTTATTTTCCCCAATGTATATATATATATATATAACCCAACTTAACAGACATGAATTAATATATTAATTCATGTATATATATATATATATATATATATATATATATATATATATATATATATATATATATATATATATATATATATATATATATATATATATATACTGGAATCAGGCATTTATTTGAGACAAGGCAGCAAAAAGTCTTTCTCAGCAAAACTGGAAAAATATGCAAATTTGCTAAAATGCTTTTATTAAACCAGCACGACTGCCATATAATTTAAATTTTACAGTAAGATTACAGTACTGTTGGTAATCATCTTGCAGCTGCTTCTCTCGAGGTTTTTTTCTACATATTTTACGGCAGAAAGTTTGAATTTCATGTTGTACTTTTTTACTATTTTTGTACTTTTTACTATTTTTCCACTGCATATATATATATATATATATATATATATATACATGAATTAACTTTCTGTGCATAGCACCTTTCATACAGAAATGCACCTCAACACACATGTCAGAAAAATATACTTTTAGACATTTTGGGACAAGTTGGGGTGGGAAAAAAAATTTATGTTAAATAGAATAAAGTCAAATGAATGAGTAAGGGGCGCCAATAACTTTCAGAATTATAGTTTACCGCTCAGTCTGGGAGCTTCTTATTCAGTAGAAGTGCTTTAAAACCAGCCGTGCTGGCACATCTGGCATAAACCACCCGTATGATGATGAGAATCCTCCCTGATCTGAAGCTTATGATTCCCTTAAGCTTCCCGATTATACAGCGGTTTTCTTACTGGAAATCTGCCCCGTTGACACATCTGTCACCGCCACTCGTATGGAAATGAGAAGGTTAGATTATTAAAACATGTTTTTTTTCCTCACCTCACCCTGATCCCTGTTGGTTTTACAGTGTCTCTGCAGTCATGTCAAACAATGCATGTTCCCCCTATTGGACCTTTCATCCAGCCATGATGTCATTTTAGGCCAATGGGGACTCTATGTAATAAAAAGCTTCAAAAGTGCACACACACACACACAAAGTGAAAATCAGCAACATGCAGACATGCACAATCAAAATATATAAATATATAAGAAACCCCGCCGCCACCATATGAACAATCTGCGACTAATGTTCAAAGCTTGACAGGCGTGATAAGTGTTTCACTTCCCCGCGCTATAATTTACCCGTACAACACTTATCAGAGATGAGTGGACTCTGCGGGTTGTTATTGAACATTGTTGCACGGCCACATCGAAGCAGTCAGTCTTTCAAGTCCTTGGTGGTTTTATTTTTTTTTCTTATTTTTGGTGCCACCTGTGAAAAATCAGCCTTTTTTTTTGATGCTCTCGCAGCTCAGCCGAGGCGACATGCTGCTTAGTGAAACTATTTTCTTCAGTCATCTCAGCAATTTTGCCTGTGCTAAAATATACTAGTTGAGTCCTTTCCCTATTTGGAGCATTAGTGTTTTGCTGCACAGTATGGATTGATGTTCTGTATTAAAGTGCCTGTATGGCAGAGAAATATATATATATATATATATATATATATATAGAAAAGCGCAGGAATATTCTACCATCAGCTACATACAGTGTAAAGCAGCATGCACTCAGCAGTGGGTGAATGTATTTGGATCATTTGCTTTAGTGAAAGTACATGAACATAACTGAAAAATGTATAAAAAGTATTAGAGGTAAAAATATTCATTATGAAGGCTGTTATAATATTATAGTATATTACATTATTGGTTTTTATTAATAATAGACACAACTAAGAGGCGTTAATGTAGTTCATTAATGCAAAGCCACTACAATGGGTAATAGTACTATATATATATATATATATACATATATAATTCCCATGTCTGTTTAATTCATTCTGTGCATGAAATTATATTAAAATATAGTTTTTTGTGTCACATTTTCATCCAAAAAGTAACTAAAGCTGTCAGATAAAGTGTAGTGGATTAAAAAATATGACGTAGCATCACATGCAAATACAGTAGAGTACAAGTACTTCAAAACTCCATTAAGGTTTCGAAGTATCAGTACTTGATCTAATGCACTTGGTAACTTTCCACAGCAGGAACAAGTTGTCAAATTCCAAGATGTGGGACAATGTTAAATACTTGATCAAGCTGCAGCAACAGTAATTGAACTTTATTTCTTACACGTCATTGCATCATGTGTTTATTTATTTATTGTATTATTCACTGTATTTATATCATTGCATTGTTCTACGTGTATTTGTTGCTTCTCATTGCATTTTAAAAGTCTGACAAGGGACAAAGGATGCACATTAAATGAAGCTAGACGTCTTATATGCATCACAATCCCCCCTGTTTTATATATATGTGTATATATAGATATGTTGTATGTATCGTTCCTGTCAAATAAACATTGAAATAACATAAAATAAATAAATTGGATGCACCCAAGACACAGCAGACCTCATCTTGTAATGTGCCGGCTGTGTGCTTCCATTAATATAAAATACATGCATCATGACACACACACACACACACACACACACACACGCAAGCAACTTATCGCCTAGCACACACCAGATAAATAAATGTGTGTTTCAAGTTCAACCTGCACGCCTTTTTTATCATCTTATGGGACTGTTTTTTTGTTTTTGTTTTTTTATTCTTCATCAAACATCTTTTCAACTAAATATAGTTGTCTTGTGGGGCCCCCATGATTTTTTTTATTTTTTCTTTATTCCGGGGTGAATCACAACACACTCCTCATCTCTCCTCCTTTTCTTTTATTTCACTTTACTTATTTATTTATTATTTTATCCCGCTCTGCCTCAGATTAAAGACGGCGCGCTTCCTCTCCCAGTCGCCCGGTGACCGTTCTGTGTGAAGACGTATTTCTCTGGAGCATTAGATATATTTTTAGATATTGCAAATGTGCCCGAGTGACTAATATAGATTTCATAGATACCATCTCAGGGAGATGAAGCACCGTAACAGACTTTACTTTAATCTTGTTTCACTTTCTTAAGCTTCCCCCCCGATCTCGAGCCTGGTTGCATATGCACAGAGCCGAAATATACCTTTTAGCCACTGATGACTCAGGTTATGTTTTTTTTTTTTTTAGCGGATTAAAATATGTGCAACCGCCACAGGCGAGTTTGGAAATCATTAGAAATCGTTTCAGAATTACTGAAAAGTTCACACTCCCTTTCCTCCCTCCCGCTTCCCAACGACCCCGATAATCTCCTTCGCTTTAACTACTTATAATTGAACGGAGTCGGTGCAATGAATTGTGGGTCTTTAACCTTCTGTAATTGGTTTTGATGCATTCATCAGCGAAGAGCTGTTTCACAGGGTAATTACAGAAAAAAAAGAAAGTGTAAGGCAGATGATAATTGTGTGACATTGTGCCATTTTTGTTGTTTTGTCTTTGGGAAAATAGAGTCTAAAATAATCTTTAATAAGACGAGCAGGTTATCATCAGTGGTGTAATATTGTGGTGTGTAATCAAAAAAATAGTTTTGCTCAAATCTGGAAACCAATGAACCAAAATAAAAGTTTCTAGTTCTGAGTGTGAAAAAACGATCGATTCAGCCAAACATTATTCACACATGGAAATATCACGATGTTATTTAAATACCAAAAAGATTCAATTATAGCAATTCAATTAAAAAGGCAATCAAATTTACGATAATGAATGCAAATGTATGTGTGTGTGTGTCACCAGAAATGTATTATCTAGTCCACAGGAGTATTTACATATGTATATATATAATTACTTCCTCAGCTTTTCAGAACTTACTAAGCATGGCTCGTAAAGCTAAATAGTGCATGAGGATTTCAGCTCTAAACAAAGTGCACTTTGTTTCGTTGGTCCTGACCTTAGGACGTTGGCCCGTATCCGAGCATCCCTGGTCTCCTGAGCTACTGTTTGATTTATTATCTTCAAGAAACCGGTGGCTCTGTTTGGAGCTTTTATGGGCAGCCGCTGACAGAATCGAGTAACGCACACATTCAATACACGCCGCCTTCCACTGCATTACCGACGTCTTTCTAATTGCCTACATGTCTGCTTCAAATAAATGGATGCACTTTTTTTTTTTTCTTTTTTGTTTCTTGGCTCTTCCAGATATTAACGAATGCGAAAGAGAGCCATGCAAGAACGGAGGCGTTTGCACAGATCTGGTTGCCAACTACTCCTGCGAATGCCCGGGGGAGTACATGGGGAGGAACTGTCAATACAGTGAGTGCTCCACTTTCCTTCTGATGCTCTTTTAACACTTTCAGGCTTCCTGCAGTTTTTTTTTTTTCTTTTGCAGCACACCTGGTGCTGCAGGTAATTGCACGGCATGTGGTGTTACCCAACACAACCATGTTCAATGGAGAACATCTGACCGTGCCGCTGTAACTTCCTTCCATTTTCACACACATGAAATTATATCATTATTAATATACAAATTAAAGGGGACGTATCCTGTTATACTGTTATGATGTTAATTATGTTAAAACATGGTCCAAATAATCCTAAAAGAAACTGTAAAACTGTTCCCTGTAGGTCAAAAGGCAAGGCTTCATGCACTACCTAGTCGCCTTTTGTCTGTCTGTTTGTTGGCAAAATATCTAAAAAAAGTTTTTGGTAGATTCTCATCAAATTTTCAGCAAATGTTAGAAATGGTTTGATGAAGATTTGATATAATTTTGGTAATGATACTAAATGTTACCTGGTTTCTGGATCACATTGAAGTTTTTGCTTTTTCGTCACATTGCTGCAAATTCAGAGCCCCCTACCTGCATAGCTAACACACTGCTCCAGAGTCACTAAATCTAAAGTTTGACTACGCCTAGGACCACATTGTTGGGTGGGAGTCTCAATCTGCTCTCAGAGACATTTTTTCTAGTTTTCCACGCTGCCTTAACTCGCTCCTCTCGATGACACCAGATTAACCATTCACATCCTCAACCCCTGATTATATCTTAAAAATACACAATCTTAATCTTCGGCACATTCTTAGCCAGCGTATGGGGCTATAATTTATGTGCAAAGTCTCACATTCCACACGACAATAATGTTTTCCTGGATTTAAAGGCATCTTCTATCCTGAAATCCATCCATTGAGATCTACTTTGAATAAGTGGTGTTGACATCCTGTAGCTATGGCCTGAATACGGGATTCATGATTAATTTATTTAAATTTCACTCACTTCATATTATAAGATCCAATCTTTCTCCTTATTTGAATAGAAAACATGTACAAATGTAATAAACCCAGGAGCTTAAGAACAATGTGGAAATGTCGACATCTGCAATGCATTTTTTGTGCAGTTTCTGCACACAAAGAGAAATCTTCTGTGTTTTCAAAATGGCTGAGAGCTCTCACAGGCTTCCTGTGTCTATTATGCTTTTGTGAGGATTGTGTCTATGAACATATTAGGATTAATTCACCGATGGACTCCCCTGAACTGCCACTTACAAATTAATCCATCAGGTCTTGTTCAGAAATAGAGAAACCTGCCGACTGTTTGAACAAGTCTAGACAGAGACAACGGAAAGGTTATAACGCCCTTGCTAATTGTATAATGACGAGAACCAATGGCTGTTGCTATAGTTTCTCTGTTTAAAAGAAAGAGAAGAAGGTTAAAACGGGGCAGGGAGGCCTCCTCGATTAGAACAAATAAAGACGCTCTGATGGAAAAACGTGAGAAAAAAGAGATTCAGAGATGATGAAGTAGCTTCGCTGATTGAATGCTGAGGTCCGTTGTTTGTTGAGCGAGGCTGTTTTCCATTTCCCCCCCCATATAAATCTAATATGTGCACGGCAACCATTAACTCAGCTCGTCGCTGCGCGGCCTACGGAATTATAAATTATCATATGGGTTAGTATTGGCTCTTTACTCCAACACATTAGGTTCTAAATGAAACAATGACCTCCAGGTTAAAGTGCTGTAGATTTGTGAGCTATTTAAATGCTGAAACTTTTACCTTAATACGTTTTAAGGCACCGACACCATGGTTTTACAGTGACAATTTACCGAAATTATGCTTGAATGCTTCAATACTACAAACAAGTTTAAATGCATTATTTGTTGAATATCATAAGAAGTACAGTCAGGATCCCAATGAATATAGCAAAAGGTAGAATGCACTTTTAAAGCTTCATCTCCTCTGACTCGTCCCTGCAGCCCACGTCGTGTGTGGGCTCTCACGCGCGTCGGCCGCTGCACATTATGCAGCTCGAGGCTGAATTTTCCTGTAGCAGAAATCACCGCGAGCCGTTGGCCGCTGCTCCGCGTTTTTTCGAGTGATTCTCCCGTTTTGCTCGAATAATTACAGCGGCTTCGGTATCGATTCCCTTCCTCCGACGGAAGAGGCGAGAAAATGAAGAAGAAGAAGAAGAAGAATCGCACGTGTCGCTTCGCCTCTCGAAGCACGGATCATAGAAGTGCAAAAGTACAAATGAAGCATTGCAACGCACCGCGGAAACACTGTGGAAACACAGTTTGGACGCTTATAGCTAGAATCAACATTACGTTGGTTAAATGGTTGTTAAAGATCCAAGATGAATCCAGAAGATAAGCTTGTTGTCTTGTAGTTATTTTCACCCTGTAACATAAAATAAAACAGACATCTATACATAATTAGTGGTTTAAGGTAACTAATTATATTTATTCAAGCACAATTTTGAGGTACTTGCACTCTATACTTCCACTTGATGACATTTCAGAGGGGAAATAATATACTGTTTACTGCACTACGTTTATTTTAAGGCTCATTAGAGTCATTTTTGGCCAAAAAACAAGATATTTGCATAACTTTACTCTCACTATTACTTTTTATGCTTCTGTCATTGGCCAATCACAACACTGATTACAATCTTAAAACACAATTTGCCTCAGTCATTTATTTGTGTTTTAGCAGTTTTGATATTGCTGAGAGGAAGAAGTGGCTCTATTTTCTCAGTTCTCTAGGCACTAAATATATTTGAGTCAATAAAAGGGATTATGAACTGTGTATTTAAGATTAAAATGGCATTTTTCACTTCAACGTTCAGTATATATATATATATATATATATATATATATATATATATATATATATAGTTATATATAGTTATATAGTTATATAGTTCACATTATGTAAGAGACAAAAGTCTTTTTATTTGTTAGACAATTAATGCCGGGTCGTTTTCCTTTTGCATATTTGTTCACACATCTCGTTGAATGTACTGTTAAAATATCAATAAAAATAGAAACGAATATTTAATCATTATGAATAAATTATTAAATATATTAAAAATGTACTTGTTCTTGTTTCACAAACATATTTAAATATGACTTATAGATATGGTGTGAGGGTAGAAGCAGATTTATTTATTATGTCAAATTAATCTTTATTAATATTTGATTATCTATATTCTGTTAAATGCACTTGCTCACCTATATTTACGATTATAAACAAGTCACATTAATGGTCTGACTACTTTTATTTTTTTAGATACTTAATATATTTTGCTGATGACACTAATGTAATTTTACAAGATAGCACTTTACTTTGAGTAAAAAAAAATTTAAAAATTAAAAAAATTTAATTTAAATCAGTTTCAAGTCAGGATCTGTACTTGTTATTGAGTATTTGATTGGGAGTTTTTCTACTTTTAATCAGCCCTAAAGTGTTTTGAATCTTACTTAAAGGACAGAAACTACTTTGTGTCTATAGATTATCATTATGCAGATGACACACAAATTTACATCAGCATATTACTAGGAGGTGATTTTTTATTCTAATTTAATTTAATTTAAGCTTGAATTAATTTTCCTCTTTCAGTCAACTGTTTTGTAATTGTAGCTTGACATTTACAATATTTTATGTAAAACACGTTGAACTGCCTTGTTTAAATGTGCTGTACACATAAACTTGCTTCGCTTTACTCAAGTAAAATATCTCAGTATTTCATCCACCGCTGAATACAAACACCTAAAGATGCTATTGATTTATTTCCATTCATTAGCTGCTGGGTCTCGAGCTCAGAGCCGTCATCTGGCCACTGTTTATAATTATTATTTCCCTCGTCCCTTCATCCCCTGCATGCTCATTAGTATTGGTGCGCCGGCGTTAATTTCAGCCGAGGCTCTAATGTGTCGAGGCTGTAGGTGTGGGGGGGCTCGCGGGAGATGGATTCAGCTGTCACAGATCATGCTAGCGTCGGTGTTAGTGATGTGTGCTGTCACGGGGGCTGATGTATGCTCGGGGGGGCCCCGCGGGCCACGGCCCAGGCGGCCGGCTGCCTCCACCGCCCTGACAGACGAGTGGCAGGCAGCTCGTTAAAGAGCAGCCCGTCACCGCCGCAAGGTGAGAGGCGGCGCGGCTTTGCGGCGGCGTCTCGACACTGTGTCCACATCCAATAACTCGCAAAGGAAGCCGCCCCGGGGTGGGGGGGGGCGGCGAAAGAGACAGATACAACGCCTGTGTTGTGTCGCCACAACATCAGTCTGTAATTAGGAATAATACATTCCGTTTCGCTCTCTGTAGTTAAACTCGTGCCATATGGTGCGTCTGGCAGGTTAGCGTTTGTCCACAGTCCCTGAATTAGGAATCAGGAATGTTGTATTGTTAATTAGGTGATTTGTTCACTGTACAGCAGGGATTTGTTTTTTTATGATATGAGTTTTTCATCCATCTATTAATCAAGGAGTGACTGTGTGTCTGTTGGATCATGCTCAGCTCTTAGATATAGCTTGTGCATTGAACGATGTTGGTCTACTTGTCTGTGAAATTGTTGAATGTGTATTCAAAACATCATTATTATCATTATAAAGGTTAAAGTCCTGTAGGTGTGGTGTAGGGGTAGAGCACTCGGCAGCTAGTCCTTTGGTGCAATTCTCTTCCATCTATATACTGTAGTTTATATAGTAAGTGTCTATGCCACAAAATATTGTTTAAAAAAATATCCCATAGACTTATGTGTCACAGAGGTATCTCAAAGCTCCATGTTCCCATTTCCTGTTCAGAAGTAATGTAACGTCTCTCAAGAAACACGCGGTTTAGCTGCTGCTTTTCTTACTCCGACACGTTCACAGACCCTCAGGAAATCCCAGCGCTATCACCTAAAAGAACAGAAAATGGGCCCAAACTCGTTTTATTCATAGACACATGTTGTTTCACTGTACATGAAATAATGCAAAGTAAGAGATTTATCAAGAATCTGGTTTTACTTGGCCTGTCGACACAGTTTCAAATCTGATAGAAAAACTCTCTTTGCACATTTCCCATTGTCTCAACATGTGTGTCCATCTTTTTTTTGGACGTAAACATGTCCTAGAATATGAAGAATGCATTGAACTGAGATCTTTAATCTCTTCCATGTCTGCAAGTACATTTATCAGGCCACAGTAATAATCCTCAAAATGATTAAAAACATGGGGTTAAACCCGAGTCACAAATGTCAAATACAGTGACAGCGACAGTCAGTACTGTACATTCTCACATGTGGTCAAAAAATATAATTTCCAGCTGAGTTCACCCTACACACACAACACAAACTTGATTCATCAGATAGTTTATATAAGAGATATAGAACAGTCAGGTCCGTTTATTACTGAGATGAAACATCTCAACTTACTGCTGCACTAAGAGACTTATTCATATCGCTTTATAATGAAGAGTGGAATTTATCGCTGAGTCTGCAAACACGAAACCCATAGGAAATTAAACATATCAAATTATATATGGCTCATCTACCTTAAAAGTTATGGCTAAAACCATATTTTTAAATCATTCTTTACCATAATACATGTGTGTGTTCAGGTCAAACTCAGACCCATTTATCCTTAAAGGAAAATGATGTGGATTATACCATAGACCAAGTAGAACACATTTCTAAACATAATCCATATCAGGATGATTAGTAAATGTCACTTTGGGACTTAATGAGTTAAGTTCAGACTTAACATGAGAGTCTGAGGGAACGAACGTTCTCGTTACACCGGTGTCACTGTGTCACTTATGGGTTAAAAAAAGAGTAAAATAACAAGAGGCTTGAATATCTACTGGATGTCCTTGAACGTCTCAACCAGGACAAATGAAAGGAACAAGTTAATTAATAAAACATGTTACTGGAAGGAACAACTCTCATTATTATATTATATAATTATAAGTGGAAGCTGCAAACGTAGTTTTACTGTAAGTTAAAGTTTATTATCTATTATCTTTCAAATTAGAGGTCTCGCCTAGACTTTAAGAGGGGCCAGTACCGTCCTGACCTTAGGGTTTGAACTGGTTTACCACGTCCTAGAATCCAGTGGAGGACTCTGATGAGGTTCAGTTCTCTCAGATCTCAGCAGGTCTGACGCTTCTTCTGGAAGCTCCAGTGGTCGGAAAACCACGTCCACCTACTCCTCATCGGCCTGGAAGCCGTGAGTCACAGGCAGGGAAGACACACACACACACACACACACACACACACACACACACACACACACACACACACACAGATCATCTTTGCTCTCCTCCAGCCTCCAGTGGATCCCTCTGGACTGTCCTCAGACGTTACTCACTGTCTCCCCGGCTGCTAGGGTTGCTTTCATTGTTCCATTCTTTTACTCTTTCTTGGCTTTTCTTCCGCGCCGTAAGTCTTCAACAAAGCTCTCAGCGCTGCCAGTTTCATAATCTATGTGTGTGTGTGTGTGTGTTTGGGTTGGAAATCCTGATGCGTTTTGTTTAAGTGGGCCGGGTGGCAGCGTTGCTGGTGCCCGTCGCCCCGGGCTAACCCCGGAGGCCGGTTTCCAGCGTCAGTCGCAGCACTTCTGGCTCCAGACGTCTTCGTCCCGCTGGGACGCGTCCAGGTTCAGCCGGTGGTTTTTAAGGCTCGTAAACACGGAGCTGCCAAATCATCCGTGACCAGAGACCAACACAAGACATTACAGTAATAAGTTATCTCATTAATATCTTTAACCTTGTCATTTACAATAAAACCACAATAATACATTTGAAAATGCCCCCCTTAATCATTCACATCATAAATTAGGTCAAAAATATTTTTTACATGTTTTTTTAATTTAATTTTAAATTAATTAATTTTTTTTTTAATTTACAGATTTGTCCTGTACTTCTAAAATACATAAACATCTCATTAAAACTACAATAAATAAATAAATAAATAAATAAATAAATAAATAAATAAATAAATAAATAAATAAATTTACATCTCGATAAGATAACATACCCGAAAATCAATCAATCAATTAATTTTCTGTTATTTTACACCGGCTATAATACAAATACTATATTTTCAATAAATAGGGGCAATACTTTTCTATAGGTAAACTTTTTTTTTTATTATAAGTGGAAATACACTTGTTATTAAACACACAATTTTTAAAATTTCTATATGAAAATGTATTTTTTTTGTATATTTTTATAGATAGAAATACACTTATTATAAAACACACAATAATACTATTGCTAGCATTTGTATTACAGCAGTGTCAGTACAATTCTATAAGAAAAATATAGTTTTTTATAGGTGGAAATACACCCAATTTTATATCAAATGAAAACTATAAACTGTATTGTAGCTCTAGAAAATGTCTGTATTTTTAGATGATTCCATCTGCTGCAGTATTCCCATTAAAAAAACAGAAAGAGAGAGAGGTTACGTCTTTGCTGCAGCGTCATGTGGAGAAATTGTCAGCGTATAATACAAAACCTGCAGCTGCCACTGTGAGTTTGTGATTAACAATCACGGTCTGAGGAAAGACGCTTTCAGATTTGATGATAAAGAAATGTGACGAGCAGCTGCACTTCCTGGAAAATACGATAAAAGTCACAGATCAGTCGACCAGTCCAGTTATTAAACACATAATGTTCCAGGTGCATTTATGATGGGACAGATTTCCTTGGACTATTTATCCAGCTGTTCTTCGTCTTTCTTTTCATCAGACACAGATAACTACATTACTGCCCAGACACTTTTCTGTCTGGAGTAAAAAGAAAAAAAGATGCTTTAACCTAAATGTTGCTGGCTGCAGATAAGCTGATTATGTCACACGTATAAGACGCATAAAGGAAAATGTTCCGGTGTAATTCCTTCCATTTACAGTATGTTAACTACAGTGCACGCTTGATTTAAAGGCTAAATTAAAACAAGAACATCTGTCGTCAGTCACGTCGCTGCACGTCTTCAGTAGAGCGGTCTACGTTACAAGTTTAGGTTTGAATAAAACACAACGGGGAGTGTATTTCAATTCAGTTTCACAGCTCTGAAACGTGTGATGATGGAAATACGCCACAGCTGTTTGGATCAGTTCAGTTCATTCAAGCTGCAGAACTGTTTAGTTTTCCACAGGACGATTTATAGTTATGTGATAATTGTAGAGGCGGAAAAAAAAAAAATATTTGCAATTTGCATGCGTATCACATCCTAATTGAATCTGTCCCGAGCTGGCGGAATCTCACATTGTCTGAGGGGATTCTGATAGAAAACCAGATGCTTTGTGTGTAAATGAGCAATCATGAAAATCGCCTTTGGAGAAGAGCGGCGACTTTCAATTTAATGTTTCCTGCATTGCGTTTTATGTCTCATGCCTTGTCTATTATTATTATTGTTATTAGTAGATCACATGACAGGCTGTATCACAGTATAAAAAAGTATGGAGAAACATTAAAACAATAATGACGATATTGTGTGTTTCATATGGTGTTTTCCCCCCAAAAAAGCGTAATTACCATGTTTTGTTAAAATCGGCTTCCAAGAGTCTATAAATATGCAAATACATTTCATTCTCTGACCACTGTTAGTCTTTGTGCATTTGAAGGTTTCATGTTGCCACATCACACTTATGCTAACTTGAATATTGGGCCACATTTGTCTCCAAACAACATATAACATCACAAACCATGCTTCTTTTTTTTTAAATCAGATTTCACAAAGAGCTGCACTTTGGCCAGGTGAATGTATAAAAACAACAAACTGTGCACGGTGAAGGTCACATTTTCAACCGAGAAGACGTGGTTTTAAAGTGGTGACGGGACTTTAAGGACACCCGGCCACACCGTGTTCTGCACATGTCTGTGTTCTCACTGCGTTCAACTAAAAAAAAAAGCATTATCACACACCTCAGCAACCGATTCTCCCCACAGGCTGTTACTAAACAGCTGAGGCAACATATACGCCAACAGTGATGTATAGTATCTGTTATCATGTACATATATATATGTATATAATGCACTATTGTTACGTATAGCTCTGTATCACAGTGCTTATCCGCATGTTTCCCAGCGCTTTCGCTAGAATTCAAAGCTCCATCGTCCTGTTTCTTTCATGCTCCACATCCACATATTAAGACGTTTGCAGGTTTAGCTGCTTATTTATTACTCATTGTGTGGACCATCGCCGTCTTATTCCATGATGCATTCAAAGACCCTCAGGAAATCCCAGCACTATCACCTAACAGCCCATTAAACCCATTTATTCATAGACATATATAACAGTAACATGACCAGGTCGTTACAGCATACAACAAAAAGGACCAGGTAAGAGATGTATCAGTCAAGTCCAGTTTTCCTTGGCCTATCAACACAATTTCGAATATAAAATGCGAATTGGCGTTCATACTTTCAAAATAAATTTTCGCCTTTTTCTTACAATAACCGTATTCGCACTCATTTCAGTGTATTTCCGTGTCTTACCCAATTTAAAATATGTCTATTAAGACTATCTAACAGTCCAACACATCCTCATTTGGCCAAATATATATAAAAAATCTACTCAAGCTTCCTCTCTATAGTAAAACATGTCCTACAGGTACTAAATTAGCATATAGGACAATGTTAATACTGCTATTATTCTTTTTGCACCATTTGACATTTAGTGTCCAAACAAGCACAAAACCATGCAAATGCAAAATGTACATTTTCAGACGCCTGATGAATCCTTTCAAAACTGTATTTTAGATTCTTTCTCGTATTGGGACTAACCCATATATAAATGCATCATGTAATTTCTTAATGTTAAAGCAGAGTATTTCATATTTCATTGTCATTTTATTAAACATGACAATAAATTTGAGTTTGATTTAACAATAAATCTTAAAGAGGGAAATAAAGAGACGCATTTGTTTTCCAGCACAATAATTTCTCTGCAGGATAAACACTGCCAGGATTCCTTTAACCGCAGGTATGTCTATTGTTACGCGTTTTATGTGCCTCGACACGGCAGCTTAGATTGGATTAGGAGAATAATGCAGACCGCTTGAAGAAGAAAGGACAGTATTTTGGCCATCATGCCTCTCCTCTTTTAACGTTGCAGCCTCGCAGCGCGTTTTAAGAGGCTGCAGAGCTTGTTGACTTTGAGGATAATGCCGTCTAGAAGTGGCTTCAGCTCCTTGGTAGGAAGCCTGAGGCCAGTGGTGCAGACGGAGGAGACGGAGGAGAACTCGTGACAAGTCCTTTCACCGGCTGCTATTACTCCAGATGAATTCACCATGATGGCTGCATTAGGATATGTGTTGTGATGAATCAAAGCAAAGCGATAGTGAGAGCGACGGGAATCAGGGTGAAGAAACCTGGAATGATCTGAAAGAGAAGGTGTCCACCAGTGGGTTGTAAAATAAAAATGCTAAATAAACAATATCCAAAAGAAGTAATTCAATTTATTTGTATAGCCCAGAATCACAAATCAGATTTGCCCCAAAGGACTTTACATTGTGTACAAAAGCAACACAACATCCCCTGTCCTTAGACCCTCACATCGTACAAGGTAAAACTCCCTAAAAAACCCCTTTAACAGGGAGAAAAAACGGAAGAACCCTCAGGAAGAGTAACAGAGGAGGAGTCCCTCTTCCAGGACGGACAGGCGTGCAGTAGATGATGTGTGCAGGTGGAGAACATTACAGAGAAATTTGAATATTACAAACAAGCAGAAATGTAATGAATGTTGGTAGAAGTGGAGGATGAGGAGCAGGATCCATCATAGCTTTCAGGTTTCACCAAGGCAGCCTCAGACCCTCCAACATCCGTAGATCCCTCAGTGGCTGCACTGCAGCATGCTCTGTGAAAGAGAAAACACAGGGCAGGACTCCGGAACCACAGCAGATTTAAAAGTACAGTAGTGGTACAACAGTATCACAGATAGAAGAAGAAAAAGAAGCCCAGGGCATCTCATGAGGACCCGGCAGACTATCCTATCGCAGCATAACTATAACTAGGCCAGCCAGGGCCGGCCCTAACTATATGCTTCATCGAACAGGAAAGTTTTTAACCTATTCTTAAATATAGGAAGGGTGTCTGCCCCCCGGACTGAGACTGGAAGACGGTTCCACAGGAGGGGAGCCTGGAAGTTGAAGGCTCTGCCTCCTGTTTTAATTTTAGAAATTCTGGGAACCTCCAATAAGCCTGCATATTGGGAGCGTAATGTTCTGGATGGTGATATGGGACTAAGAGATCCCTAAGGTAGGATGGAGCCTGACCGTTGAGTGCTTTATAGGTGAGGAGCAGGATTTTAAATTCTATACGAGATTTTACAGGAAGCCAGTGTAGAGCGACTAATACAGGTGAGATATGCTCTCTTCTTCTAGTGCCGGTTAATAAACGAGCAGCTGCATTCTGGATCAGCTGGAGAGTCCTTAGAGACTTTTTGGTGCAACCCGACATTAAAGAGTTGCAGTAGTCCAGCCTGGAAGTAATAGATGCATGGATAAGTTTTTCTGCATCTTTCAGAGACAGGAAGTGTCTGATCTTTGCTATGTTGCGTAGGTGGTAGGTAGGTGGTAGCAGTATGTATATATATATATATATATATATATATATATATATATATATATGTGTATATATATATATATGTGTATAAACATATATATGCACATATATACATATATATGTATGTATTCATAATTCGTATTCATATTCATAATACATGAATTAGTAAAGAACTGAGAAATATAAGATAATTCACTTCAATGTCATTGAATAAAGGTTAAATAAAGGTACACATACTTCTACCTACTTCTTATATATATATATATATATATATATATATATATACATACTGTGGATATGTGTGTATTTACAGCAGGAATGTTCACCTAGTGTTATAAATAAAACCAATCCTTATCAGAATCCTTTGTATACACTCATCTCCTAAGAAAAATTTTGCTATTTTGAACCCATTCTACAAATCCACAGCTTTAGACTGAAAATACACATACACGATTTTTTTTTTTTTTTATTGTACGAACAGTGTTTTCTGTTTTTTTTATTTTTTTTTTTTGTGTGTGTTATTGACCTTGTCAGATCTAATACTGTACAAATAGAAGAAGCTGAGGTTTGTATCTCTGGGACTGAGATAAAAAATGGACTATATTTCAAGATGTGAAGGACAGAATTACATTACACGTTGTGGTATTTCTAAAAAAAAATCTATATGCATTACAAAGACTGAGTAACACACACACACACACACATATAAATATATGTTGTTGTGTGCTGCAAACTGACTGAGGCTCATTTGTCTCCTCCTTCCCCACTCAGAGTGTTCCGGACCGTTGGGCATGGAGGGGGGCATAATCTCCAACCAGCAGATAACGGCCTCCTCCACCCACCGCGCTCTGTTCGGCCTGCAGAAGTGGTACCCGTACTTTGCACGCCTCAACAAGAAGGGGCTGGTCAACGCCTGGACGGCCGCCGAGAACGACAGATGGCCGTGGATCCAGGTAACGGGCGGCACGCGAAGCCAAGCCAGGCGCCGTCTTAATCACACACAGACTCCTCTCCCTGCTGGGGGTGGCGGCTTTTAATAGTTGGGGCTTTATTTGTTTTTTTCCAGTTTTAACTTTCGAGTTAATTACTGCTACTGGAAAAAGTGACGGCTCATTCGCTGGTAATGGAGACCAATTAAACGTGTGAAGTGCAGATCCAGTTCAGGGGCACGCTTTCTGCCACCAGTTTTTTGCTTTTCACTTAATAATTTGTTCATTTAGTTTATTTGTGACATGCTTATTGTGCTGGTTATGTCGCTATTACACTTTTGCATTACAGGTTCTAAGCACAAGCAACTATCATTAATATTAACGAGCCTTTTTTCTGATTGGCTGAATTCACTTATAAAGACTCAGAACCTCTGCAAAGACAAGGAAGTACAAACGAGCTGTGAAACAGCAACGTTCTAAATCCAGGCACAAGTAACTATGCTGAACCTGATTATTTGATGCATTGATGCTTCATTTTTAGATTAAATGTGCTCCACAAATCAATATGCACTCTGAGCATCTGTTTTGCAGTTTTGCATAAAATGGGCGTTCGGGTTTTTGGTGCAAGGTTTGAATAAAACTGTGTTAAAATAGATCTCAATAACTTCATCCAGAATAAAGTCACCGTTAAACATTGTCAGGCATGACAATGATGCTTTATTCTTAGATGAAATGTGCTCGGCAAATCAATATGCTGTCATGTTATCTTTAAAAAAATAATAATAATAATAATTAAGATTGCTTCCAAGATAAATTAGAAAAGCATTGATACTGCTTTAATTCAGCTTTCTATAAGTTAACCATCATGTTGTGTTGTTGGTTTTTGGTTATTATCAAGGAGCAGATTGTTCCTGCACATCACACCCTGAGCATCTGTTCTGCAGTTTTGCATAAAATAGGCGTTTGGGTTTTTTGGGACGAGGTTTGATAAAAACGTGTTAAAATAGATCCTAATAACTTTATACAGAATAAAGTCACTGTTAAACATTGTCAATCTCAACTCTACTTTTGCATTTGCACTTTACATATGAGCTCTGATTTGCATTAGATGTTCCAGGCAAAAGTAACTATGCTGAACCTGATTATTTGATGCATTGATGCTTTATTCTTAGATGAAACGTGCTCAGCAAATCAATATGCTGTCATGTTATCTTTTAAAAAAAAGAATAATTATTAAGATTGCTCCCAAGAGAAATTAGAAAAGCATTGTTACTGTTTTAATTCAGATTTCTATAAGTTAACCATCAGGTTGTGTTGTTGGTTTTTGGTTATTATCAAGGAGCCATAGGAGGTTATTCCTGCACATCACACCCTGAGCATCTGTTCTGCAGTTTTGCATAAAATGGGCGTTCGGGTTTTTGCCGTAAGGTTCGATTAAAACTGTGTTAAAAAAGGTCCTAATAACTTTATACAGAATAAAGTCACCGTTAAACATTGTCAATCTCGACTCTACTTTTGCATTTGTACTTTACATATGAGCTCTGATTTGCATCAGAGGTTCCAGGCAAAGTAACTATGCTGAACCTGATTATTTGATGCGTTGATGCTTTATTCTTAGATCGGCACATTTAAAACTAAATTGATAAAAATTAAGATTGTTTCAAAGAGAAATTCAAAAAGCATCAGTACTGCTTTATTTCAGCTTTCTATAAGTTCACCTTGAATTTGTGTCGTTAGTTTTTGCTTATTATCAACGCACAATAGGCAGATTGTTCCTGCACATCGCACCCTGAGCATCTGTTCTGCAGTCGCGTCCTGCCCTAAATCCCATTAAGTCTGTTCTGCTGAGACTGCTCCAATCCTGAAGAGTCCTCCCCCATGTCGAGCGTTACGCAGATTCTAAACCGAGGTCTCGTTGCGTTAAGCAATGATTGAAGTGATAATCTCGACCCAGACCTCCGGAAACAGTCAAAAGTTTGGACACACCTTCCCATTGCCCTGAATGACAAAGTGTGTCCAAACTTTTGACTTTTGAAGCCGTTTTATGGACTCGGGTTAAAGTCGTGGATCGTGCTGAAAGGGCGTGTATGCATCACATACAGCTGATTTACACATGTTTCCTCAGCGCGGGTTGTGTGATGTAAGGGAACATCCGCATAGTGTAACACGCATTAATTATTTAACAATCATTAATCTCTAACGCTCGATAATCACCATCATTTATGAATGGTAAATTGATATTTAATTGAACTTCAGTTAATGGTTATTTTACTGTTCCTTAATGGTCAATAAATACAATTATTCACATTAAATTAGAGCATAAAATGGGCGTCGGTGTGAGTGTGTGTGGTTGATTAAAACTGTTAAAATATTTCCCAATAACTTTATACAGAATAAAGGGTTAAACATTGTCAGTCTCCTACATATAAGCTCTGATTTGCACTGGCACATTTTATTATGTCTACATTTTATATTTTATTCAGCCTGATACTCCTTTTTTATAAATTTATATGTATTCAGAGGCTGGCACTTCTATTTATTGGCTTTATTTATCGATCTTTGTTAAGTGCTGCTATTTTTCGTTCCCTTTTCATTTTCTTTGTTTGATGGTTTCCTTTTGGGCAAAAAAAAATAAAAAGAAATTATTGTACCAAGGCACTATGACAATAAAGTATCTTCTATTAGAGTATATCTAAATAATGTTTATGGCTTTATAGCTTTACAAAGTAGTATTGACCATTTAACAATGTATAAGAATCATCAGTGGCCACTTTATAAAAGCGCTTCAGAAACAATGTTTAAAGACAGCTTACAAATCCATTTATTCTATTTTTATTATACAGTGTCGCCCATTGATCAACTCTATATAATAAATAACGTTCCCTCACATTTTTTCCCCCTTTTATTTTTTTACATTTCTCTTATTCCGGTGACTTGTGTTGTGACAGAAATGCTGACAGCAACCTTGGAAGCGGCTGTTATCAGATACACGATGCACAGACACAAGACGCGTCAGCAAAATATAATAGAAAAACATGCTGCGGCGTGACAGCGTGATGGAGAAACACGAAACGAAGCGAGAGACGAAGCCAGAGAGAGGGAAGGAAAGAGTACTGTATTATTACGACTATAAATGTTGGTGCGCCCTATGTATGTATGTAGGGGAAGTGTGGGCATGGATTGTAGATAAAATAACGGGGATGTGCGTTATGCAGAACATCGTTGTTTTAACAACCTGAAAATGGTAAAGAGACACGCTGATAAAGCACAGTTTAAACTGAAGGAAATCAGCTACACAGCTGAGTTTAAGACATAAGACAGGTGGTACGAGTTGGAGGAAAGACTGGATCAGTGGATCACAGAGCAGAGACTGGATCAGTGGATCACAGAGCAGAGACTGGATCAGTGGATCACAGAGCAGAGACTAGATCAGTGGATCACAGAGCAGAGACTGGATCAGTGGATCACAGAGCAAATACTGGATCAGCGGATCACAGAGCAAAGACTGGATCAGTGGATCACAGAGCAGAGACTGGATCAGCGGATCACAGAGCAAAGACTGGATCAGTGGATCACAGAGCAGAGACTGGATCAGTGGATCACAGAGCAGAGACTGGATCAGTGGATCACAGAGCAAAGAGTGAGTGGGAGAAGCGTTCTGATGGTCACCATTCGACTAAAAGCAGTAAAGCAGCAGAAGAAATGAAAATTGAACATTTCCATCTTGGTGCTTTTGTTTCGGTGCCATTTCTCCATCCAGACCAGGACTACGGTAGCACAGCAACTTCCAGCGGATTATAACGCATCATTTAGAGGAAAGTGACTCTGATGGTGAAGAAAGTGAAGCTGGCATGTTTGATGGAGATTTAGCTGCTGTTGGAATCAGAAACAGAGGATGAGGACTTTGATGGTTTGATTGATGACATTACCCCGCTCTATTTTAAATACACACACTTGTGTGCTTGTTTTATCCGTGTGTTTTACCATAAAAAATGTTAGTACTTTGTTACCAATACTTAAATAAAGCACAACCAAACTCAGTTTAGCTCCCACTTTATTTCTGTGTCTAAACCCTCCCCAATAGTTTGGTGCATTATGTGTGTGTTAAACACAGTAATGACACACAGAACTGAGACTGAGCCTTTTAGTACGGAGCCCTATGGTTGTTAAAATATGGTAAAGGAGCATCGTGGCACATGCGGGGGGCGAGGCGAGCGGGACATGAAACATTCAGGCGGGTTTTGTTTGACTTTAATGACGCCACGTGGGATGCTGCGTGGGTCGCTGTAGGCGTTGTGAGTTTCTACGCCGGGGCCTGGGTAATTGGGACGTCAGTACACGGGGTGTAGAGCCATGTCAGTGTTTTTTTTTTTGGGATCACGCCGAGGAATCGGCAGTGTGCTTTTATAGCGTAGAGGAAAGGGGAGAGATGTGGCGGCTTGTGTTTGCATGTCTGTCATGAAGAAGCAGGTAATACTGTACTCACAGATGACAACCCTATCAGGGAGCAGGGAAAGAGGGGTTTTTATTTATTTATTTTCAGGCTATGTGTAAGGTTTTTCCTCCAGTGCAGTATGCATCTTTGATATTTTTTCATTCTCTCTCTCCCTCCCTGAACCCTCAACAAATGAATCAAACATACGGCTACATACTTTGAATAATACATCACAGACTTTGCAGACAAGCGTGCATCCACTGTACGCCGTTGTTTTGCTTGCGTTCGTGTCGGTGGGCGTGCACGGCGTGAGCTCGCCGCCGCTGCCGCCGCCCGTGTCGTGCCATAATATCATTTTTTCATTTTTTATTTTTTTTTTCCCCCCCCTTCCACAGCCCTGGCGCGACAGACTCGACGTTGAATTACATTTGAACACTCCAGGGAAATATGCTGCAGGTCTGACCAATATCAGCAAAAAAATGTAGCTGCTGCCAGCCATGTTAAAGGGGGGTGTTGGTGGGGGGTGTGAAACAATCAGAATCACCTGTAAATGGCGAGAGGGTCTAATGGGAGTTAAACAGTTAACGGCATTGTTTTTCGGATGCAAATCTTCATCGCAATACAATACAACCCTGACAGAATTGAATACATATAAATTTATAAAAGGGAGTATCAGGCTGAATAAAATATAAAATGCAGATATGATAAAATGTGCCAGTGCAAATCAGAGCTTACATGCAAAGTGAAAATGCAAAAGTACAGTCCTGTGTCAGTTTATTGTCGTACCCCAGCATGGCTGCAATCTGAAATAAAGCCTTTAGATAAATACACCACAGGAGAAAAGGTACTTCTCTATTTTTTTTTTTTTCATAGGATGCAACGATATCTCATACTTCAACTTATTCTTCAATAAAATTGACTCAAGATTCTCGAAACATTTTTTTTTAACACTTTTCAGTACCATTGTCTAGCCGTGATGCGTTCAGGTGCAAATCGTTGAGTCCTAAATTCTGGGGGTGGAGTCGCGATGCATGGCGAGGGGGCTCCTTATCTGTTTTTTTTTTTGTCCACTGGAAGAGGGGGCACCCAAGGCCAGTTTATCATGTTGACTTGCAGATAGGGCCACCCCTGGGGGCCACGATAATGTTTTATCTGCCCCCCCCGCCCTCCATGCATGCTCCCAGGAGTCTCTCTGTGGCCGATCCCTGCAGGCGAATACAACGATAACACGCTCGCCCTGTGGGTTATGACACTGGTGGGAAAGGTACCATATAGAGCAGTGCTGTCGCCCCCCTGCGCAAATATAACTGGAATCATTTGTCTGTGCATAACACTGTATCCTTATTAATGCATAAGAGAATAAAAAGGAAAGAAATCTGGACCAACCTACAGCAAAGAATAGCTTTATTAACTAACAGAAAAGATTTAAAGTGCATCTAAATTTTAAAAATAACATTAAATCCTTAATTAAACATTTTCTGACTGACCATGTCAAACCATATGATACTGAAAAATAAAACTACATAAATGGTCTTATCAGTGATTGTGGTGTAATGTCTTTAATGTCTTTGTCTCCAACATTTCAGACTCAGTAACACACCGGTCTTTCACAGTGAACCAAGCGCTACAGACGCTTCGTCATATTTCCTCGTCTTAGCTTTGGGAGACTTTCGTTTGTCTCTTTATCTCCGTCTCTCTCCGCCTGTCTTCTCATCCCTGTTAAATATGTTTTCATGGTGTCACTTGGTGTCTACACTTCATACTCATACTCTGTGCTGTATGCTCCCTGCACACACTCTGCTGCCCCCTAATGGAGTGGAGGTGCTATCACACTTTATTCTAGGATGTAAAAAAAATTAAAAAAAATGAAAAATAAAAAAGCATGTTTCCAGAGGTCAAACATGCCCCTCTATATAAGAACCACTGATATAGAGTGAAGAGACAGATTATTTTTGGGACATATTGTAGATGGAGATCTCTATGAATCGGCCTAAAGGTAGAAAGACACAAAAAGCTGATTATAGCATTAGTGTTCAAAGAGAGAGAGATAAGATATTTGGAAAGTGTGTGTGAGAATCTGAGTGTGTGTGTGTGTGTGTGTGTGTGTGTGTGTGTGCAGATGTACATTTTTTTTTTTTTTATGACGGGGCTCTCTGGTAGTTTCAAGGACAAGGGGCAACATAATTGTTAGGATACTCCTGCGAGTCCCTCAAGTTGTCTTTTCATTTAATATGCGCTTGACCTTTATATTTGTGTACTTGTGTGTGTGTGTGTGTTATTTGTCCTCGAAGCACTCTCGAGGTCCCATTCTGCTGATGCCACACGTCGTCTCGCTTGTTGATATGATTATATGGAGAATAATGAGCGGTCCCGACAACGCCACCGCCTACAGGCTCCCGCCGTAAAGCGACGCGTTCACACTTGTTTAAACAGGGATTAAGGAGCTCCGGAGATCACTCGTTTAATTTACTCCTGCTCTTCATGAGCGGCTAGTTCACCGTTTCTTCTGAAGTGGGGTTGTACGAGGTACTTATCCACAGCCGGTGTATTAACTGGAATCGGGTCGGCACGCGCTTCGGTTTGGAGAATCAAGGTATAGGAGCCGGCACAGAAAGGAGCTAATCAGCGCACGGCTCTGCAGAGACCCACCTACGAAAATCAATATCGATTTAAGTACACCCCGTACACTGGTTGTTATCCCCACTTCAGAAAAAAAAATAAATAAAAAAGCAAACTGTCTGTATAATTGTTGAGCAGAAGCCTTTCAGACTCTGATGTAATTATTACTGCTGGTTCTCCTGCAGCAGCACGACACAACAATGAGAATGTGAGATGACACCACATTTATAGTTAATTCAAATGAACTCCCCATATCAATTAATGCTGTGATAATACATTTGAATTAACACATAGATCTGAATAACAGCAGAAAAAAACACTATTAAAGGTCTCATATTTGACACAAATATCATGTCAATATAGTTTCACATCTCCTCCCCAAAGCTTTTCTCTGGAGCTCCAGGAGGAACATTTCTCGTTAATATTAACGAGCCTGTCTTCTGATTGGCCGATTTTGAATGGCTCTGACAACTCCTTTTAGAGGCGCTCTTCTGATTGGCTGAATTTCCCCTTTAAAGACTGGGGACCTCTTCACAAACGAACCCCTAGACCTCATCTTGATGTAAAAATCAGACAGATTCATAATCAAGAAGCAATTAAAACCTCACTTTCTAAGATATGGGACCTGCTCAATAGTTTCTAGCAGTTGTGGATGTTTTTTCGGAGGTTTAAAAAAAAAACAGGTTAAACCCCAGCATGCAAACAACTGGCATGTTCTTTGTTCTTGCAAATAGAGACTGAGAACAGAACGCAACTTGATGTGGAAGTGTTTCTTTCTTTCAGCGGCTCATGCATTTTACATACACACGCGACTCTGTTACGAAAGTAAAGAGCGAAATGTGAAAGGTTAAGAGTTCATTCTGAACTTTTTCTTCTTCTATAACTCTCTTTTGAGTCTGCATAACCGAACTCTTGAGACCATTCTGCTAAGGCAGGGATTCTACTACTATTCTTCTACTAATTACTACTGCTCTGGACCTCCATTAGTAGAACAGGCATGTTTTTGCCTCGTTGAAACAAAGACCTGCACCACCCAGGCCCTCTGGGACCAGGAAAGCCCTTCCTGTGCTAAGGTCACACAATCCATACAGTAGAATCTGCATCTGGATGCAGAAATGCACCAAACTTCCAGAGATCCTCAGAGGAGTCACCCCCCCCCCTCCCCTTCTGTGCACCTTTCACACATTTTAGATTAATTGTCACTCAATCCGAGCCAATTTCCCGTAGACAAAAGGTCTCGCACACGGACGGTCCCGACGACGCCTCCTTCAAACAACTTAATGCATCACTATTAGTGCCGAAGTGACAGAGGTGTGTTTCTGAGCGGTCATTAACAACGTGAAGGATCCCCCAATTACCCCGGCAGTGGCCTTTCAGTGCCGGGGCTTCTAATTAGAGAGAAATATCTGTCTCTGTGGAGAAAACCCGAGAAAACAATGGAGAAACACAGCGAATGAGAGAAAGAGTGGGTCATATGAGCCTCCAAGAGGTGTCCTCATGTATAATTAACGGGATGGGCTGGTTTAAGTATGGAGAATAAATACACGTAAGTGAGGAGTGTCCGTGCAAAAGGGGAAATTAGCGAGGAAATCCTACGCTACTGTAAGTTATGCTCATTATTATGACAGTTCAGACAAGGCTGCTGAACATGAACCACTATGTTCTGTGCAAAACTCTAATCTGTAATGTCCTTTCATGGGTAATTTTTTTCATTAACAGCTATAGAAAGAGTACTATGTTCTCTTCGATTTTCTTCAAAATGTGTGGTGCGCCCTATGTGTGTATGTAGGGGAAGTGTGGGCATGGATTGTAGATAAAATAACGGGGATGTGCGTTATGCAGAACATCGTTGTTTTAACAACCTGAAAATGGTAAAGAGACACGCTGATAAAGCACAGTTTAAACTGAAGGAAATCAGCTACACAGCTGAGTTTAAGACATAAGACAGGTGGTACGAGTTGGAGGAAAGACTGGATCAGTGGATCACAGAGCAGAGACTGGATCAGTGGATCACAGAGCAGAGACTGGATTGGTGGATCACAGAGCAAAGACTGGATCAGTGGATCACAGAGCACAGACTGGATAAGTGGATCACAGAGCAAAAACTGGATCACAGAGCAAAGACTGGATCAGTGGATAACAGAGCAGAGACTGGATCAGTGGATCACAGAGCAAAGACTGGATCAGTGGATCACAGAGCAAAGACTGGATCAGTGGATCACAGAGCAGAGACTGGATCAGTGGATCACAGAGAAAAGAGTGAGTGGGAGAAGCGTTCTGATGGTCACCATTCACTAAAAGCAGTAAAGCAGCAGAAGAAATGAAAATTGAACATTTCCGTCTTGGTGCTTTCTTTTGGTGCCATTTCTCCATCCAGACCAGGATTACGGTAGCGCAGCAACTTCCAGCGGATTATAACGCATCATTTAGAGGAAAGTGACTCTGATGGTGAAGAAAGTGAAGCTGGCATGTTTGATGGAGATTTAGCTGCTGTTGGAATCAGAAACAGAGGATGAGGACTTTGATGGTTTGATTGATGACATTACCCCGCTCTATTTTTAAATACACACACTTGTGTGCTTGTTTCATCCGTGTGTTTTACCATGTGATGAGTAAAAAATGTCAGTACTTTGTAATCAATACTTAAATAAAGCACAAACTCAGTTTAGCTCCAGCTCTATGTGTGTGTATATCTATGTGTGTATATATCTATGTGTGTATGTATCTATGTGTGTATATATATCTGTGTGTCTATATCTATGTGTATATAAACCCTCCCCTATAGTTAGGTTCCTTATGTGTGTGTTAAATACAGTAATGACACACAGAACTCAGACTGAGCCTTTTAGCGCCTTATGGTTGTTAAAATACGGTAACTTAAACTCAGGCTTTCTGTTTGAGCTTTTTGCACTCAAATGTTTTGACTCTTAAATTGCCTTATTTCATAGTAATGCTAACATTTCTGCACCGGAAAATGAGCTCAAGCCCTCACCAGAATATCATCCTGAGAAAAAAAAAAAAAAAACGGTCATTGTCAGTGAACACACACACTTCTATTTCTCTTGGATGAGCTTCAAAACTCCTCATGTTTCTAAAGAGAGAGGAGACTGTTTAGGATTCAGGCGTGGACGTCGGCTTCTCGGTAAAAATCAAATCATTAAGTCGTGGCCATTTTTTTTTTCGGTCTAGACGCCGTGATCTTTTTAAACGAAACCATGAGGATAAATTACATTTTTCACAAGGAGGAACACAAATCTATTTTACTATATTCTGCATTTCTTTTTTCTCTTTTTGGGGTTCTGGGCATTCCAGGTTAATGGTCCTTGCTGAATACTCACTCAATACTTTATTACTGCTGCCTGTCTGTTGTGAGGCTATAAAAGACCAGAGACGCGTTTCTAACAAAAAGAGTTATAACACAGACATGTTAGGAGGTTGCCTATATAGAATATCACAGATGCATAACAGTTTTATATTAGTGAAATTCCCAATATTAATATTCACTGTAGAAATGCATTGTGTGAAGTTGAATTATGCTGAAAAATGACAAGAAACTCTTTTAGGACTTCTCTTAAAGAAAATAATCATTAGAATTTATTCTATTTTATTATTATTATTATTATTATATAATAATGATTACAAGATAATAACAGTGATATTAGTAATTGGAGCCAGGCCGTGCTCAATATGAAAACACAAATGAACAAGAATATACTAACAATGGTTAATAGAGAGATTATTAATGGACATTTAATTATTTGTTAATGGTTAATAATTAGAGTTTAAAATACTACACAGTATTTATCAAACATTTAAAAACAGCTCATCAATCTATGACACTTTACCAAATGATTATCAACCATTTAACAAGTTATTATAATAATCAGTGTAACTTTATAATAGCTGTTTATGACAATTATGTTTATGGACAATTTGCAAAACCAATTATTAATCATCTATTCTTTGTATAGATTATAAAGAGTTAAACTTTTATGCATTTGTGTCACTGCCAACAAGATATTGAAAACGTTTAAACCATAAATCGAATGGGATTTTATATTTAAGGACCCACATAACAACTTTGCTATAGTAGAATAAGCATCTGTCGTGGTTTGTAAATGCTGGCGAACGCAGATTAAACACAAACATCAGAAATAACACGCCAGAGCAGATCTTAACCCGG
The DNA here is from genome assembly GCA_036785175.1 of Eupleurogrammus muticus. NCBI lineage: Eukaryota > Metazoa > Chordata > Actinopteri > Scombriformes > Trichiuridae > Eupleurogrammus > Eupleurogrammus muticus. The sequence continues at coordinate 26,705,840 of JAYKQN010000005.1, forward strand.
CGTGAAACACGCCGTCACGCCCGGAAAACGCCGCTTTCGTACGGAAGCGGCCGTCACGTCTGTGTCTCCCAAAAGCCACTTTGCATCGGCGGCGTATTGACAGTCTGCACAGGGCTGACAGACTGGATCTGGAGCGCGGGGATTGATTAAATGTTCCATCTGATCACAGACTTTCTGAATAAGACGGATGGCCCTGACAAAAAACAAAAAGATAGAAGGGTGATGCCTGTGCCCATACACACAAACACACACATGCACATTTATAGTCTCTGAGAAGCTTGTAATTCCTTGAATTTTTTTTTTTTTTTGGTTTCCACAGATTAACCTGCAGAGGAGAATGAGGGTCACGGGCCTCATTACCCAGGGTGCAAAGCGTATCGGCAGCCCGGAGTATGTCAAGTCTTACAAAGTCGCCTACAGTGATGACGGGAAGACCTGGAGAACGTACAAAGTCAAGGGCAAGGACGAGGATATGGTGAGTCACACACACACACACACACTCACACACACACACACACAGGCACTGACGCGCCATGTCAGTTTTATATTCTCTCCTTTAGCCTGTCAGTCTGTAATACACAGACAAAGCTATTCAGATGCACACACACACACACACACACACACACACGACGAGCAGAGACACTCAGTCAAGGGCAGGGTGGAGGACATGATGAGATGGCTTTTTAATTAGCCGGCACACACACCGGGCCCCCCCCCCCCCCTGCCCTCCTCCTCTTTTATGACTCCTAGATTGAATTTTTATACTATTTGGGGATGAACAGTCACCAAATCGGCCACGCGGCGTTCCATCAGCCTGACAGCGGCCGCGGCCTGGCCCCGCCAACGACCCCGACCTTCCACACCTCCTCCAGATCCATTACACGGAACGACGGGCCTGGACGTGCATGTTCCGTTCTGGTCGGCCGGTTTTTATGTGTTTGACGTTTCACACGATTAGAGACGTGAAAACTGCAAAGTATTGAGTAGGATCAACTTATTCACTGGCAGGTCATTCATCTTATATGGGTTATTTTTCTTCTGATTTTGCTCAATTTTCTTAAAAATTCAGAATTTGACTAAAATACAAGAAAAACAATAAATTAGCTGCAAATGGAACAGATGAATTCTCCTCTAATTGTACCAGAAATTAGATGTTTTCACTGGTTAAAAATTAATTTTGCATTTTGTTTCTGATTTTGCTCAATTTTCTTTAAAAAGCTTAAATTTGACTAAAATAATAATAATAATAATAAAAGATAAAAGAGCTGCCAATGAAATAAGGTAATTATACATAATATTGGACTAATTGTACCAGAAATAATATGTTTTCATGTTTTCAAATTTAATTTTTTAATTTAGGTTGCAAGTTTTGAGGTTATTTTTTTTCATGGTTTTACTCAATTTTCTTTAAAAAGTTTAAATTTATTTGACTTTAATAATAAGAGATAAAAGAGCTGCCAATGAAAAAGGGTAATTCTACTCAATATTGGACTAATTGTTCCAGAAACTAACTATCAATTTTGCATGTAGGGTACAATAAACATTTTGACAAGATTTGAAGTTACTTCTTTGACTGATTTTGCAAAAAATTTTTAAAAGATTTTAAACTTGACTAAAATCCCCCCAAAAGTAATTAGCTGCCAATGGAACAGGGTAATTCTACTTAATATTGGACTAATTGTGCCAGAAACATTATGATTTCACGTGTTTAAATTTAGTTTTTAATTTAGATGCAATGAACATTTTGACATTTTTGAGGTTATTTTTTTCATGATTTTACTCAATTTTCTTTAAAAAGTTTAAATTTGACTAATAAAAAAAATAGTAATTACATGCCAATGGAATAAGGCAATTCTACTCAATATTGGACTAATTGTACCAGAAACAATATGTTTTCATGTTTTCAACTTTAATTTTTAATTTAGGATGCACGTTTTGAGGTTTTGACAAGATTTGAAGTTACTTTTTTTTTTTTGCAGATTTTGCTAAAATTTTTTAAAGGATTTTTAACTTGATTAAAATCCCCCCAAAAGTAATTAGCTGCCAATGGAATAGCATAATTCTACTCAACATTGGACTAATTGTGGCAGAAACATTATGATTTCACGTGTTTAAATTTAATTTTTAATTTCGGTGCAATGAACAATTTTTTTCATGATTTTACTCAATTTTCTTTAAAAAGTCTAAATTTGACTGATAAAAGAATAGTAATTAGATGCCAATGAAAATGGGAAATTCTACTCAATATTGGACTAATTGTAGATGATATTACCTGGTAAAATTCAATTTTTCATGTAGGGTACAATGATTTTAAGTTACCTTTTTACTGATTTTGCTAAAACAAGATTTTAAACTTGACTAAAATCCCCTAAAAGTAATTAGCTGCCAATGGAACAGGATAATTCTACTCAATATTGGACTAATTGTACCAGAAACTAGATGTTTTTACCTGTTAAAATTTCATTTTGCATTTAGGTTACAAAGAACATTTTGACAAGTCTGTTTTTTATTTTTTTTAATCAGTCTGAGTCGCCTACATTAAAATAATAATACCTAATTAAACCCACATTCAGTCTTCAACATTTATTTATATTTATAGGTAACGATTTAGTCAGAATTTCTCAGAGTTTCATGATATTGTAACTGGATATTTCTCCACTGTAAAAATTCCAATGAGAAATAATCAAACCAACCTTGAAGTTAATGTATAGCTAAGCTAATGAATTCCTGTATTTATAAAAATAAATGGCTGAAGTTTGCTAGAAAAAGTACAATACAATCATATTTGTTCACAGTGTTAATTTTGACGCTTGCTTGAAAATTATATTTAGATAAAATCACATTTTAGTCTCAGAATAAAAACATCATATTTGTGTTAAAACTCCGTCCTGCTTCCTCTTCCTCTGCCCTCTCACATCCAGCCAATCAAATCGCGGCGTTAATGTGGGACTATCGCGAGTCATTTGGATAAAACACCACAGATTTACAGGTATAGCTGTGTAATTGGACCGCTAATTTAAAACACAACACTGTTCTTATAAATTACAGGCTCAAATGGTGCGGGAAATTGTCTATTCCCCCCCCCCCTGTAATTCTAGCTCATTGACCTTGAATGACAGTAATTTGTTGAGTGCGGAGTAGACGCCAGAGACGGCGCCAGATAGACGGCTGTATTACGGTGATCTGCCCCGCCATCCTCTACACCCCCATCTGCTGTTATTTCATCCCCGCCGCAGATTTTCAGAGGGAACGTGGACAACAACGCGCCGTCGGCCAACTCCTTCACCCCCCCCATCCAGGCCCAGTACGTGCGCATTTACCCCCAAGTCTGCAGGAGGCACTGCACCTTACGCATGGAGCTGCTGGGATGTGAGCTGACGGGTGAGTTCTGCACACAAATTAATCATGAGGCGGGGTGAAAAAGCCTTTGCAGAACCACACACACACACACACCTGCACGGTTGTGTTATGCTTCATTTGCTTCTGTCTGCAGTTACAACATTGAGAAATAGACTTATCTTTTTTTTTTTTTTTTTTAACCTTGCTTACCTGAAATGGCTGAACTGTGAAATCTTAAATTTTTTTTTTATTATTATTTTTTCTTTAGTACAGGAAAATAATACATACAACATAACAATGTACAGCATAAAAACTTATAATTATATGAGAATAAATTTAATTAATTGGATCCCTGCACTAATTCATATTTATCTATCAGTAGATTTAGAAGCCAAAGTATGCATTTGTATAAAGAATAAATAAAGTCAATAATAAATCTTAATGAGAGTTAAGTGATGTTTTTTTTATTTCTTTAATCTTGAAACATTAATTTGTTCACAGCTACTTGCTAATCTCATTTATTTCTCACTAAAAATAAAAGATCCTGTAGTGTGAACAGTTTTATAGCACATTCAAAAAAAACAACTATGCGTCTGTCTTCACTCATTGGCTCACATAGAAGGATCATACTGGATTTCACATAATTTGATAAGGAAAAGCAAAGGTATGCATGGAGTTATTTTAATTCTGATAATAAGTTCAGCAACCTGACTCCAATACACTAGGGGGCGCTGTAGCTCGTTCAACAAGTGGAGTTAGAACTACTTTATTACAAAAAAACAACTATCTGGTGGCATCCAAACATAGGAAGTTTGAAGGAGCAGTTTTAGTCTACATGTACATTTTGCAGCTCTTTGTAAGTCCAGATGAACCAACAGATGGTGGTTCTGGTTTCATCGATCGGATCCTGTGTTGATATTACAATACGATACTGTTCAAAAAGGACAAAGCGGTTCCTATTGGAATCGAGAATCCAGTTCCTATAGGATCCTTAGCCTGTGCACATGGATGTGATGTGTTTTTGATGCCTGTTTTATCTGATAAAGCTCATGCATGGACATGCAGTCACTGACAAAGACAATTGTTTATTGTCTTCACCACAGAGGTTATGTTCCTGACCAGTTATCAGCTAAATAACTCAAAAGACTTTGGCCGGATTTTCATCAAATTTTCAATTACTCTTGGGAATGGTTCCATGAAAGGATGATTACATTTTGGTAATGATGTGGAATAAATCCTGGTTTCTGGATCACTCTGACATGTTTTCTTGATTTTTAACATTGCAATAAATGGACCCTTAAACATGCCATCATCATTTCATATCTTGCACCTTATGGTATAGGACAACAATGTTGGGTGCTAGTAACAATATGTTTGGAAGAAGTGCTTTTCTAATTTTCTAAAGTTTTCCCTCAAACGAATATTCACATACGCCAGGTTGCCCAGTCTTTCTCATTCTGTTTGGAGTGTACAATTGTACAAGGAAAAAAAGTTGTCAAATTTGCAGTAATTGTTGGGAAAGGTTCCATGAACAGATGATTAAATCCTAGTTTCTGGATCATTTTGAATTCTTAACATTGCAGTAAATGGACTGCCATCATGGTGATATCTTGCACCTGCATGGTATAGGACAAAGTGCTTTTATAGTTTTCTAAATTTTGCCGTCAAAATAATATTCACATAGAAAATTGTACAAAATCAAGATCTTATCTTTAGGCCAAGTTGCCCAGCCTTTCTCATTCTGTTTGGATTGTACAGCCAAAAAGGAATATGGGTATGGGTCAATGAACAGATGAGTAAATTTTGGTAATGATCTGGAATAAATCCTGGTTTCTGGATAATTTTGAATTCTTAGCATTGCAGTAAATGGACTACCATCATTTGGAGCCTGGTGGTGATATCTTGCACCTGCATGGTATAGGACAAAGTGCTTTATAGTTTTCTAAATTTTGCTGTCAAAAGAATATTCACATAGAAAATTGTAAAAAATCAAGATCTTATCTTTAGGACAAGTTGCCCAGCCTTTCTCATTCTGTTTGGATTGTACAGCCAAAAAGGAAAAAAGAAGTTGTCAAATTTGCAGTAACTGTTGGGAACAGGTCAATGAACAGATGATTACAATTTGGTAATGATGTGGAATAAACCCTCCTGGTTATTGGATATTTTTGAATATTGGACTACCATCATTTGGAGCCTGGTGGTGATATCTTGCGCCTGCATGGTATAGAACAAAGTGCCGTCAAAATAATATTTACATAGAAAATTGTACAAAATCAAGATCTTATTTTTAGGCGCAGAGCCATGCTCATTTTGTTTGGATTATACAGTCAAAACTAATGAATGGAAAAAACAAGAACAAATACATGCTGTTGCTTCCAGGCTGCTCTGAACCAATGGGGATGAAGTCGGGTCACGTCCAGGACTACCAGGTCACGGCGTCCAGCATCTTCAGGACGCTCAACATGGACATGTTCACCTGGGAGCCGGGGAAGGCCCGTCTGGACAAGCAGGGGAAGGTCAACGCGTGGACGGCCGGACACAGCGACCAGTCGCAGTGGCTGCAGGTAAAATCGCCGTCCTCCAGCCCGTTGTGCTGTAACCGGATCGGTATGTTAGCAACAGGCTGCAGACAGATGGCTTCCCCCCCGCTGAAGGATTAGCTCGTACGCTGCACTGTCACAGGAATTGATGGCGTGCAAATGGCCGTGCATGACAGCGGATTCCGTTGTGTTCAACCTGGAAACTGTATCTCAAAACCCTACCTCGCTCTCAGTATCAGTCTTGCAGTCATGTCTTTTTTTTTTTTTTGTTTCTTCTGAATCCAACTCCCACACCACCGCTGCTGTCGGTACCAGTCTGTTATCTTCGGCTCGGGGTTTCTATCTCTATCTCTTTTTTTGAAACCAGCCAATCCATTTGTTTTCATGACAGTAACTGATGGCTGCAAATGTCTCCTGAAAGGGACACGGCACGTCTCTAAGTGAACGTTTACACCCCGGCCTTTCTGCTGAAACAATATGTTGAGATTGATGGAGGCCCGGGGACTTTAAGATACATATCAATCAGGCTCAGTCATGCCCAGTTTGCCCTCACACACGGCCTCATATATTGGATTTTTGTGGTGTTTTCTCGTTTTTTTGTTTCAAGATAAACGATCACTACATCCACATAGAAGGAACTGTGGATGTGCATCGTCTTTTCTCATCTTCCCTTTTGATTTCTCGACCCTTTCCTAGGGCTGGGCGATATGGCTTAAAAAAAAATCCCCGATTTTTTCACAAAATATCCGATTAACGATTTAAATCGATTTTAATGAATCGAAAAGAAAAAAAAAATCGAAGTTAATGAACCCCGGCTTTTCCACCGTATATATTGGCACCATATCCTTTGCTATATACATAGCGACCGCATCTGTCATGGCTTTCCAGCGGGTCGAATTCTTGTCATATGGGATGCAGTTTGAAAATGTTTGTGGTACGGTGGACTGTATTTTGGTGGCTGTGCGTGAGGTGCTTGGGGTGCTGCTGTCTTTTTCATTCCGCTGCGCGCAACATTTCTCCCATTCGACGGGATGCTTTTGTTTAAGGTGCTGCAGTAAATTTGTCGTACTGCTGCCTTTACTAGCAACAGACTTCATACATACTTTGCAGCGGGGTGTTTTCTGGTCTAAGTCTGACCTCGCGAACGCAAACCAATTCCAAATAACGGATGACACGGTGCCTTTCTTCGGAACAAGTTCTTCCCTGCTTGTCGCCATGTTGTCACTCACTCACTACTATCTCTACTTGGTAAATGCGCGCTCTGTGCGAGGGGAGGGAGGGGCGAGCTCATTATACGGGAAGCCAGAGAGAAGCGTTAGCTGATGTTAAAGAGAGAACCGATTTTCATTCAAACAAGTCGACGTGAACTATACACTCGAGTTAATCGATAAAATCGGTTTATCGCCCAGCCCTACCCTTTCCTGCAAACCGCCACAAACAGCGACACCTGGCCATTAGTAAAAAGGCGAGTCTGGAGTCAGATTCGCGTTTTCTACCACAGATGGTGTTTCTGAGGAGACGGGTACTTAGGCGGGTCCAATCCGGGCCGGGGAACAGGAAAGGGAGCTCGGCTAAGCTAAATTGATTGCTGTGGGTAAAGGAAAAACTTGCGGCCTCATATTACATGCTGCGCTGGCAGGAAAGGGGGAGATGCTATACGGACTCGGTGAGGAAAAAAATCTATGTCTTCCACGGCCAAGGACTATTTCTGCACACGAGCCATACACAGAATCCGGCTTTTGAGATTAATCATAGACTCATATGCTGCGTTGTGTTCAACACTGTCGCACACTGCATCCTTTAAAAACCCCACAACCGCTGTCTTCTTCATCCCCGTTGCCATGGCGAATAATTGATTCTGGGTGACATTGCTAAATGAGTCTAAACCTTACAGATTAATGGAATTAACCAGCCTTAATGACAAATTAAGTATTCGTATTAATCAAGACAACTGCTCTGCCGGGCAGTGGAGGGAAAGTCTCTAATGACAGAAAATGATTTTTTTGATGCATGGTATTTCAATAACGTGGCGAATGGTGGAGTCAAAGCGAGTTTGCCTGCTCTGAATTTGTCATTTCTAAATAATTCCATATCTTCGCCGACAGGACACTGGCCATTAATTGTTTTTTCATCATCAGATGAGATAATGGATGGAACCACCGAGTGGTGATGTCTGTCTTTCCAATGGAAAACTCAAATATGCAATGAATCCTTTGAATGTGCTGTAATGATTTCATTAAGAAGCTGAGGCCGTTCCGTCATAATCCGTGAAATCCTCAGAAAACGCCATTAACTGGAACCTTTATTTTGAGGGGGGGGGGGGTGAATGTCCGGGCCAACGTTATCCCGCCCAGGCTGGAGATAAAAACGATTTCAACTCGAACCAGAATCTTTCGAGATGTTTTCAAGAGAGGATCTGAAGCCATCGCACGGAGCTGCTGAGCCAGCTGGCATAAGCAGATTAGTTAATTATGCACATAGTGAAGTGAAATTGCCAGAGAAACAGTCGATACTCTTCAATTTAACAGTGTCCCTGTTAATATAACTCATGCAACTGCAACTGTTTCAGGACTTTTTTTTTCTTTTTGGGTGGATTATGGTAAATGTTCCTCACAAAGAAATGAAAGCGGTACGTTCATCTTGCGTCTTAATCGTGCTCGGGTCTCCAAAAGGATTTGGATTTCCTGACTCATGATTGCAGGATTCTGAATTTTACAATCGTTGGCGTGGGCAGCGCCGAGCTGATTCCAGGTGGTGGCTCTGAAGAATATATAAAAGTCAAAATGTGATGTCTCTGAAACAGTGAACAAGGATTCGCTTTAAACACACCTGGACTCACTCACATCTTCTTTGTCTCGTTTGGTTTTCTTGGGTAAAATGGGTAAATCAGGAGTCTGTAATAGGAAGTCTGTGATCCTCAAATATACAAATAATAATAATAAGATTAGAATAAGAATGAGAATATATGATATATGAAACTATAAATTCCCCCAAATTCTATGAATTGAAACATAAATCAGTCAATTATTATTACTTTTATATCTTAGTACCTTAGTAGACCTTCTACGACTCTGTCGTAGCATCTGCCCTGTTCTACGCAGTAGTCTGCTGGGGGGGCGGATGCTCAGACGGGGACAGAAGGAAAATTGACAAACTGGTACGGAAGTCTAGCTCTGTACTGGGATGTCCTCTGGAGTCGGTGGTGGTGGTGGGAGAGAGGAGGATGTTGGCAAAGCTGACATCCATCATGGACAACCCCCATCACCCTCTGCATGGGGTGGTGGGTGCGCTGAGCAGCTCCTTCAGCCAGAGACTCAAACGCCCTCGCTGCAAGAAGGAGCGCTTTCGCAGATCATTCATCCCGACAGCAATAAGACTTTATAACTCACTGTAGTCACTTTTCCTCCACTGGTCACTTTTTCTCTTCACACACATCCTGCACCTTAAGTATGCATTGGCTATGTATGTGTACATGTGGGTATGTGCGTGGATATGTATGTATGTATATATGCTTTGCTTATGCATACTCTTTTCTTACTATTTATTAGTATTTTCTCTCCATTCGTATGTCCATAATGCATACTTATGTGGATCAACAAATTCTATCTTATCTTATCTTAGTATATGCACAATAAAAAGGTATAGTATAGTATGAAGTAGAATGTCTCTATCAGCTACGTGGACCCTGACCTAAAAAAAAAAATGTTTGAATACCCCTGTGGTACATGACGATCTATATGAGGCCATTTGACTAAAAAAAAACCCAAACATTTATTATGAGAGTCGTACGGCTTTTGTGGTGGAATTCCGACATTGATCCGAAACTCCAACGCAGGGTTTGAGAACATTAATTATCAAATGTAAACACCAAAACTGCAGAGGAGGGTAAAAAAATCAATTTTTTTAAAGAATTTTCATAATTTTTGTGCATCTGAAGGGAAAATGATACCAAACGTTGCTATCCTTTCACTTTCAGTATATTACAGCTTCACATGCACCTATGCATGTCATTCACCTTTTAAACATTGAAATGCCTATAATTCTATGAGACATAATGATATCATTTTAAAAACTGTTCTCTATGTTTCGTTGAGGGGAAAAGAGAAATCAAATTCCATTCACCTGAATGAGCGTGTTTTCTCACACTCTTAAGCAGTAAGCCTTCAAATCCGCCTGGTAAACATGGGAAATAAGATATGGACCTTGACTTCGCTTTGGTCGGCGCCACCTTTTAGCTTTGTGTATAGGATTAATGAAAGTGGCTTTATCTCAGCTACAGTGGAGCTTCCTAAGCTGCTGCTGCACACACACACACACACACACACACACTCAAACACACACTCTTCATACTGAAGAATGCATCACTTTTTGCTTTTCTTCCATAGCTTAAAATTCTCCTCGTGTGTCTCACTGCATTTGAAGGTCCCATAGCATAGAAGTGAAATCTAAGTCGAGGTGCAGGACTGTATCCAGGATTTTTAAAATCCCCCAATAGAAATAAATTAATATAGTAATTTCCCTCCTCCATATTGTACCACATTAGCTTTTTGCGTTAGCCACCTTCCTCGTTGGGGGGTACAGCCATGTCTGGGTGGTCTATGCATGCTGCCCCGTGTCTCAGAATGATAAAATTCACAAATGAGGACGCATCGGGGCTCCAGTTTGGATGTGATGTCACAACTATACAGTCGACGCGAATGAGCCAATCAGAGAGACTCATTAATAATGAAGAGACTAAAAGCTCCAAAGAGACAAGATCCAAGTAAAACTAAACTGAGATGGTTTTTAGTTCTTAAAACCAACATATATTTATAGATAAGGATGTGAACATTTCTAATAAAACTAAGGAATAGTGTAAAATATTCATATTTACAATTATCTTCTTTTTTCTCCCTCAAAAGCTCTGTTCAGGATAAACTGCAGCAGCACCTGTGATATGATTCATCACAGGAGAACTCGTCCTTATGGTGCACTGAATGCACATCCGTATGTTTCCCACTTGAAATGTACAAAAATCAGACGTGGCCTCCTGCAATCATTGATATCGCCGAATGCCTCACTTCATTTGCAGACTTGTTAACTGTATTTGTAGCCGCCCGCGGTGCGAAAGCGAATCTGTGCTGGCGTTTCATTTGTTATCCGCCGTCACTCCCAGGTTTTCACACCCAATTATCTTCTTAAAGTGATAAGTATGTGCGGTGTGTGTGTGTGTGTGTGTGTGTGTGTGTGTGTGTGTGTGTGTGTGTGTGACCATGGCAACCTGATAATCGCTCCCGTCTCCACAGTAGAACTCGGGATGGCGTGTCGAGAACTTGTGAGAGATGCCAACCCGTGCGAACGTTCCTTCGCCGTTCATGTTAAATTCAGCATGCGGCTAATGCTGCACGAGCAGGAAAATCCTTTTTCCCCTGACAGGTCATTAATGCATCCGACGAGGTAATGCAAGTATCATAGGAAAGTTCACCGGATTTTAAAGTTTAGTTAAATGACTCAATTTCGCGAGGACAAACCCTAATTTTCCTGTTCTTTACACGATGTACCCAGGGTGGGACTCAAACTTATCACTCAGCTGCAGCAACTTGAGTAAATCCCGACTAAAGCCACTTTTACGTACAGTATATATAGACAACGTGTGGGGAATTAGATCCGGATATAGTCTGTATTCACACAGGAGCAGGTGATCCAGCACCTCGCTGGAGGTGTGGACGTGTTTATTTGTGATAACAACCTGAAATTAATTTTCATTTCTCCCGTTTTCCCGGCTTTGTCTGGAGCACTGCTTTCTCAGGAAAGCCTAACTTTCTTTTTAACCTCATCACATGAAAATAACTGTCCTCCCTCCTTTGTATTCCCCCCCTCCCCCTCCCTCTCTTACATGACGTCGCTTTGCATTTCTGCAAAAACTCAACATTCTGGAACCACCTTCCTCTCGCCCCCAAACCTCTTCTGCCATTGACATTAATCAGAAGCCCCCGCGTGTCTTTGTCGTGCATGGGCTGATCCTGTGTGGATACCTATTTTTGGAGTTGCCTTTCACATGTTCATGCATCGTAGAAATACTCATTCTTACATACTTACATGAGGGGAAGGAGACGGGGACATGACGTAAAAACGCTTTCTGCAGAAAGCGGAGACGATAAACTCAGTTTCTGTGTTGAGGCGTCTCCTGTGTGTATAAATGACCCATCTTCTGCAGCAGCAAATGTTGCATGATGAAAAAACACACACACATCATCATCATCACACCCCTTCGCTTGCAACAGTGAATTCATCGCTGTGTTCGCACATTCACACATGAATGTCTGGTGTGAAACACCACAGACTTTCTACTCAGTTTGAGTCTGATCTGACTGATTCAAACACTTTCTGTTCACACACGTGCCCTTCCCCAGGTTTTTTCTTTTTTTTCCGAAACATATGCACATAGCAAATTACACAAACGACATCTGTGGGAGTGGAGGTTTGCATGGGCAGCCGCTGGGGTAAATAGTGGCGGCTAAGCAGGTAAAACACAGCCCGCATGTCGGGGGGGGAAAGTGTTTCTCTGCAGGAACAAACAGGACTGAGGAGAAAGCACAGTGGGAGACAAAGACCAGAGGAGCAGTCGCAGCTGTTGTTACTCTGCAGCCAGTCTAGCTGATTTTTCAGCATCCCAGTTTATTTTTACTGGCTTCAGTCAGTAGCAGAAGTGTGCTCAATGTTTCAGTTCCTGATCATTGAGGAATCGGTGCCCTCACACTTTGGTGACTCCAATGATGCTCGGGGTGGATCACAAACACTGTATGTTGTAGTCCAGGAAATAGGCTGAAAAAAAAGCAATGAACGGGATTGTCACGAATGTGCACTTCTAAAAGTTGGCAATCTTCAGAAAATGCTGCAGCCATGTGACGGAATTGGGGTTTTTTTAGCCATTAGTTTCCCAACTCCATCTGTGCTTTGAGTTTTTTGTGTTGCCGTATTTACGTTATTCACATTATGAACAAATACGTGATGAAAAAGTGTGTTCAGGAAAAGTTGTGAACACAGTGACATCCTGCAGGAACTCAAGTTTTTTTACTCAAATTATTGTTAATCTGACTATGGTTGGATTTTTTAAAATGCCTGTATACACCTGAATTGAACTTCTCTTCATAGTTAAATTAACACACTTAGGTAAGGTGATTTTTCCCAGCATGTATATGGACAATGCATGATGCTCCACAGCAGCAGAAATGGGACAAAGTGGAGCAGAGAAGCCTTAAAAAAACAGCATTTGCAACGACTCCATGTATTTTCACACAGTGCAACCAGCAAGTCTGATTAATTACAAAAGAGACAGAGAGGGAGACGAAAGGAAACCCTTTTCCTATTCTCAGTGTGGACAGAACTGTAGTTAAGAATTTATTACGCTTATTAAGTTGTCAGAGATACTCCACTCGTGTGTATATATCTGAGGCCGTATTAACCCACAGAAACAACCGATGACGGCGCGTGAGGCTGCAGACGCCGCCATTTATTGGATTTTCCCAGTTGCATGTAAATTGAGACAGAAGGAGAGGAGTCCTGCAAGATGCAAAAATCAAAATCTACCGTATTTTTATGACCATAAGGCTCCGTACTAAAAGGCTCAGTCCCAGTTCTGTGTGTCATTACTGTATTTAACACACACATAAGGAACCTAACTGTAGAGGAGGGTTTATATACAGAAATAGATATATACACATAGATATATACACACATAGATATATACACACATAGATATATACACACATAGAGTGGGAGCTAAACAGAGATTGGTTGTGTTTTTTTTAAGTATTGATTACAAAGTACTAACATTTTTTTAATCATCACATGGTAAAACAGACGGATAAAACAAGCACACAAGTGTGTGTATTTAAAAATAGAGCGGGGTAAAGTCATCAATCAAACCATCAAAGTCCTCATCCTCTGTTTCTGATTCCAACAGCAGCTAAATCTCCATCAAACATGCCAGCTTCACTTTCTTCACCATCAGAGTCACTTTCCTCTTAATGATGCGTTATAATCCGCTGGAAGTTGCTGCGCTACCGTAGTCCTGGTCTGGATGGAAAAATGGTACCGAAACAAAAGCACCAAGACGGAAATGTTCAATTTTCATTTCTTCTGCTACTTTACGGCTTTTAGTCGAATGGTGACCATCAGAATGCTTCTCCCACTCGTTCTTTGCTCTGTGATCCACTGATCCAGTCTCTGCTCTGTGATCCACTGATCCAGTCTTTCCTACAACTCGTACCACCTGTCTTATGTGTTAAACTCAGTTATGTAGCTGATTTCCTTCAGTTTAAACTGTGCTTTAAGACTCTTAAGACTGTGCACCTGGCTTTGCATGAGATTTTGCAAAGACAAACTCCAGATCCCGTGTAGTAACAGCATCCACCTTTACGGTTTCAATGGGCCATCAGCATTTGATTCCACATGGATTACCATGAGTCAAGTAGGGAGGTTACCAGCACCATAGGGGCTGGCGCTGGCCGCCGCAGTGAAGACCCCCAGCAGGGCTGATGGAGCAAAGTCCCGTCATGTTCCTGCTGGATTCGACCCAACGTTTTTACCCGGGGACGATCAATCTTGTGCCGCCGAGCCGCGTCGGGTCACCTTCTTCCCCTCATCCTTTTCCTTATCTCCGGAGTGACAAGCCTCCTCTGCCTCATTAATCTCATTAGTAATTACAGATGGTGACTCCTGATTGGTAAATTCCCGCTTAACGGAGGACTCTGAGTGAATGAAACTATGAGTAACTTAACGGAACAGCGCGGAGCACGTGGGGAATGCTAGTCTGCAATCATGTGAGGTTTGGAGCGAATCATTGTGAATTTGTAATAGAAATGATGATTTACTGCAGACGACTGAAAAGTGGTTATAATGGTGTTAAAAACAATATCCATCAACCTGGAAGCCTTTTGAAATACACTTTAGTTAATAGTGTATTTTGGAATATGCATGAATTCGTATAGTATCAAACTGAATCCCCCAGCTGTTTGATAATATTAGTACACAATGTCATTGTCCCATGTGGAGAGGAAACAATAAGCAGACATATTTCAGGATTGATTCCCCGTCGGCGTGTGCGAGCGTGCATTTGTTGTAATCAAACCGGCTATTATCATTACGCCAATTTTTTTTCCAAACACAAGCTTCCTAATCACATCGCTGCCTCAAATATGGCGGCGCCGACGACAAACTCCATTTCTTTTAATCAATAGAATTAACTGGATGTTTGTTTCATCCATCCACGGCAGAGAATGGCTTTAATTTGTCCCATTGAAACTCTCATCCCTCCTCCTCCTCCTCGAGTGTCTATGCAGCGAAGATGAAGCGTGTCCTTTTCTAAAAAACAGAAACGCTGCCTCCGAGAGAGTCAAGCATCGTAGCATGAAAGGATTTTTGATCACGTCGAACAGCAGTGATCATGTCTTTATTTGGAGGCTGGCACTCTGTTGTAATGACTTGCATCACGGGACAAAAGAAAGTGTAAAGAACTTTCAAGGGTGCGTTGTCTCCTCCGTCCTCTAAGACAGGATCCTCACAGCTGTGCTGGCTGTTCAATCCGCCTTTTTTATTATTACTGTCAAACATTGATCTGCGTGAAACCAGATAAAGGCCCTTGCTGATGCGTCCATTCAAAGTTCTAACCACGTTGAATTACATCCCGCTCGGCGTTTTATCATTATTTGTCCTATTGCTCTGCACACACATCTGAATCAATAGGAACGGCACCTGCAGCCAAGTTTTTACCGCGAACTAATTAAAGAAACGGGAACGTTAGAAGGGCATCGTCTCCAGGTGGTTTTATGTCGCAAAAAAACGGTTTTGATTCAGCTGCGAGGACTGGAAAAAAAGGGCGTTAAGTACTAAATATAAATGAATTCTAATCTGCTACGTATGCATGTCACTGCATATAAATTCCATCCTTCGCAGGAATTAACAGGAGCTGGCAAACAACAACTTTTCAGTTTTGTTAGTACCTCTGCATAACACTGTATCCTTATTAACATATAAGAGAGTAAAAAAAAGATATATGGACCAACTTACAACAAAGAAAAGCTTTATTAACTAACAGAAAAACAACATAAAATGGTCTTATCAGTGATTATGGTGTAATGTCTTTAATGTCTTTGTCTCCAACATTTCAGACTCAGTAACACACCGGTCTTTCACAGTGAACCAAGCGCTACAGACGCTTCGTCATATTTCCTCGTCTTAGCTTTGGGAGACTTTCGTTTGTCTCTTTATCTCCGTCTCTCTCCGCCTGTCTTCTCATCCCTGTTAAATATGTTTTCATGGTGTCACTTGGTGTCTACACTTCATACTCATACTCTGTGCTGTATGCTCCCTGCACACACTCTGCTGCCCCCTAATGTAGTGGAGGTGCAATAGCACTTTATTCTAGGACAGTAATATAAATAAATAAATATAAAAAATTAAAAAACATATTCCCCGAGGTCCAATGTCCCCCTTGACAGAACCTACTAGCCCCACTATTTAAGAACCACTGCTGTACCTTAAGTGTGATTTAACTCAGCGAGTTTGTCACTAGAATAAAAAGTTGAATGAACCAGTAGATGGCAAAAGTAGATTCAATACCAAAAAAACCTCAGGATTATTTGGCTGTGATAAAGTCCTATCTATAAACACGGCTGTATGCTCCCTGCACACACTCTGCCAATGAGCGCGCTACTGCCCCCTAATGTAGTGGAGGTGCAATTGCACTTTATTTTAGGACAGCTTTATTCTAGGGTTCTTGACGGAGCCCCACTATTTGAGAACCACTGGACTAGCTGCATTGGTTCTTCTTCTTCTTCGTTTTTTTTTAGTTTCGTATTTTCTTGACAGGACCCGAGCCCACACGGCTCAGGAAGCCATGTCCCCATGTCTGCAAATTGCTCAGCCAGCACTTGTTTTGGCGAACGTCTCAAACTTGCACCGTGCCACCACGTAACTGTACAGTGTGCTCATCATTATAAGGCATGGCGACCTTTTCAATATGGAGGTCGTTTGCTGTGGATCATTATCGGACGTCTACGTAGGAGGGAACTCGTCAAAAAAAAAAAAATCAGCTCCCAGACTGCCGGCTACTCCGTTATGTTACAAAATGCTTCCCAATCTGAATAGACTGAGAGTAAATACGGGATGTTGGTTCAGAAACGTTGCCCCGGGCGTTCCCCTTAATTTAATCATTAATTGAAAACATTATTCAAGAATTCAAAAAGAATCTTAGAAAGAATCCACACTAATTTGAAAACATGTCAGATGAAAATTTCATTAGGGCATCGCCATCAGAGCCTCATTTTAATCCTGTCCAATATGGCTCTTTCTTTGCTCTATTTTATTCAATTTCCCTGCAGCTAGTATGCTGATTCAATTAGTTTACAAATGAAGTTACGGGAGGGATAGTAAATCCATCTGCTTCCCTGATTCAATTGGCTGGTTTCTCAGCGTTCCCTGCCTTCATCTCTATACCCTAAACGTATAGCTCTGCTTGGAACGTCCATAATGTAACTCCTTTGTTTTCATTATCCGAGGAGGCCATCTTATCCCTCAACACCGCATCCTGATCGCCATCTCCCTCCTCCTCCTATAGCTGCTGTAGGATGCATTTATCCGTTTTATCTTGGGATGAGTGATTCACGAGTCTCCGGCAGCGCCAGCCGTAATCGGGAAAGATCTCGGAGGGATTGTCAGGAGTGAAGGCACCGGAGCTTAAATCGGTGCGAGCGGAGATCGGGTCTGGTGTGCATTTTTTCGGCGGTTTTCTCTCGACAGGTACGGTGTTCACACTACGCTGCCTACGTTTAAATCAGATTTCTTTACATGCACCTGCAAAGACAGCATTGTTGCATGCTAGACTCCAAAATAACATGATATGACCTGCATGGAAACTGTGATGTGTTCTAATCATAATAATAAACATCATGACGCTAGCAACGTGCCCGCGACGCTCTCGGGTCGCCATGGTAACATTTAAACACGCCTTCAAAATAAAATACACTGCAAAATGCAAAGTGCATGAAAAATACGAATCGCCACAAATCAGTGGGACAAAGATACCTGAAGTGTGTGGCTTATGTCCAGTCTACTCTGTAATTTAGTTTCTGCAGAAAACCACCGCTTCACACAGGCTTTTTTAGCCTTAGCAATACGATATGACACCAAGTACGACGCTCAGTAATTGTTTCTGTCCTTCTAGTTCATGCATTTTTCTTTCAAAATGCTCCAAAGGTTTGTCTCTTAATGCAGGGAGCTTGGTCTCCAAGTGGCGAAGCAGTTTAGAGGCCTTCATTGCCTCATTAGAGAGACGGTCGCCTCATATTCTGCAGAGCGGGCTTAGTGCGTGGGAATCTCCTGTTGGGATTCAAACGTATATTAGGTAGAACTCCTGATATTTTCTCTTGGAAGTCATAGGCTCCTCTTCTGTCTCCTGGCTGGGCCTTTTCCCCTTTTGCATATGAACGTTCCAAAATTTTTCTAGCTCTCTTGGGCTTTATTTTAGCGGTAATCACGTGACCGAAAAGAGCGCCTTATCCGAAATAAATACAACAAAAGTATGGAAATGTAAGTTATTTATTATTTCTATGCGGCACAGTTCCAAATGACCCATGGGTTAGTTTTCTCAGGTTAAACATCGTCCTGCAGAAGCCGTGTATGTTCTCTCTGTTTTCTGTAATTTCACAGTTGTCTCTGTTTGTGTGTCCTGTGTGCTACGTGTGAGCGTGCATGTGAGAATTCCTCATGAATATTTTATGCCCCCCCCCCTCCGTCCGAGACGCAGCAGACGGACGAGGAGGGGGAGGGGGGGGCGACGGTACGATGAGCTGCGACGAGCAAAATCTTTTTTTCACTTTTAAAGAAAACCTGTATCATCATCATCATCTTGATGATGCTCGCTTATTATTCCGACAGAATACAGATTTACGTTGGATCTGAAGAAACACACGGGCAGACTGACTACATTTGATTTTATCAGTGAATAAATGTCCATCATGTGTCTAGTCGCAGTGAGTGTGAGTCCCATCCCAGTGCAGCATCAAGGACATTTTTTATTTTTTTCTGCTACGCATATGGACCCGATTCGCTGGCTTCAATCATAATGACGCGGTGCGGGAACTCGCCGCTCTCCCTGCCGCGGCGGCTCTCAATGATCCAGACCACCATGGTTGATTTCCTTCCTGTTCCTTTTCGCCATGGCCAATTCCCTTCGTCTGTTCCCGCGGCCGTTCAGAGTTAACTTGACAAGCCGAACAGTGGCTCCATCTGTTTTATGGCCGTGTGCTCTGAGTGGCCTCTCACAATTGCAGGTAGTAATGCTGGGGCTCTAATGGATCTGGTTTGATAAAAGGCAGCCTTTGTTTTCTTTCTTTCTTTTTTTATGGAAGGTGGGGGTGCAGCAATATTAGTTTAATGGTCTAAATGTGCACTTAATATTTTAAACCACTGAAACATGAATATTTACTAAGGATTTGAGGCTGTGTTCAGGGCTTAAAACACGGCGCTAAGAGCCTGATCTACTGAAGTCTGCACGCAAAAACACACTCGTAGCATGAAGGGTTGCACTGAGCCTCTCTCAAAACGTGCAACTCATCCCCGTTAGTACTTTTGGCTCAGTGAATATGCAAGATGGGGGTGTTTACACGCTGCTACTGCGAAAATGCCGGGCGGGGGAGAAATGTAAATAGATTAATGTAGCGCGGGCGCCGTGATCCATTGAGCCTGAACACAGTTTCAGTGATGGAGACGCCGGGCTGGGTTTAATACGTTTTCCAGGCGAGGTTGCAATCAGCGCCGCGTAATTGCGCGCGAACGGCCAGCCGTAATTGTGGTGAGGAGGAGTCACAGGCACGATAAAAAAATAATCATTTTTCATTGAAAAATGTTCAATGCAGAATGATCAGAATGTGATCCAAACAGCCGACGATAGCTCATCAGCAAGCGGTGAAACTAGTAAAAAATCTGGGGGCCTTTAATGATTAATCTAATAAGGATAAAATAGCACCTGTTCAAGGGTAATATGATTATGAGTCAGTGGCAAATCATGTTGATGCAAAAACACAAAAACTTTTTGAAATACAGTTTTAAGAAGCATTCATCAGGTGTATTTCTAATATTCAATTCAATTCAATTCAATTCAATTCAATTCAATTTATTTGTATAGCCCAGAATCACAAATCACAGATTTGCCCCAAAGGGCTTTACAGTTTGTACAAAAGCAACACAACATCCCCTGTCCTTAGACCCTCACATCGTACAAGGTAAAACTCCCTAAAAAACCCTTTAACGGGGACAGACAGGCTGCAGTAGATGATGTGTGCAGGTGGAAACATTACAGGGAAAACTGGACATTACAAACAGACAAACAGAAATGTGATGAATGTTGGTGTAAGTGGAGGATGAGGAGCAGGATCCATCACAGCTTCCAGGTTTCACCAGGACAGCATCAGACCCTCCAACATCCGTAGATCCCTCAGTGGCTGTACTGCAGCATGCTCTGTGGATGAGGAAACACAGGAAACACAGCAGATTTAAAAGTACAATAGTGGATCATCAGTAGAAAAAGAAGCTCAGAGCATCTCATGAGGACCAGACGATTCCACAGGAGAGGAGCCTGATAGTTGCAGGCTCTGCCTCCTGTTTTAATTCTAGAAATTCTGGAAACCTCCATTGAAGGTTTTTTTTGGGAGTTTTTCCTTGTATGAATCGAGGGTCTAAGAACTGGAGATGTTGTGTTGCTGTGTAAAGTGTAAAGTGTGATTTTTAGTCTATAAACAAAAAATTGACATCAGTACTTATGCACAGGGATAATAAACCACCAAAAAGTCATTAATCGGAATTTGTTCTGCAGCATTTAAAGTGGTGGAATATTCTACATGTGATCCAAACAATAAACTGCAGCATTTTGTCAAACGAAAGAAATCAACATTTATTTGATGGAGAAAAAAAAGCATGAATGAAATCACTTATATAATTCTAAACACATCCTTACCCAGGGAAATGCTCGGGCTTGATCCGTTCTAAATGCATTTAGCACCGAAAAAATCACTCTTTTAAAGCGCATTTACCGCAGTCACAACGGCCTTAACTTTATTCACAGAGCTTCATCGCAGCTCATCAACATCTTGATTTGCTAACGCCTCTAATTCTATAGGCTCCAAATTTCATTTTGCACCTGCAAACGCTGCACTGTGGCTGCGAGGACTCTCCACGGACCCATTAGAACGCTGTAATGCCCCCTTATGCAAATACTGCTTTCTCCACCACATTCGCGTCACGTAATTACTCTCGATCGATCTCTGCGAAGCGTCCGTCGGCCGCACGTGTCGTCGGTGCACATGCAATTTAGCCCCGTTTAATTGGGATCTCAGATGATCAGGCCCTGAGGTTTTGCACTTTTATTTAAGCCGTTTCTCTCGACGAATGAGCGTGCATGTGCAGGTCTGAAAACGTCTTCTCATCTCTCTCTCTCTCTCTCTCTTATTTAATATTCCACAGCATCTTTCATGTACTTTTGCTTTGCTTCAAGGTGAATCAAAACAACCGGGCATGCAGTCTTAGTAAGCGGCACACAGCAGGTGAACTGGGTCTGGAATGGAGCTTATTACGAGTCTTGGAATTGAAAAGGTTCACAGTAAATGCTGCGGCGCTTTGTTTAATATTTTGTGTCGTTTCTCCTCCTTTAGCTGCTAATGCGGCTAAAAAACTGTCTGAGTGAGCTGTTGAGCAGCTTTATTTCAGTCTTTTCTTAGAGTTGCAGGTGTCATTAGGAGGTGGAAACAGAAATTGAAGCAATTTCTTGACAGAATAACAAAGAATTTAAATTCAATTACATGCAACATTGCTTCATGCAAGTGTGCAGGCATAAGGAGGAAGGAGAGGACGCTTGATGCATGGTGATGTCCGTGCCATGTGAAACTGTTTGGCTTACAAGTCTGTGCGCTTGCCACCGTCCTGCAACTCACTGCGACTCATGGCACAGCGCGTTTCCCTTATTTATATCCCCGGAATGTTGGCTGCGAGATGCGTCCTGAGCGGCCAAGCGGCCGACTCCCCGTAACGCTCTGCCAAAAGAGTCGCGTTCCACGTTTTAACGCTTCAGGGACGGCGTGAAGGCAACATGCAGGATGCAGGATGAGTCGTATAAATGAGCACAACTGTATAAAAAAAGGCTAAAGGTGTTAAAAAGACGATCGAGTCCAAGTGTTCGCTTTATGTAAGTTGTCGACTGAAAGCTCCACACGACAGGACAAATCACTCATCATTCAATATCTATTAACGGAAACATAAAGTTTAACATTAACTCACAGCAAATACTATACAGTCTGTCATATAAAGTCATGTTTCATGCAGTAAAATTGTAAAAAAAAAAATGGATCAACAATTAATCTCCTGTAAAACCTTAAAAATTACCATAAAATGTATGGTATCTAACTGGCAAGTATCCGTATATATATATTTTACAGTAGAAGTACTGCACTTCTATTTACAGTATTGGGTGGTTAATTGTACAATACAAATTAATTATATATATAATATAATATATTATATATAATTATAAGTACTCATTTTTTCAGTTGTATTTACAGTATTAGGTGGTTAACTGCATAATAATACAATAACTCTTTATTACTTTCAATAGTAATACTTTGACTAGTGAGATACTGTATATATATATATACAGTAAATAACAGCAGATTTCAGGACAACGTATAGGGTGCTATTTAAATGATGATTAAGAAAAAAAGCCACTTAAATTGTGAATATTTGATCATATTTTCTGCATGGTGACAGTTACCATAAAAGTGAGTGTAATAATAACTCAAGTAGTAGTGAAGTTACATGTTTCCAAACAAGCTAAACAAGCTATATCCTAATTCCTTCTAAATAAATTAATATGTGTAAAATTAATTAACAGCATATTTAAAATACTATTATAAAGTCTGGTTCAGCTCATGTTTTATACAGTAAAATTGTAAAGTGAATAATGGATAAAAAATGTATCTCCTGTAAAACCTTAAAAATTACCTTAAAATTTGCAGTATCTATTAACAGTATTGGGTGGTTAATTGTACAATACAATTTAATAAATACAATTTTATATTGGGTAATTAAATGCATCATAATGCAGTTACTCTTTTTATGACTGATTTTCAACAGTAATACTTTGAATACTGTGATTTTTTCATTGTGATTTATTAATTTCTATTGGAATAATTGTATAGAATGACATTACTATGTTTAACACAGTAAAAAACTGCAGATTTCAGGACAACTTATAGGGTGCTATTTAGATGATGATTAGGAAAAAAGCCACTTAAATTGTGAATATTTGGTCATATTTTCTCAAATAACTCAAAGTAAAGTAAAGTTATATTCTAAACAGGCTATATCCTGATTTCTTCTAATTAAATTAAATAAAGTGTAAGATCAAGTAACGGCATATTTAACATTTTATACTGTTTATTCATATAAAGTCTCATTTAGCTCATTTTTTTATGCAGTAAGATTGCAAAGTAAATATTGGATCAACAGTAATAATACTTTGACTACTGTGCTTTATTATTGTGATTAACTATTTTCTATTGGAATAATTGTCTACAGTAACATTACTATGTTTAACAGTAAAGAGCTGCTCAGGAAGACATATATATAGATATCAGATGGTTAATTGTACAATACAAATTAATTAAATACTGTTATTTCAGTTGCATTTACAGTATTGGGTGATTAACTCTATTATTAATTAATTCAAGTTAACTCAACATTAACTTTTATGACTGATTTTCAACAGTAATACTTTGAATACTGTGATTTTTATTATCTATTAGAATAAGTGTATTGAGTAACATTACTATGTTTAGGAAGACTATTTTGATGATGATTAAGAAGTAACGCTAAATTCATTAGGTCTCAGACACTTAAATTGTGAATATTTGATCTTATTTTCTGCATGGCGACAGTTACCATAAAGTGAGTGTATTAAAGTGAAGTTGCATGTTTCCAAACAGGCTATATCCTAATTCCTTCTGATTAAATCAACTTAATTAGCTGGTGCGGTGTGGAGTCATACACCCGTGTTTCTGTTTGCTGTAAAACTTCATATTTGTTTCCAGTCATTACGCAGCAACGCTCCATCTGGCTGGTGGGTAGTGTGGGCTTATTTGTGGAGTTCCGTCTTGCGGTTTCTCAGGTGTTCATGATTCAATATGCCTGAAGGGAGAAAGGTGAACGTTCTCACAATATTGAAATTCAGCCATGAGCAGGTTTTTAGCTGTGAAGAAACTTCCTATTTTTTTTTTTCTCTTCTCTCTCTTCTCCCAATTTTTGAGCTGTGGCTATTTATAATAAGCTTCTCAGACTTCACAGTTCAATGCGCCATCAGGGCTTCTCTGTGCTTTTTCGTCTTCTTCTTCTTCTTCCTTTGAGTTTATGAGGCTAAGCAGTGATAAATTAAAACAAGGAGCATGAATGAATCACTTATTATGCCTGGCTGTTTGTGGGATGTGTTTTCACACAGAAAACGTCATATATGTCACATTAACAGCTTCGGTTTCCTTTCACTTCCTATTATAGAATCCATTTAGCCAGCTCACCCTTGTGTGAAAGAGAAGATTCTTAAATCTTAGAAGTGCGATGACACAAACACACACCTAGATAAAAACCTCTGCATCAGTCTGCTGCCCCTTTGTCTCCCTTCCGCCTCATCCTGGGTTTTTGGAGTCGTTTTGTAGTTTGGGTTAAGAGACTTTCTGCAAGCACAAAATAGTACGTTTTGGACTGCCTGAGGGGCAGGGGTGAAAAAACAAAAAGTGCAGTAAGAACCCACAGAAGCCACCCCCATGGTTCAGGATGTTTACATTGCCATGCTTTTTTGTGTTTCTTCAGCACGTTATGGGGAAGAAAAACAAACCGACTGTGCAGGTTTGTAAAGACTTCCTGTTGAAACCACTGCAGTGGAACATTTTTCAAGCTCTTGCCACAGTTTTCAAGCTTTAATGATAGCTGCCCCGTTGTGGGGGTGATGGGCCATTTCTTGCAGAAACGTCCTCCTCGCGTCTCTGGGAGTCTCTGTGCACGCGATTCTGAAGTCTGCACTGTGACCTGGGAGGATGTAGACAGAGTATGCACGATGCAAACAAACATACATCTACTATCTATAAAAGCGAGGCGTGTCTGTGGTTCCCTGTGGCTGTTTAAGATCAACCTCAACTTTCAGATGCAGCTTGTACGTGGCACATGTGGTGTGCATTTTATTCAAAGCATATTCATCATTAAAAGTTAAAGTCCCCCATACGCTTACTTATCACAGTGCCTGTCCTGCAGCATTTTCGTTACAGCTTCCCAGCGCCTTCGCTAAAATTCTTTGGGTGTGCTTTGGGTCGTTGTCGTGTTGGAAGACCCAGCCACGACCCATCTTCAATGCTCTGACTGAGGGAAGGAGGTTGTTCCCCAAAATCTCACCATACACGGCCCCAGTCATCCTCTCTTTAATGCAGTGCACTCGTCCTGTCCCATGTGCAGAAAAACACCCCCAAAGCATGATGCTACCACCCCCATGCTTCACAATAGGGATGGTGTTCTTCGGATTGTACTCTTCATTCTTCTTCCTCCAAACACGCTTGGTGGAATTATGACCAAAAAGTTCTATTTTGGTCTCATCTGACCACAAAACTTTCTCCCATGACTCCTCTGTATCATCCAAATGGTCATATGCAAACTTGAGACGGGCCTTGACATGTGCTGATTTAAGCAGGGGAACCTTTCGTGCCATGCATGATTTCAAATCATGACGTCTTAGTGTATTACCTACAGTAACCTTGGAAACGTTGGTCCCAGTTCTTTTCAGGTCATTGACCAACTCCTGTCGTGTAGTTCCGGGCTGATTCCTCACCTTTCTTAGAATCATTGAGACCCCACGAGGTGATATCTTGCATGGGGCTCTCTGATTGAGATTGACCGTCATGTTTAGCTTCTTCCATTTTCTAATGATTGCTCCAACAGTGGACCTTTTTTCACCAAGCTGCTTGGCAATTGCTCCGTAGCCCTTTCCAGCCTTGTGGAGGTGTACAATTTTTTCTCTTGTGTCGTTGGACAGCTCTTTGGTCTTCGCCATGTTACAAGTTAAAGTCTTGCTGATTGTATGGGGTGGACAGGTGTCTTTATGCAGCTAACCACTTCAAACAGGTGCATCTGATTAAGGATGATACATGGATGCAGGTGGACTTCTAATGGGCGGACTAACAGGTCCTTCAGGGTCAGAATTCTAGATGACACACAGGTGTTCAAATACTTATTTGCCGCTATATCACACAAATAAATCATTAAAAAATCATGCATTGTGATTTCTGGATTTTTCTTTTTAGTTTATCTCTCTCACAGTGGACATGCACCTACGATGAAAATTTCAGACCCCTCCGTGATTTCTAAGTGGGAGAAATAGCAAAATAGAAACGCATCAATAGCAAATACTTGTTTTCTTCACTGTATATATAGATTGAGATCCCAATTTTTGTAGTCTTTTTCATTAACTGTATTTGCATGTCTCTCCATATCTCAATATATATTTGCAAGTCTTACCCAATGAACATTTTTCTTTACATGATTTATCTTTATTCTGCAGCAGAAAAGTCACTTCAAACAGGTACAAATGATCCAAAGGCCGACACTCGACCTAATGGCCCCATGTGATGAGTGGATTTCTGCAGAAGTGCATAAACGCTGTCCCTTCAGATGCTGCCATCAAATAGAAGCAATAATAAGTAAATGACCTTTTTTCCCCTTTAGGATGTGCAGTGGTATTTTTTGAGAAACAAAGGAAGTAGTAGGTACATGAATCTTACTTTTGTCTGCATGCTAGTGCAGCCTGCCACCAGTATATCCGAATAGCAGACCTACTAAAGGAGACTTGGAGTAAAATGGATTCATTGGTCGTTCACTCCTGGACGAGCACCACTAACTCTGTTAAAAACTAACTGCACTTTCACTGTTGTAGAAAGCGTCCAGCCGTTTCCTGTGCTACTGGTTTAATCTCAGAATGTCTTCACGTTTGGAGAAAGGTCTGAACTAAAGCCCATGTGTTTGGTTTATTTTATACAGCATTTGTTTTGCAAACTGCAATTAGCAAACACACCCAATACAGTTGTCCTCACCTTTGTTGGTTTTGTTTCTCCTAGAAAGGACATTTTTTTTACTTTATATCCTACACCAGCAAGTTCTTCATCTTCTGGTGGCATTGCTCACTCGTCCTACTTTACTTTTATTCCAGCTGTTGGGCCATGTTTGAGTTTTACACAAAAAGAGCTGACAAGACTGTGGACCTCCACCAACGATATAGCCAAGTTATGCAGGTACTAGATCTTACCACCAGGTGGCAGCAGTGGTACCAAACAACAGAAAATCCAAAGCGATTTAGAAACCAGGATTTCTTCTGGATCATTATCATGATGATTATTTTATGTTAATGCAAAAAAATTATCTTGCTAACTAATAAGAATCCTTCTTGGTCGAGGTATGAATTGGTCCAAAAAAATGCTTCAATGCTACAAACAAACTGAACCATTTTAGTCCTTCTGTGTGATCTGGACTGTGGTCTCTGTGGGTTTTACATGTGTGGATCAAATCTGAAAAGTCCAAAAGTCTGAAACCACAACAAGAATTCAGAGATTCCAATAGTTGAATCGCCTCTTGGTAAGCCTTGCTTCAAACTCCTATCTTTCCACTGCTACCTGTGACTCCACTTACAGGTTTCCTCCCCTTTTGGTAGCACGCTCGACTGTTTGGGCAGAACCAGATTACTTCAGCTTTGTGCAGCTGGAGCTTAATCAAAGCCTCACAAAGCTGGAAGGTGTCTCGCTCCTGTGAATCAACCAGCGTTCCTTTCTGCTGCCTTCATGCAGAGGGTGTGTTGCGACGTTATTGTCTATATAAAAGAGCTGTTGTAGGCATTCATATACATCACGGGGAGATATCCCACACTGACGCCACTGTACAGCATCCTTCACAAACAGAAACGAGCACCGATTTACACACACAAAAAAGGCTGTTTCCATTTGAGGAACAAGCCTCATTCACGACAAATGAGGCTTGCAAACACACTGTGCAGCATCTGCATAATTTCAGACCTGTAACCACAGCATTGTACAGAGTTATGTTTGCCACTTTGCACAGCACAAACTTCAGCATGTTTTTTTTTTTTTTTGTCCTACTTTTATTATCCGACTGTCTAACAAATGGAGTTCTGGGGGTTTATCCAGTCAGGCAGGAGTTTGCTTTGTACTCGCGAAGGCATGATTCTCTCCACATGTGTGAGGATCCAGGTCTGTGGCTGCTTGTGTATGCAGCAGGGGGTCTGCCTGCGTGTCAGATGGCCTGTCTAAAACAGTATTAATAATAACTTGAATTTATATGGTATAAAGTTCTGAATTGCAATGCAGCTGGAAGAGAAAAAAACAACAAACTCTGGAGTGGTTTTGAAACTTTCTGAGATATGAGATCTTAGTGAGTTGATTCACAAAACATAACAAAAAAAGATCCTACTGCAGGAAATAAAAGTGTGATTTACTGTCGTGAGATGCACTGTGGTGTTCGCCCACCACATCAGTTTGTTTGCTTGTTTGTGCAATATACACAAGGACAAGTTTTATTTTGTGACACAGTCTATTTTGAACTAATTTAAGGCCAAAGAGCAATATATAACCCCCCCATTGAGAACACTGAGGTCATGACCTGTGGAATTTTTTGCCTAGGTTTCATTTCATTGTCATTTTTCCAATTTAGGATGCATCTCCGCGAATAAAAATTGTAACGCAAACCCTGGAAAAGCCCATTGAATTATCACGACACCTCACGTGAGAGAGCTTTTGAGCTTAAAAGTGAAATTAAACATTGCTATGACGTTACTGCTAATGCAGGGCTGTATATTTAGAACATTTGAATGAATCGGAGGATGCAACGTAAGAGGCTGCATCATCAGTCAAAGTGAGTACCCCTGCCTAAGAAAGCAGAAGTTGTTGATTTGATTGGCACCAATTCAACCCGTCGTGTCTGGAGGGAGAGACCTTCAGCTCAGAACACCATCTACTGTCAAGCATGGAGGGGGTAACATTATGCTTTGGGGGTGTTTTTCCAACAATGGGAGGATGGACGGAGCCATGTGCTCCTGAGTAAAATCCTGAGTAAAAACCTCCTTCCTGGCAGGAAGCTTAAAATGGGTCATGGATGGGTCTTCCAGCAGGATAATTACCCAAAGCACACAGCCAAGGCAACTAATGGCTGAAGAACAAATGCATCAAGGTCATGGTAGCGGCCCAGCTGGTCTCCAGACCTGAATCCTGTAGAAAATCTATAGAGAGCTGAAGCGCCGAGTCGCCAAGTGACGAATCGTGGAATCTTGATGATTTAGAGGTCATTTGCAAAGACGAATGGACCAAAATTTATTGTCATATGTGCAGAAACCTGGTGATCGACTAAAAAAACACATCTGACCTCTGCGCTTGCTAAAAAGGGATTTGGAAACTCCTTTTGGCAAGAGGGTTCAAATACGGATTTTCCTCAATAAAATGCAAATAAATTAATACAAATTCTTTAAAGTTCAGCATGTTAGACTACACCTACACCATTAATCTTACAGACAAACCAAACCAACAAAATCAGCAAGTATATTGAATGTCTCTACATCCCTGGATGTACGCTGCCATGTTGCTGCGTATATCCAGTGGTAGTAGTTAAATGTTGATTCCAACTGTCCCCTCTGTATTTTTCTTGCCCTACCTTTTGCTTTTAATGTAAATGTTGCAGCTATCTCGCTACGTGACAGCCTGTTTCCCATCTCGTATTGACTGCGTATCACTGCTGTGTAGATGTGATAAGTGACACTGACATTTAGACTATTAGCATTTCAAGGATTTTCTTGAAAATGCACCGGGCAGTGTTGTATGAATCAGTTGCACGTGTTCCGTTCTTGGTATTAAGCAAAGTGCTCTTTGAAAAGGAAGCAGCTCGCTTTGGGAAATGGTGGAAATTTCTCATCCCAACACCCACTGCTTTATCCTCATGAAAGATCAGTAGGAGTGAGCTCGCCAGATCGCTCATCGTAGCAGGAAACGGTGGAGGAGGCTGCGATTTTGGGGGGGGGGGGGGAGATTGGAAAAAAAGCTAAATAAATGCACCTTTTCCTGAAGTTCAAGCCTCTTTGTTTGTTTTCCATTTACAGAAGCAGGAGTGCGGATGAACACATTTTCTTTCCGTGCACACACTCGCGATGTGCACAATATGCGCGATGTCAAAACAAACACGCCCGTTGATGTATTATGTAAAAGGAAAATATATCTTGAAGCGCTGTATATATTGTACTTGTTTGCTCATAGTTCCTTACATCATCTATCGTGCATAAGGGTGGGAAAACAAATACAGAACAAGCAATGACTAGTTTTTATATTAAAGAAGAAAGCAATAGGAATAAGAATCATATTGATTATTATGAGCAAACACACACACACACACACACACACTCTTTGTTAAATTAAATACTTCTACACTTTGGATTATCATGTTTGGAAGATGATGGCAGCTCAGAAAAATTAAAAACCGTGCATCCGATGTTCAAGAGCTTTGTATCCCTGGAATCATTGTAATTGTAATTTTCTGCCTCGATAGACGATTTGGGATTTGAGAAAAAACACTTTTTTATGATTTTTAAAACGTCATAAATTGTATCCAGTCGACATTAAACTTGACACACATCACTTTCAGACTCATAAACTTGTCTTGGGAACTAATAGCAATCTTCATCAGGAAGTCACTCGATAAATCTGGTGACCTTTGACCTCAAGGGGGTGCTGTAATTCGCTTAGGAATGGAATTCTAATGAGTGGGTGGGTTGTTTTTGATGGTCTTTGCTCATTTTTAAGGTGACCATGCATCTTTTTGTTTAGAACCCGTCACCTTCTAAACATCGTGATGGCCGCCTCTATGCCCCAACATCATTCTGTCGCCATGGAAACCTAAGTCTTACTCGATGCTCGGCCCCTCGTTGCCGCTTGCAGCTGAAGTTGATCTTAAAACTGCTCTGGTGATTTATTAGGCACATAATAATTTACTTCATTACTGCACTCAGAAGTTGTTTGAAACTGGAGAGTGAATTAAAGAGGATCCGAGTTCAATAAAACAACATAAAAAAAACGTAGATTGTGCATCTGTTAAAGGAGTAAACCTGTGGAAGGGTTGTGACCAAGAATTAGAAATGGGCAGTTTGTTTGCAAATTTAAAAATAAGCTCAAATCTCAGGTAGCATATGAATATAAAACTGTAAAAATCTAAATAACATTACCTTATATATGAATATATATTGATTTAATGCACAAATTTGATCTAAAACAGCATTAGAAAAATATATATTGCTTGTGGATTTGTAAAAAAAAGGGATTAAAATACATTATCACATACTTACACAGCTACTGGACCATTAGGAATTATTCACTTAGTTTGACAGAAAGTGTATTGGTTCAGAATTACTCGCAATGCATTATTCATTTGACATAATTAACTTTTCTTTTAGACAAAGCTTGACCCGTGTTGGACATAATTGCAGAATACGTTCCCTCCAGAGTCACAGTCTGTTAAGGTAAATGCGTTGGTTCCATTCAACATAACATGCATTTGGGGATTCGGCTTTACCGGTAGCCATGTTTTTTTTTGTCTGTCTCTGTGTACCTTTCTAAATAATGAGGCATAATTGGTTCCAAAAAGAAATGTCAATGAAGGTGACTGTTTCGTGTGTTTATCGCTCAGCACCCTTGCGCTGTAAATAGTTCTCAACAAATGAGAACCTATTAAAAATTAACACAAATGGAGCAGTGAGGTCTCCAAGCTGCTGCTGCTGCTGCTGCATGTGATTTCTGTTTCTGCTGAGCCGAGGTTGTGGACTTAGCCTTGTTGTTCAATACCCTGTGAATAATTGAAACTGACTTCTTGTGCACGACGTCTTTATTCTCCGATGACATCAAAAGGTGGTGGTGTAAGGGGAGGGAGGGAAAAAAAAAATGTAAAAAATGCTGATGCTGATGGTGAAAATACCGCAAAGTTTTTTTAGAGCAGTGAAATTTTTGCTTCCTCTTGCAGGTCGACCTGCTGGTGCCGACCAAGGTCACGGGGATCATCACTCAGGGAGCCAAAGACTTCGGCCACGTCCAGTTCGTTGGCTCGTACAAACTGGCCTACAGCAGCGACGGGGAGCGGTGGAGCATTTACCAGGACGAGAAACAGGGGAAGGACAAGGTAAGAGGTTCTCACGCCGCTTTAATGTAATGCTGATGAAAGAAGTCGCCACCCAACGCCTCTGCTTTTGCATTTATTATGAAAAAAGGAGAAATTGTTTTACTACTCAAAAACCCATTCCCTGTCCAGATGGACACTATAATTATGTCCACGAGGACAAAACATTACATTTCAAATATTGTTTCTTCATTTGTGTTGAGTTGTCTGTACATCTAGACCAACCCTGGTCCTGGAGGACTGCTGTAGGTCCAGGTTTTTGTTCCAACCAAGCAGTAACACACCTGATTCTACTAATCAACCACTAGAGTCCTTGATAAGAACCTTAATTAGTAGAATCAAGTGTTACTGCCTGGTTGGAACAAAAACCTGGATCCACTGTGGCCCTGTAGGACCAGAGTTCTCTACCTTTGGTTTATAGCAGTGCTTCTAAATTATTTTCTATCACGCCCTCCCTGCACGACTATAAATAGAATCATTTGTCTATAAAATTGTTATAAGTACCTCTGCACAACACTGTATCCTTATTAACGTATAATATAATAAAAAAAGAAAGAAATATGGACCAACTTACAACAAAGAATAGCTTTATTAACTAACAGAGAAGATTTAAAGTGCATCTGAAATTACAAAATAAAATTAAATCCTTAATTAAACATTTTTTGACTGACCATGTCCATGTGAACCAAGCGCTACAGACGCTTCGTCATATTTCCTCGTCTTAGCGTTGGGAGACTTTCGTTTGTCTCTTTATCTCCTGGTGTCACTTGGTGTCTACACTTCATACTCATACTCTGTGCTGTATGCTCCCTGCTCACACTCTGCTGCCCCCTAATGTATTGGAGCTGCTATTGCACTTTATTCTAGGACAGTCAAAATAAACAAAATAAAAAAATTAAAATAGCATGTTCACAGAGGTCAAACGCACCCCCCTTGACGGTCCCCGTGCCCCCCTGGAGGAATCCAGGTCCTCAAGAGCCACAGTGGTTTTAGGATTTTGTTCCAACCAAACAGTAACACACCTGATTCTACTAATCAATCACTAGAACCCTTGCTAAGGACCTTCATTAGTAGAATCAGGTGTGTTAGTGCCTGGTTGGAACAAAAACCTAGACCCACAGTTGTCCTCCAGGACCAGGGTTGGTGACCCCTGGTCTAGACAAAAGCCGACTCACCATGTGACCATATTCTTACTAGTCAGGTGCATTGAGGCTGTCTAAATAAGTACAGGTGTGGCTTTGACCTCTGACCCCCCTCGATCATTATCACCCATCGCATGCTCAGATTCTCACGCAACAAGATCCACAACCACATGACTTCTGATCCTACAAGACGGGAACAGACAATACACGACATTAACATCCGTGATCAAACATGTTTCAAACCACATCTGCCAACAATCAAACATAAAAGAATACATAGAAAACGTAAATATCCAGATAAAACAATCTCTATTGTCATGTAGGCAAAGCAGTTACATTGAAAAGTACAGTAGATTCATAAATGCATGAATCAACGGACACTGTGAGTACAGACGTTTTAAATTATACATCACACAACAAAGGGAAAAGGGGGATTCTGGGTAGCAAGAAGCAACGGACAGGAAGAAGAGAATAGTCGAGCAGATATAAAAATAGAAAGCAGCAAATGTCAAGGAGACAGGTTTTCATTTCGTAACCTGCCCTTCTCTCCGTTCCACTCCCCCCCTCGGCGTCGTCTTATCTTCGCCTCAAACGGAGCTCGCCGGGTCTGTCCCGTCGCCTCCATCGGTCCCCGGGATCAGATAAGACGCCGCTGTCAGCCCGCTTTGGCCGGAGCTGAAAAACCTCCGTTCCGCGACCCTTCGTCCGGCTACACGTGTCCGTTCTAATCGGACAGAGAGAAAGAGACGGCGCCGCCGGCCTCAGCTGATATCACCACGGTTACAGGCCCCGGCCACTTGTCTTCCCGATGCTGCTGGGACGTGAAGTAGTGGAGTCGATGTCTCTCTCTTATTCAGGGAGATGCACGGCTTGGCTGAGTGATGCTGGAAGCTCGGCTCGATCAGACTTCTGTCCTCGCCCAGTTTAAATGCAGTGGAATAAAAACAAGTTGCTCTCCTTTAACACTAGGGGGCGATATGTGTCGTTTCGCGCCATTTTCCCGGTGTAACTATTAAATTATCACGTTATTAACAAACAACTCAACATAATAGATGTTTCTTCTACTATGATTTAGATATAGGCCGTATGAGTGCATGTGACCAGGTGTTAAACCTATTTACTAACAATGTAGAGAACAATTAATGCAGTAAACTGCCTTAGAATGGTATGAATGGTCCCACAAAATGCTGCTGTTCCCAAAATAAAATAAGAAAAGATGATAGCCCGTCTCCTCTTTAGCAAACCTTTAATACATAATTGTGAGGGCAGGTGATGTCACTATGACATATATTGATATAAAATACTTCATATCAATGAATAATGGATGATTATTGATCATTTGTAATAATAAGGAGAAAAAAAGGTTGAATGTGACCACTTTAAATCAAACTTAACTTAATGGGGGGGCATGTGTGACCCCGGGGATCATGTGTTTTTCCATACTATAAATACAAGAAGTGTAATTGCACATCCAGTACAGTAGGGGGCAGTGGCGCTGTGAACTCAGATCTTTCCGAACATGCTCACGCAGTCCTTATTTTGATAAAAAACTGTGTAAATTGTTGTATTTCTTTCTTTTTTTAATGAAAGTCAAAGTGTTTAATATATTGTTCTCCTGAATTTATGTTGGTGATCAATTCGAATTTATTATCATTTATTGATTTAATTTTATTATTCATTTAATGAATTAGTTAATTTTTGCAATTTTTAAGGAATTTTTCCTTGTTGTTTGTTTTTTTAATGGTAATAAGGATATGAATTTATCGTGGTAGTATTGTTAGTAGTAGTTAATATGTAATTGTGAGGACAGGTGATGTAACTATGACACATATTGATGTAAGGTACTTTATATCAGAGGATAATGATGCTTATTGATCGATTTTAATAATGACAAGGAGAAAAAAGGCTGATTGTGTCAAAGTTTATCTTTTGATGTCTGTGACTCATTGATCCGTTATAAATATAAAATAAGATCTATGAGCTGAGGAGGAGCAGCATTGGTCTGTTTAATGCAAATCTTCAGTAAAATATCAATATTCTATTGAACTGTTTTCTTATTGTACTGGTGATAGATGTTGAAAATAGATATATTCCACTGAATATAAAATATCTTGTATTAAATTTGACGGCGTACTCGATGTCACTGTTAAACTGTGGCCTCTACCTCTTCACTTATCGTGTTTGGCTTTGTCATAAAACAGCCTCCGATTTGTAAAAGCGTTTTGTGGTAACTTCCACTGCCATTTTCTAAAAGTGAGTATCTTCATAAAGAAAATTCTCTTTATTTAGTTTGGCTCCAACTCGGAAACACGACAGCGCCGCGTTAATAACACCCTTCAATAGCCAGATAACAACTTGCTCCCTTCTTCTTATCCTTAGCCAGAGCCTGGAAATACTCTCGAATATCTACAGTTTCAAATTTCCTGCTCGGGGAATTTATAATTTCAACACCCGTGATGATCTTTGGATACAGGCCACTGCCTGCTCAGCCTGGTTTCACTCAGGAAATCTCAATACTCGGCTGACTGGACGACTTCCAGAGAGAGAGAGACAGCAAAGAGCCCCAGAGATATCTCAGAAACCTATTATTATTATTATTATATGTTTTACTTTTCAATCTCATTTTCACAAGTAATTCAATGGAGCGTTTGTCCATTTTAAAAACGTCTCTATACAAGCTTCTTCTATCGGTCGCGTACAGCCCTGCTAGTGTTGTAATTGCTGTATAATGCAGAACCTGTGTGTGTGTGTGTGGGTGTGTGTGTGCGTGCGTGTGTGTGTGGGTGTGTGTGTGTGTGTGTGTGTGTGTGTGTGGGTGTGTGCGTGCGTGCGTGCGTGTGTGTGTGCATGCGTGTGTATGTGTCCATGTGAGTGCGTGTGTGTGTGTGTGTGTGTGTGTGTGTGTGTGTGTGTGTGTTTCCATGTGTGCATGTGAGTGCATGTGAGTGTTTGTGTGTTTTTGTGTGTGTGTGTCTGTGTGTGTGTGCGTGCCCGCATATGTGTGTGTCTGTGTGTATGTGCGCGCGTGTGCGTGCATGTGTGTGCATTTTGTGTGTGTGTGTATGTGCGCGTGTGTGCGTATGTGTGTCCATGCGTGCATGTGAGTGTGTGTGTGTGCGCACGCATGTGTGCGCATGTGTGTGTGTGTGCGCACGCATGTGTGCGCGCGTGTGTGTGTGTGCATGTGAATGTGTGTGTGTATGTGTGTGTGTGTGCGTGCATGCGTGCGTGTGCATGTGTGTGACTGTGCATGCATGTGCATGTGTGTGCATTTGTTTATGTGTGTGTGCGTGTGTGCATGTGTGTGTGTACGTGTGTGTGTGTGTGAATGTGTGTGTGTGTGTGTGTGTGTGTGTGTGTGCGTTTGTGTGTGCTCCGTATTAGACGGCAGGCGTGTTTAGCAAAGGCTTCTGAGAATGTCAATCAGTCCGGTCCCCAGACGGAGCCCAGGGCCTGTTCAGATGTACGATTCTTCAAGGTGTTCCCCCTACTCCACCCCCCTTACACACACACACACACACACACACACACACACCTTCTTCAGTCAGTCAGCTGGAGCAGCCATTAATGCTGGAGGACACGTTTGGCTGTTTGGGCTCCGGAGGCTTCTCCTGCCACACCACAATGCTTCACTTGGCAGGGATATACTGTGTAGGTGTGTGTGTGTGTGTGTGTGTGTGTGTGTGTGTTGCACATGTTACACACACACACACACACACACACATATATATATATATTGGTGTTGGGTCGGGGTGCAGCGGTGGGGCTGGTAAGTATTCTCCTCAGCTCCCCCCTCCAGCTCCTGTGTGGCAGCGGCTGCAGGCAGTCAGATCTGGATTGAGAGAGGAGGCTCCGTCAGAATACAGATGTTGTCAAACCTCGCCACAGCTGCAGCAGCAGCAGCAACGCGCCGTAAAATCCACAAAAATGCCTTCATTTGCCTTTTTTATTCACACGCGCTGATCCCAAAAAACCCATGTAACGCGATTTGAAAACCAGGATGCAGATATGATTCCGTACATGATTCCCACATCTGGGTCACTGTGTAGTGTATATCTATATTTACACAGTGAGTTGATGAGGGGGGAAATAAAGCACAGAAGTGATTGATTTACGTGTAATAGAGTCGCAGTCAGGAGACGCAGGGTTAAGCCATTAGAAACTTCAGTTACATGCAGGTCAGTGAATAACAGACAATTAGACTGATGAGAATTGAAGTTTAACAGTTTTTGGTAAAGTATTGTACCCAAGGCTAAACCACATAATATATCACCAGCCTTTTTAGCACAAAAAACCCGTAAATAATGGAGTTTGAGCCGTGTTGCATCTCCAGAGGTGGTAACGTAAACCCATGACCACTGCAGCCTGTACAACCAATGGTTGGGGGCTGGGAAATCTGGACAGTTGTAATAACATAATTATACTTGAGACGTAGCCTTCATTATCTCCCACGTTTTTGACTACGAGCTTGAATCTAACAGGAATATAAGCACCGGTGTGTGTGTGTGTGTGTGTGTGTGTGTGTTTATAAGTTGCCAAACAATAATTATTATCCCAGCGTCTGCTTGGCTGGATGTGGTAATGTTTTTTTTATTCTTTTCTCTGTCAGCTGCTAGATTTTGCCAACAGAATTCAACACGGTCTAACAGTTTATAGTAAAACACAATTACGTTTTGAAAGTACTTCAGATTTGATTTCCTCTAGACAAAGTGTTAACGGCTTAAAAACGGTTCTTATGTTATATGATCCCATCGACTCTAAAATCACTGTGTGACATAACTCCAGTCCACTAAATGCATAAAAAAAGGTCTGTCCTATTAATTTCTATACTAATACTAACTTTAATTGCATTCATACAGATTCAGGCTCCTTTTGATAGCTAATTTAATAATGAATATAATAGTGTTTGCTAGTTTTACCTTGGAACTGGCACGAGACCACACATGGTGCTATGGTGGTTTCCGCTAAGACTATATACGATTTTTCTGTTCCATGCTCCAGAACTCTCACGCCATCAGTCGTGATTCTGCAGAGTCCATCATTTAATGGACATCACTTTTGCTCCACTCTTCACTTTTCTCCACACACACACCCTGCACCTTAAGTCTGCATTAGCTATGTATGTGTACATGTGTGTATGTGCATATATATATATGCAAATATGTAAATATGTGTGTATGTGTATGTATGTAGGTATTTTTCTTGCTATTTATTAGTATTTTTTTCTCTATTCTTATGTCCATAATGCATACTGTGTATGTGGATCAACAAATTCTACGAATTGTGTACATAGTGTTGTGTATTTTTATTGTTTATAGCTTTTACCTTCATTTTCTTTACTCTATATGCTGCAGTAACATGCAAATTTCCCCATTGTGGGCTGAATAAAGTCATATCTTATCCTATCTTATCTTATCTTATCTCTAATTTATCCGTGGACATAATATCCCACTTTTCCAACAGCTAGCGGCCACTTCTTCTTCCTCTCAGGCTGCAGTGACTCCTTATTTCCTCTTGGGGGCAGAACCAGTATTTACCAGGACCTGGTTAGCATGAAAACTATAAAAAAAAAAAAAATCCCTGCATCCTGACATCATATCAACGCTGTTATTGCTTCACATTCTGTTGATGATTTCTACACTGAATCTTACACACTCTTCTTGCATCATTCACCAAATTTCTGTACGATTCCAGAATCCTTTGTGCAGACGTGATGAGTCACTGATTACTCAAACCTGCAGAGCTTCCAGTTCCCACACAGCAACAGTTCAATAACGCCGTGCTTATCGGAATCATGCACGTACTTGTTATGTAGAAGTCGACCACGGGCGGTTATCCCCTCACAGCTGCCATTTAGGATACAAAGAGCGCAAGATGTGTGCATATATCTGAAAAGGGTAGCGCCAGCCGCCCGTATTAAATGAATGCATTGATTCTCTCCTCCATGTTTGAGCCAGTTCCAGTTTCTTTTGGCAGTTTCTCCGCTATGCTCATCCACCTCAATTCCATCTGTCAGGTACTTATCCATAACCTAATCTTCTCTTCCTTTGGTGTGTGCACTCGTGTTCCCACAGACGGGAAGATGCTCGGTATCATTGGATCAGTCGAGTATCGCTTGTTTCAGAATCATCACACATACTCATATCTTTGCTCTCTTTATGGCGGATATGCCGTAACCTGCCAGGAGAACCAACTCTTTCTCATAAGAAAAGTATAATTTTATTCATTTGTGCACGTCGACAAGCATCACTACAGATTCCTTTTCTGCAGACATTTTGTTCCAACAGCTTCGCCTCCTGTGATTATGACTCCACCTGATTGCCAATTTGTAGGATAATGCCGCGATTATGTTCTTGCAGTCGGCTCCAGTATAAATCTGCATCATCCGTGTTTTACCTCATTGAGGAGACGGATATTGTATTTTTGTTTTACACGATTCAATGAAACCCCGTAATTTCTACTCTACTCGCCGTGCCACACGCGTTTAACGGTGATTATCCGCTGATCCGGATCCAGTGGCCTTGTATTCGTACCTGCGGTCTGTCCCGTGTGTCAATTCCAAACATATCCAATCAAGTGGAGGTTCTGCTGTGGTTCTGACTCATTTACACGCTGCTGAACCCGGGATTTCATCTTCTCTGCGTTATGGATGGTCCCACATCAAAATCCAGTTATTTGCTTAATAAAACAGGAGGTGCAGTCGTCTACTTTTCCTGAATTTTCTCCTGTAGGTTCTGTCCGATGCAGCATGTATGTGGAAAATTGTGTTTGTGCAGTAATAGCAATGCACTGAATGCAATAATAATGCAGGAAGTGCATCATCTTGGCATATCTCTAAATAGGAAAAAGCCTAAAATAGTCCAAATTTAGAAGTTTAGAATGTTCGCTAAAGCTTCTATATGCAAAATATGCAATGGTAGATGGTTAAAATAGCATCACATAGCAAAACTTTGACCTGTCGATGAGTATTTAGAGAAAAAGTCAGCCAAGTCTTCAGGAATTATCATCACAATCTTAAAGAAATCTAGTACATATCAAGATTAGCTTGCATCGCTAACTATTGCTAGCTATGCTTGTTAATTACAAATGTGAGTTAAAGGACAGAAGATGTCAGCATGTCACAGACTATTCGGATTAAGATTTAATATTATGCATTCACATAAGTGATTATGTCCAGTGAGTCATATACACGTGTGTCAGACTTATTCTATACACGTAGTTGTAGGCGATGTGATGTTTGAGGATACTTTTATCGCCCTGCTCGTCCATTTTTCTATCGTTGTTTGCCCTTTTATTGTGATTCCTCACATATCCCGTTCCAGACAGTTTGTTTTAGAGACGCCGGGTCTGCGCCGGTCCCCAGACGACCCGCTCGAGGTTCTTGTCGTATTTCAATCAGCCGCCGCTGCTCCGCATTTTCCCGGCCTGTCGTTTTTTTATATATCGCTCATGACGACGGGTCGTTTGTTTCGTGCTATCGCGTGCGCCCTTGTTGTCACAATCGGGTCGCGGCCACACTCGCAGGAGTGGAGCCACGTTTCTTGCTTTGCGTTATCAAAAATACAATAAAAAAAATGTCAACACAGAATGGTTTTTTTATGTTGTCAATTTAAGGGGTAAATCAAAAAGAAAAATGTGTCAATTTGTGGGAGCAAACACGATGATCAGCTGTTACTGACAATTATTATTATTATTATTATTATTATTATTATTATTATTATTATTATTATTATAGTATATGTTATTATACATGTTAGAATGAGGCAGTGCTTCTCAAGTATTTTCTGTCACACCCCCCCATGGAAGAAGAAAACATCTTGTGACCCCCCATGGGACTATAAATAGAATCATTTGTCTATAAAATACCTCTGCATAACACTGTATCCTTAATAATGTATAAGAAAATAAAAAAGAAAGAAATATGGACCAACTTCCAACAAAGAATAGCTTTATTAACTAACAGAAAAGATTTAAAGTGAATCTGAAATTAAAAAATAAATTAAATCCTTAATTAAACATTTTTGACTGACCATGTCAAACCATATGATACTGAAAAATAAAACTACATAAATGGTCTTATCAGTGATTGTGGTGTAATGTCTTTAATGTCTTTGTCTCCAACATTTCAGACTCAGTTACACACCGGTCTTTCACAGTGAACCAAGCGCTACAGACGCTTCGTCATATTTCCTCGTCTTAGCTTTGGGAGACTTTCGTTTGTCTCTTTATCTCCGTCTCTCTCCGCCTGTCTTCTCATCCCTGTTAAATATGTTTTCATGGTGTCACTTGGTGTCTACACTTCATACTCATACTCTGTGCTGTATGCTCCCTGATCACCAATGAGGACGCCACTGCCCCCTGATGTAGTGGAGGTGCTATTGCACTTTCTTCTAGGACAGTGAAACAAAAAATCAATAAAAAAAGCATGTTCCCTGAGGTCAAATGCCCCCCCCCTTGATGCAGCTCCCACCCTACTATTTAAGAACAACTGCATTAATCCAACATCCAGCCGTCGGTGGTTGAACCGACACAAAAGACAAATACATTTTATGGAGTGGGGGCGGATTTAAAACTCAATTATAATCGGATGTTTGTAACAAATATGTAGAATTATCCGCATGCATGTGCAATTATATATTTATAAACCACCCGTGGGTGTCAAACGTCACACTGCTGCTACACATGGTGTCTACACTTCATACTCATACTCTGTGCTGTATGCTCCCTGCTCACACTCTGCTGCCCCCTAATGTAGTGGAGGTGCAATAGCACTTTATTCTATGACGTTAAAATAAAAAAGGATGTTCCCTGAGGTCTAATGCACCCCCCTTGATGGAGC
Organism: Eupleurogrammus muticus; assembly: GCA_036785175.1. Classification (NCBI taxonomy): domain Eukaryota; kingdom Metazoa; phylum Chordata; class Actinopteri; order Scombriformes; family Trichiuridae; genus Eupleurogrammus; species Eupleurogrammus muticus. Next base: position 26,747,977 of record JAYKQN010000005.1, read on the forward strand.
CTTGCGTCCCCCTGGGGGGGCGCGCCCCACTATCTAAAAACCACTGGAATAAGGCATGCAGATGGAGTTTCTACATGCATGAATTGCAATTTAGCAAATGGATTAAGATTATTGGCAGTAAATAAATAAATTCAAAAAACACACAACTGGGGATAAAACTGTGAAATCACAATTGGTTATGGTCTCATCAGTATTAGAACACATGCGTTGTAGTGACAGCTTTTTAGGAACATTAATTGTATTGTAATTTGCAGGAATAAAAGGGGATATAAGAGGGCAGAGAGCTGCACTATAATGCAGCTGGAGCCTGTACAAGGGGAGAAAATGGGTTTCACTGCAGGAGGAAGGAAAAATATGAAAAAAGAATGCAGGATGAAAAAGGAGGGGGGGTGGGGGGGGCTTCACTCATTTATATTAGTCATGTGAAATAAGGAAAGTAATGAAAGACTGCAGCCGTCACAGCAACTAATTAATTTCAGCTTCAGACTGCTGAAGAGAATAGAGTCGCTGAAAACACCAGAAATGGACCCAAACACGTCCTGAATAAAGAATCACACGTCACGTTGATGGAAACACACACACACACACACACACCAGGAATGGCGGGGGCGGGGGGGGGGGGAGCTTTGATAGCTTATCATATTGATCAGGAACTCGTGCCCATGAGAGTATCTGTTGCATCTGCGAACCATTGGTTTCTCTAGAAATCTGAGAAACACATAACCCTTATTGAGAACCATTATGTGTATTATTGAGTTATGATCAGGTTAGAATGATGAATGATGAATCCCTGGTTTGCTGCACCTGCAGGTTAATGCAACAAGGAGCTGACCCACTAGACGTCAGCAAAACAATATAATTTGTGTAAATGAATTTATCTTCAATCATATAATAAATATCTTTACATTATCCTGAAGGCTATGCATGCTTTTTACCTGATCCCATTTCAAAGGTGGATTCAGTAGTCTGACAGTGCACCTGTAAACGTCCCCTAACCCCCATTGTGAATCCAATTGTGTTGAGTCATTGAACACTGAATTTGTCAGACCAGTTCATATTGTCAATGCCCTATCATGCTGTTAATAATTACCACAATGTTTTTTTTTTTTTGGCATTATTAGAATTGAGACAATTGAGCATCAAACACCACCCACTGTGTACTCAAACCATGACAAAAAACTGTATTTCTATTATTTTTTAAGAGAGCTTAACTTTCTTGTGTCACGTTTAGTGGTAATTAGTATGTAAGTTTAGGGTTATTATGTTTATAGTATACAGATAAGGAATCGTGGATCAGTTTGCTTATACCAGAATACATGAAGAGGTCATGTTGCTTTATGCTAAAGACAAATTGCCCCTAAAATGTGATTTTCAACAAGACAAAGAGCCCAGACACACCAGTAAACCAGCAGCATCGTGGTTCTGGTTTACTGGACCTTGAATCCCATTGAAACACCTGTTGGGCGACATCAAAAATGCTGTTTCTGAGGCTGAAACAGCTGCTGATAGGAGCCAGATGTTGATGCTACACAGATGTGAAGCGGTTCCCAGAACCAGTGGTTATACAACTTAATATGAGCCCACTGACTCACAGGAATGTCCAATCATGAAGCATTTTCACTTTATACAGTAAATATTTGCACACTGCTATTACTTTCAACAGGCTAATATACATTTTTTCTTAATTTCATGTAAAAAAATGGACACATGAACACATGCAAAAACTGCACACACTTGCTGCTGCTATATTTATACTAATATTGTTATTGCACTAGCCATTACATTACAACAGCTACCTCATAATGCACACAGCTGGACAATCTGTGTTGTCAGGTTTTGTCTTGTTAAAAGCAAAAGTCACCTTAAGCTACTGCATTTTACCGTTGTTAAAAATCTAGTTTAGGATTGTCTCGTCTTGCATGTAAAACACATAGGATAGTGAGAAACGCACTCAATTCCTTTGTATGTCAAGTAGATGTGAAGAAATTGACAATAAAATTGACTTTGACTTTGTCACATTTTCTTTATTTTTGGATTCAGGATATAAAATCCAGCATTCCCAATGCATGCATTTTAAATATAAAATTTCGAAGGATTTTGGCTTATATACAGGTTTGTGTGTGGTATCTACAAATATCTATATGCTATAATTTATCCAGCTTTACACATTCTTAAGTTTCCTTCAGGTTCATGTTTTATTGGTCTAAATCTAAACTAGTGTCTAAGTAAAGGTCGCCCCCCCCCCCCCTAACCACTGGTTTTCCACCCGGCACCACGGCGAATCCCATTACGCCCAAATGACACAGACGCAATCACGTGTGTTTAATTGAAACGATCGTATCCTTGAATGAAGCTGTTCCCCGTGGACGCATTTTTCCTAATTCACTTCATTCTGTCTATTAACGCACGCCAAGGCAAAGCTTGTAATGATCGACAGAGGCAGAGTTTAGTTTGTGTGGACGTTGAGGTTAGTTAACCTCTGCACTGGTTCAACCGTGTTATGGTTTAAGCTGAGAAGACACTGAGCTGTGTCTCTGGACCAGAACAATGTATTGCTTGAAGTCGGACATCCCACTGGTAAAAAGAAAAAAAACTAAAAATGCAATTAAAGGAGGAAGCACAAGGTGCTTGTTAGTGTCCCCCCTTTTAAGCACGGGAACAAACAGATGTCTGCTGCTAATTGCGTAGGTGGGATTTGCAGCTGCGCCGCTCTAACAACGCACGATCACCGCGGAATTAACCGTGCGACGCGCTCACGTTTATAAAGCAAATAAAAGGAAATAAAAAGCAGCAAGAACAGAATGGTTTGTTGGTGTCGGTCGTGTTGGAGTTCGTTTCATTATTTTTTTCCATAGCACTGTAAATTGGCAGCTCCATGCAAGTTTTGCAAAACATAATTTTCTGTCTAATTTTGGCCTAAAATGCACTAAAATATTAGTTTTTTCTGCAACAAGTGATCTGAAGTTTTCCGTCATAATTTCCTGCTAATATAGTGCGATTATTGTTTTGTTGCCCTTCAAAGTAAAAGACTTGATTTTACAACTAAACAGTAAAACATGGGTTTTATATTACTGTTTTTAGTAATATCTATACAACAAGGACTAATGATGAATATCAAACAATATGGGTGAAACTAACTAAGTATATTTACAATTTTGAAGTACTTGTACTATAGTTGCTGATAATACTTCTGTACTTTTAATTGAGTGACATCTTTCTGTTTTTTGGACTTTATTTCTACGCTACTTTCTCTGCTTCTGGTTTTTTACACTTTTCATATCTTACAACGATTGATAGTTTCAGGTGCTCTCTGCACTTTTATGCACTTTATTCGTTTAAACCATGATTGTTCAAGGTGCTTTTATGCATTTCATGCATTCTCTATGTTGGTACTATGGTGTATGTACAGTGGCTTGCGAATCTATTTGGCTCCCATTTTCTCCCATTCACACATTTCAGGCTTCAAACATAAAGATATAAAACTGTCATTTCTTGTGAAGAATCAACAACAAGTGGGACACAATCATGAAGTGGAACACACTTTATTGGATTTTTAAAACTTTTTTAACAACTAAAAAACGAGAAATTGGGCGTGCAAAATCATTCAGCCCCATTGAGTTAATACTTTGTAGTGCCACCTTTTGCTGCGATTACAGCTGCAAGTCGCTTGGGGTATGTTTCTATCAGTTTTGCACATCGAGAAACTGATATTTTTGCCCATTCCTCCTTGCAAAACAGCTCGAGCTCAGTGAGGTTGGATGGAGAGTGTTTGTGAACAGCAGTTTTCAGTTCTTTCCACAGATTCTCAATTGGATTGAGGTCTGGACTTTGACTTGGCCATTCTAACACCTTGATATGTTTTTTGGTGAACCATGCCGTTGTAGCTTTTGCTTTATGTTTTGGATCATTGTCTTGTTGGAAGACAAATCTCCGTCCCAGTCTCAGGTCTTTTGCGGACTCCATCAGGTTTTCTTCCAGAATGGTCCTGTATTTGGCTCCATCCATCTTCCCATCAATTTTAACCATCTTCACTGTCCCTGCTGAAGAAAAGCAGGCCCAAACCATGATGCTGCCACCACCATGTTTGACAGTGGGGATGGTGTGTTGAGGGTGATGAGCTGTGCTGCTTTTACGCCAAACATAACGTCTTGCATTGTTGCGAAAAAGTTCAATTTTGGTCTCATCTGACCAGAGCACCTTCTTCCACATGTTTGGTGTGTCTCCCAGGTGGCTTGTGGTAAACTTTAAACAACACTTTTTATGGATATCTTTAAGAAATGGCTTCCTTCTTGCCACTCTTCCATAAAGGCCAGATTTGTGCAGTATACGACTGATTGTTGTCCTATGGACAGATTCTCCCACCTCAGCTGTAGACCTCTGCAGTTCATCCAGAGTGATCATGGGCCTCTTGGCTGCATCTCAGCTGAAAGTTTAGGGGCCAGATCTTGGTAGATTTACAGTGGTCTGATATCGCAAGCCACTGTAAAACTTGACTATGTTCAACCCGTGCATCTATGTTGTATGTTTTGCTTCAAAAGGACAATGAAAGAAGTGAATCTGAATCTGATTTTTTTTTCCAGGTTTTCCAAGGGAACTTCGACAACGACACGCACCGAAAGAACGTGATAGACCCCCCCATCTACGCCCGGCTCATCCGGATCCTTCCCTGGTCCTGGTACGGCCGGATCACTTTGCGTGCAGAAGTACTGGGATGCACAGAGGAGGAGTGAAGCCCCGCCCCCCCCCCCCGGCTCCACCCCCATCCTTATACCAACCCCCCGACCCCTGACCCCTGCCCCCCCCACCCTGCTGCCACCCTGGCATATAAACTGTGCAACCCTGTAAAAAGAAAATTGATTTCCAATGGATTTTTCAAGAAATACGTGTTTGATCGTGGTGGGTTGCTGTTTGGTTTCTTTTGTACAATGATTTAAAATCCCCCCCCCCATCCCCACACCCACCCCCCCTTTGTTCCACTTTTCATTTTTTCCTCTTTAAAGTGTATTACGTGTCTTTTTATTCTCCTTCGAGATCGACCATCCTGTTTGGAATGAACTACTGTAATATATATGGGAGGGGCGGGGGAGGGGGGGGGGGTGTCACTGTGGTTTTAACTTGTCGCCATGAAAGCTGTTGTACAGTGTCACTTTTTAACAGAGATGTGAATTCTGTCTGCCGTGCTTCATCGGACTCGATTAACCGACCTGCATCCATCCACGACTAAACTGTGTGAAACAAACAAACAAACAAACAAACACCACATGTGGTTCACACGGTATCACATCACCGGATCTATTTTTACTTTGATAACTCCACTTCCTTCAAGCCATGCTTTTAAAACCCTGACGGACACCAGGCATTACACGCATCAACTATTAACGCTCTTGTATTATATGTAAAAGACTTAAGAAATTGCATGGTTGCGTGAATTATAAATGTATATTATGACAAATCATTAAAAAAAAAAAAAACTCCATCCCTGAGAGCGACGGCTTTGATTTAGGGACCTATTTTTATGTGCGTTTTTAAATAATAGTTCTGAAACATTACAACACACTGCAAAAAGCTTCGTGGAGACAAAAAGACAAATTCTACAGTAAAAATTGTCCTGTGGCTCCGACACCGAGGCCTGGACCGTCTTAATGCTCCCATGAGCCGTTTCCATGTTTTTACTTTTTTCTAAGATATTTAGCTTATTATCTGTTCCTTTCATGTATTTATTTAGATTTTCTCCACCTCAGCTGTGAGATCCATAAAAATCTGTGTTTAAAATCCGTCATCTCGGAGATCTATAAGTCGAATCGATTTGGAAAAAGAAAAAAAAAACTCAGGATAGATTTGTTTCATGACAGCCCACAAACGTATAATTTAAGATATGTGTAAGAAAGAAATGTCAAAATGAGTCAGCGTCATTATTTAATTCATCGGCCTTCATGCATAATTCAGATATTACAAGCAGCCTTTTATTTTCTCTGATCCCTTTTATATGATGAATGAAAAAATCACTAAATGAATTTCTTTATTTTCAAAAGAGAGTAAATGTCCGATAAAAATTATATATTAATATATGTTAGCTCAAACCCGCAGTAAGGGAACAGTGCTCTGAATTAAACATGGATTAAACATGGAATTAAACAACAAAATCGTGCATCCTGCAGGAAAACGAGTCGCGACATCTGGTTGGTTGCATAAGTGCAAGTGAACAAACACCTGAAATAAAATACGAGGTTTTCCTGCTTTTAGCAAATCGTCCCTGAGTCCCATTGTTGCTTAAAATAAATAAAAAAAGAGCATTTATGCTGCCTATGTGATTGGAGGCTTGTTAACTAGCCAATCATCCCACGTTGTGGACATACAATGGGTTTTGTCCTGAGAATAAAAACCTTTCCAAGTAATTTGAGGTCAAGTCACTTTTTATTTAATTAATAAAAACCCAAAAGAACAAAAATAAAGCACAGCAACAGCAGAAAACCAGACAGAAACACATGGTTTTATTTTCTCTTGCTGCATCCAGGGCATTTTATGCTGTCATTGCCTTTAACGTTGTAGTAGTTGAACTCTATGAATGAAAGGAAGTCAAACGTATGCTAATGTACGATATAGTATGATATAATGTACTACGATCCTCCTCGTCGTGAGTTCCGTTGAAAGACTTTGCTGTAGATTTACCGATATGTGAAAGTGTTGTTGGTGTGAATCAGTGACTGTCATCACTCTGGTGATGACAGTCACTGATGATGAGCGTAAACTAATGATTCCTCGCACCATTGTTTTTAACGGGCATCCGCTCCCATTCATCGCTGTGCTGCAAAGCTACGAAGCTCTGAAGGAAGGTTTTGCATGACGTGAGTTTGTACAGAATCACACACGGAACGTCCACGCGCACATCACGAGGTTCCAATAGCGCTTACTTTGTACTCATCACCATCGACTTGTCTTGTGCATTGTAAGATTTCATCTCACGGGGTTAAAAAAGAAAATGTTAAAAAAAAAGGAGGAGGGGATCATCCTGTCTTTGTATTTCCCGCGTCGGCTGTTCACGTTTTACCTGCTCAGTCTGAGTGTCAATCACTATCTAAGAAGAAGAAGAAGAAGATAAAGTACTTATTATAATGCTGGTTAGGTTCAAGCCGGCAGAGAGGGCGAGAAACTGTGTACAGTCAAAAAAAAAAAAAAAAAAGATGATGCTACGAACAAAAGCTCTTTCAGTTTGACAAATAAAAAACATATCTGTGGACGCGGTTGGTGTGTTTTCTTTAAATGTGGCGGTGGCGGCAGCTTTCTCGTGTTTTCAGATTCACAGACGAGCCCCGAGCGTCTGCAAACAGGCGACTTCACGTTCACGCGCTTCTGTTCCTGCAGGACGTGATGTGTAGATCGGCTGAGACACGTCGGCGTGAATGAAGCTTCCTGAGAACATGAACGCGGAGGTCCTCACAGCCAGCTGACGTCTCAGAGGATTCAGAATAAAAGGAAAAACGGAGCAATAAGGTCAAACAAGACACAGCATAGGACAGAATATAAATATTACACATTAAGGTTATCATTAGTGTTGCAGAAGTACTTCATTACTGTGATGCATAGCTTTTTGCTGATGGTATATAATATTTTACTCTATATAAATGTTACTAATTCATTTATAAATGTTGGTAATGCATGTTTAAATGCATTTTTAACCTGCAGAAACATCAGATAACGCATATGTTTGCAGATATATGGATTTGAAGAACATGGTAGTCAATGAAGTTTATTACCTGCTGAGTAAAAGTCATGAAATCGTAGTGGAACACCTCACGTTTAAATACAGTTATACTTAGAAATGATAGTAACACGTTATAGAAAACACAGGGTTTAGTCAATTTGAGTAATTTTTTCTAAAGAAAATGTCCAATTTTGGTCACGGATGTTTTTTTTTTAGGTTGAATCTAAACCTTGATTGACATTTTATACAATTTTATGGATCAATTAATTGTTTTAATAATCAATAGAGTAATAGATTATCAGAATATTCATTAGTTGCAGCAGTAAAACTATACTATAACACAACACTAGATGGAAACTAACTGGTTCTATGATACGATACGAGTTATTGAATCATTTTAATAATTGAAAGAGACGTTAGGAGACTGGTGTTGGTGGATGAATGAATATAAAAACACTGTAAACTGTTAGAACCAGTCAGCAACAATCACATTTACCTGATTTTAATGAATAGAAGTCATGAAATAGTAGTGGAACGCCTCACGTTTAAATACAGTAGAGTTTGATGCAATGATTGATTGATTATTTGCCAACAATTAAATTCTTCTTCAACTATTTATATAATTGATTGATCGAATTGGGTCATTTTACCATTTTATGGACCAAAATGAATCATTTACACAGCGTTTAAACACAGGTTTGATGCTGTCAGGCTGTGAACTTTCTAGCAATTATTGATTAGTTGCCAACAATTACATTAATCTTCGACTATTTAAATAATTGATTAGTCGATTTGAGTAATTTCTCTAAAGAAAATGTCCAATTTTGGTCATGGATGATTTATTTTATAAGAACCTATTGACAATAGATGAATGGATTATAAGAGTTTCATGTATAACACAATACTAGATGAGTAAAAGTAATGAAATAGTAGCGTAACGCTTACATTTTTAATACAGTAATATTGGAATTTGTTGAATTACATTGTGATAAATGATGCTTAATGATCTCTCCACATGTGTTTGGTTTATCCTTTTTGTTTTTTTGCTAAACTGGTTCATGCTTTGTTCTAATTCTTCGTTTCAGGCCTTAGAATGTGTCAAATCAGATGGAAAAGAATAAGATCAATAATTACCTTTGTTTTATTCTGTATTGTGAATATAAGAAGCTATTATCTGAGGGAACCAGGAAAATTAATATATTCATGCTTTGTCCTCTGATTTCATTCAGTCTTTATTCTCCTTGTTTGACACCGTTCTATTATAGAAAGATTAACATTTAGTAAATCATGAATAACTGATGCGTTACTGAGTAATAAATGCACATTAGATATCCTCATTAGATGATCGGAGGCGCTCACCTGAAACTCACCTGGGTTTCATGTTTGGATGCTCGGGGAGAAAGCAGTCATCTCATTTCCTGACGACATTCCAGTGCGGGGTTCATCATCTCGTGTGGTTAATTTCGCATCATTATTTTATTCAGGTTTTTTTTTTATTGTATGATGTATTTGGCGTCTGTGATGTTGATGTTGAGGAAGTTTCTCGCACGTTTCCTCGTTTCAAAGCCGCCTGTGATGAGCGTTTCCTCCATGAGCGGACACCTGTTGGTTGTTTCTGGCTCCAGATGGCTCCTAAACTGGGCAACTGTTGGATTTAGGAGCTTTACTACTTCATGTGAAGCACGTTGTGACTTCTGAGCGATGGGGATAAACTTATATGACAATATGTCCGCGTTTAGCCTAAGAGACGATTCCCCCGGGAGATAAAGCTTTTACTTTGTAAAACCAAAGTGTCTTTTCAATTAAAAAATACAGCAGGAAGACGTGGGTGTGATGAAGCTGTCGTCGTTCTATGCGGCCGAGGCACAAACACCAAACACGTAAAATGTCTGGATGACAGAGATTCAAGGTACGTTTATTTATGCCACGACTTTATTCTTGAGAGGTATAGGAAAATAAAAGCCGTGATTTTTTAATTGAGTAAAGTTTATTTATAGGGGGACTTTCACAGATAAAAATCACAAAGTGCTTCACAGTAAAAAATAATGATTCGAGGCATAAAACACAATAAGCAAACATTAAAAACCATAGACATACGCGGCCATAAAACCCCGGTCAAACTAAAAGCCCGTTTGAAGAAAGTCCTAAACAACCAGCGTTAAAGGAGGAGAAGTCGTGTTCCTCGCTGCCAAAGCTTGAAAGCATCGCGAGGCAAGGTCGGGACGGGACAGCGTTTAACAGGCGAGACGTGTCGTTTTGCATACAGCAAAAAGTTAAAAAGACAAAACTACAGGTAATGAATCATAATTTTATTCCTGTAGAAAAGATCAATTGGACGTATGTGATTTTTTCATGTCTCACACACTGCTTTGGTTTTATTAACAATGTTTTATTATTAACAATATCTATCCATTCATCCATAAAATGATAGTGTCTGGATTTCCTGAGGGTCTGTGAACGCGTCTTGCAGTTTTAATGATGTTATTATAATAAAGATGTTTTGACATCATGCTGTATGAAACTATATCTGAAAGTTGAGGTTCATCCAACAAACTGTCAGAGAGAAATGAGAGGATCAGTCTCTCCTTGCTTTATAGATGGTTCCTAATTTTGCTTTTTCATTGGAAAAACTGGATTTGTTCCATTAATAATTTGTGAAATCTAAAATACGGATTGTAGGATTTGTAATGTTAAGGTTTCTAAGTGTAACAGGGAGGGGCACTAGGACCCAGCGTTGTCAGGGAGGCTACAATTAGGAGCCATGGGCCAATCAAACTCACTTCCTGTTGTTGTTTGTTGCACATGTTCTCTCAAGTAAACTTTAGAGTTTTGTGGTAGGTTTTATTATTATTAACAACTTATCTATCCATTCATCTATAAAACAACAGTGTCTGGATTTCCTGAGGGTCTGTGAATGCGTCTTGGTGTTTAAATGAAGTTTTGACTATCCATCTGAAAAAAAAAAAAAAACACCTAAAAGACTATAAATGTCCATCCAAAAATATCCATTGACAAAAAAGCATAAATCCCCGTTATGCTGTATGCAAACTATATGTGAAAGTTGATCCAACAAACTATCAGAGAGAAACGAGAAGAACAGTCTCTCCTCGCTTTATAGATAGATTGTAATTGTAAACTTTCATTGAAAAAAAATTGATTTGTTATATTACTAACTGTGAAATCTAAAATACGGATTGTAGGATCTGTAGTGTGAAGGTTTCTAAGTTTAACAGGGTGGGGCACTAGGACCCACTACAATTAGGAGCCATGGGCCAATCAAACTCACTTCCTGTTCTTGTTTGTTGCACATGGTCACATGGTTCGTGGTAGGTTTTAATTTAAACCCTCTATGCAATGTTAAATGACAACCATGTGCATTTTAACAAAAATGTTGTCATTTTGCATAGATATATATAATTTATTCTTCACACCGTCTGCTATCAGTGAAGATCTTGGGCGATATGATTCCACTGAAAATTTCTGTTTCTGTAATGTTGTGTACTTGCGTGTTTTATGTCCCCTGTTTTTGTCTTTGGGGGGACATCACTGAGAGTACATATATCTCATATAATCTCCCTAGCTCTCCACAGCCTGATAGGCCTCTGAAGAATGGCCGGCGTTCGGGGACAACAGCTCTCGTGATAATGTTCCTCAAGAATTCTCAATTGAGACATATTTTGTGTTTTGGATCATTATCGGCGTCTCTCTTCCTGTTATGTGTCCTCCAGTGTGTACATTATGCCTGATGTGTACGTGTTTGTCTGTCAGGGAAGGATCTGAGGGGGGATTTTTGGGTTAAAGGATCGGAGCAATTTTCCTGTATTTCTCTTATGGCCAATCCCATGTGCAGAGCCAATCCAGCAATGACTTGATCCTACTTACAAGTGTCGTATGTGCATCCAAAGCTTCGCATATATATCTTCCTTCTCTGCACTGCGGATTTTATTGTCTCATAAAAAAAAAAATGCACCAATGGGCAACACCACTGCACCAACATTCAGGCGCATAACTGAGCTTACATCAGTGTGTTTTACTGATTCCCTGCAGGTGAGACAGGATCATTTTGCCTGGATCCACATCATCAACCTCCTCATGTCTGACCTCATTCAGCTGTGTAAAAAAGGCCGTGAGCTTGTAAGGGAACCATGATTCTTCCGGCCTTGGGGTTTATTTAGGTCTTTAGCGTGAGTCAGCGTCTGCTTCCTGGTGTGTGTTTTCCCTAGCAAGGTAAAAGATGTTTATCACCTCCACTCGTCTCTATCCTGGTTATACTGGTAAGTTTCTGTCTTGTGTTTACAGGTAGCCTCAAGGTCAGAGTGGAGGTCTGTATCCTGCTCTGGATCTCACCTTTGGTCTTTCCTGGCTTTTTTGCACCATACAGCAACACTGCAAAAAACTGAACTTTTATCAGGTAAAAAATATCTTGTTTTCGGTAAAATTAGTCCAAACATTGAGAGAATTATTGCATTGTCGGCTAATTTATGTTGTTTCATTGTTTATTTAAAAAAAAAATGGTAGTCCTGTTTTTACTAAACCAATTTGACCCAAATCAAAAAAAAGAAATACACTTTGAAATAAGCTAAATCATCCACCAGTGGAGTAAGATAATTCTACTCAATATTGGACTAATTGTACCAAAAACAAGATATTTTCCTGCAGTGCACCTTCTTCATCTTCTTCCTTTTTCAGGTCCATTAAATCGCTATCTGTTGCATCCTCCTCCTCCTCTGAGAAAACAAACACTGAGTTTTTAGAGCTTTGATTTTAGAGTCGCGTAATTACGCACTGCTGTTCCTGCCTTGGACAATTCCAATAACAACATTCATAGAATATGATTTAACTTTAACCACTGTAGTTTCTCTGTGTTTGATCTCATTCGCTCTTGCAGACGTGGTTCTGTGTGTTTTCAGGGTAAAGGAAGCCTTAGACAAGCTTGTTCTTGCGAGTTGGGCGAGTTACTGAACAAGTTAATTATTCCTATTTTACTGGTTAAAAAGACGAAACTACAGGTAATGAGTATTTAATTGTAAGACTAGTGCAATACCCATAGACAGTATTTATTCCTATAGAAAAGAACACACTGCTATAATAACCACAGTATGTGTAGTAAATGGTGAAATGATCTTCGGTTCTTTTTCACACTGTTTTAATAATAACAACTTATCTATCCATTCATCTATAAAATGATAGTGTTGATTTCCTGAGGGTCTGTGAACGTGTCTTGGAGTTTTAATCCCTCCAAAAATGTCCATTCACAAAAAACACTGATGTTGATCCAACAAACTGTCAGAGAGAAATGAGAGGATCAATCTCTCCTTGCTTTATAGATGGTTCGTAATTTTGCTTTTTCATTGGAAAAAAGGGATTTGTTCCATTAATAATTTGTGAAATCTAAAATACGGATTGTAGGATTTGTAATGTTAAGGTTTCTAAGTCTAACAGGGAGGGGCACTAGGACCCAGCGTTGTCAGGGAGGCTACAATTAGGAGCCATGGGCCAATCAAACTCACTTCCTGTTGTTTGTTGCACATGTTCTCTCAAGTAAACTTTAGAGTGTCATGGTAGGTTTTATTATTATTACCAACTTATCTATCCATTCATCCATAAAACAATAGTGTCTGGATTTCCTGAGGGTCTGTGAACGCATCTTGGAGTTTTAATGAAGATAATATGATAATTGTGACTATCCATCTGAAAAAAAAATCACCTAAAAGACTATAAATGACCACTGAAAAATATCCATTCACAAATAAGCATAAACCCCCGTTATGCTGCATGCAAACTATATGTGAAAGTTGATCCAACAAACTATCAGAGATATATAATAATATAATAATTTGTGAAATCTAAAACACAGATTGTAGGATTTGTAATGTTAAGGTTTCTAAGTGTAACAGGGAGGGGCACTAGGACCCAGCGTTGTCAGGGAGGCTACAATTAGGAGCCATGGGCCAATCAAACTCACTTCCTGTTCTTGTTTGTTGCACATGTTCTCTCAAGTAAACTTTAGGTAGGTTTTGTTTAAAACTATTTATGCAATGTTTAATGACAACCGTTGATTATAAATGTGCTTTGAACTGTTTTTTTCTTATGTTACCTGTACACACACTTTCATATAGTGTTTGGAAGACATTTGATTGATGCTTCAGGCATATTGTTTTTTCCAGAGTTTGAGTTTGTTTTAATTTAAATTCTCATGTTTTGCTACTTATGCATTAAAATAATGACTCTCTGAATTTAATGAATTTTAATGGTGTAATACTATTCTGCATATTCCAGGAGGACCAGTCGAGACACTGTTTTTCTTTCCTGCCTTTGTGCAATTATTTTAATATTGCAGTGTTTTAAGACATGTTTGCACTTGATTTCCAGACACCATGCCCCCCCCAGACTGAGGTTGTCTCCTACCATAGACGTGACCCCCTACTCTCCCAGTTTGCTGTGCTTAGCCACTATTGATTACCGTGTGCTGTGTTTGACCCACTCAGGATCCCCGGCCGTTGCTGCAGACTTCCTGACACCACTTGGTGTGCCTCCATGCATTCTTAAACACTGGTTAAGGTCTGAGCCTGCCTTCAAAGACAGAGTCCACCCATGGGCCCCCCCCTCCTCTGCCCACCTATAAACCCTCAACCCTCAATATTGTTTTTTTATATTGCCTGTCAACCCGTTTCTTTTGTATTTTTGGTCCACCAGCCTCTGGCCTCATTTATTTTAGCCTCATGCTAGTGGGAAACTTACTCTCTTACCCCTTTAGTTTGAGGGTGGAAGAGTCAATAATAATCAACTTTTTACTATAAATACGGTAAATGGTCATTACTAGCTGCACATTTATTTTCAGCATGAAAATAAAAGCTATTTATCTGGCAGTTATAATGATGTACATTTCACCTGAAGGTGTGAATACAGGTATATTGGATTTCATTTTTTTTCTTTTGTTATGATGCTGTTTGTGTAACAGAGGAAAAAAACATGAAAAAGAAGTGAAAATAAGGGATAAAAATGTATTTGTGGAGGTGAAATGTGTTTTGTTCCTGCAGAGAAAGACATGTTTTGTATTATAGTATATGTGTACTTTGAAAAGGAGCTAAGCTAAAGAAATGCTTATGTTTAATTATCTTTCTCTCAGCGCAATTGACACGATTTTTTTCCCAAAGAAGCAGAGGCATCGGGGAGCCTGCTTGCCCAGGCGGGACATACCACGCTGGGTACACACAGGATGCTTGGAACAAGTGGAAAGTGATGTGCCTGACGGTCCTGTCTGTGGAGGATTCTGAAGATATTTATGTATTTGGAACACTGATAGCCGGGATCCTCCTGATCGGCTCGGGGATCGCTTTGGTCTATCGCAAAAATACCAAGCAGGGTGCGGTCAACATTGGGCTCAGACAGCACCTGCAGAAAATGGAGACTCGCGGGGACGAGAATAAGAGCACTTTGATGGAATTACACCAGGAAGTGACACTGATTAAGGAACTTTTGACCAAATCGGCGGAAAAGGACAAAAAGTTGGATTACATCGGGGGGCAGACCGGAGAGTTGGGTCGCCGCTTTTCGGAACTGTCTACAAAGACTAATGAACTATATGTGCTCTTTAACCGCTTCGTGAGCAGAGCTTGAGAACCAGAGACACTATGTAATTGGAGGAGAAATTACCTTCTTTTTCAGTTTAAAATTATACTGCCACGCTATCATCCCCATCTCGGAATCTCAAGGGCAGACATCTGGGTCGCTTATCACTGGTTGGCCTTCACTGAACGTCAACAACTTCCACACTCAGAGCTTTTCCTCCCTCCCTAATGTAAACCTCGTTAAAGTCACCGTGCACATCCCGGGCACAAATGTTTCCATTGTTTCTACTGTGATGTCAAATTGTTGTTGTTTTTTGTACTGCTCTGCTTGTTTTAATCTTTGTTTCCAAGAAATGGCGCCACGGTAGGCAGCCTGTTACACAGCTCTGTAAGCTGCAGTAACAATCAAATTTCCCTGTTGTGGGATCAATAAAGTACTATCCTATCCTATCCTTTGCTCAGTGTGTTGTCTTTGTGTATTTTCCCGATTAGATATTTGTGTGCATGTGTATTTCAATCATGTTTTCAATCGAAACTAAACCAGAGTCCAATTCCTGGCGTGCTTGTGCTTAAACATACTTGGCTAATAAAGCTGACAGGACAGCGACAGGGTAGAATATCTCTGGGCGCTCGGGTGCACTCTGTTTGCCTCCAACTTCATGTCCATAAATCTTTCTGGCAAATCTCAGGGCGTTCAGCCCGTGTCCGCCGCATCTCCGGAGAGGGAAACGTTGACAGTTTGCATTTCTGCAAACCACAGATGCGTTACAGAGGCAGCGACGTAGTTCAGAGGACGTTTCCCAAGCAGCAGGTGGACTGGATGGATTTATGCACCTTTCTGACACCGCTGCTAACCAGACATCCTGAAACAGAGGTGTGGAGCAGAAATTACCCAGCTGACGATGATATGACAGTGGGAATTGCCTCCGATTTTGCAAATTTAGCAAGAAAGCTCCTCAAAATCAATGGGTGTGGACACTGAGATTGGTTTGTTTCACTCTGTCCTTGCATAGGCGAGAAAAAAGCAAACTGAGGAAAACATGGATGTAATCTGGAGACTTGAGAAGCGCCTTGTGTGCGTCTCAGGTGAGTTGTGGTTGACTTTGAGGGGGATTATTCTCTCTTTAAACAATCGTCTCCTATGTATTTCACCGGTGTCAAATCAATGCAGGACACAAGGTATTTCCACATAGATTTCCTGTCTAGCCGAGGACGTTTGAATGAAAGTGGTCCACTCCCATTGTCTTATCAAATAAGTTTAGACCTTGTTATGGTTGGATTTTCACAAGCAAGGTGCTGTCAATACAATCAACTCCAATAGAAATTATGGAAATAAATGTCATGTTTTTTATTTATTTATATCTATGGATTTCTCAGGATTCCAGAAGTAGCTGTTTTTCATTCCAGAATGCTGTGTGTAGTAGAGCAGCGTTGCATCGATTGCAATCTTTACTTCAACGTTTGGGTTGGGACTTTACTTTGGCTTGACTTTTATATTCCCTTTCCAATTTCACCTCTGTCTTTTCTGAAACTATTAACATAATCAAAAGGCAAGCCTTATTTATTCTGGTGACCCATTGATTACATTTAGATTTGCAAACAGATCCAATGAGTCGCCAGATTAAAGTGTCGCTGTGTCAACCTGAGGTGGAGGGAGGCTGTAACATACATCCTGAATGTTGGAGTGAAGTTAAAGAGAAAAGTTGGGAAGGAAACTTTCTCTATAGGAACAATGGAAGTGGGGCATTTACTGCGTCTTTATTTCTGTATGTCATATGCGACAGCAGCAACTGTTCTTCCTGGGGTTCAACGATACAAATAGCTCGGCTGCAGGTTTCCACCACAGCGTTCGCAGCGCTGGAGGATTAAGTGTGTGTTTTGGTGCAGTTAATGCATTAATATCTTGGAAAGTTTAAAGGCCTAAACTCAATTATTTATAAACACGTATAACAGTAACATGCAAAGATTGTTATACTATACAGGAAAAGTCATAAAAACAGGTTTTACTTGGCCTATCGATACACTTTAATGTGAACTTTCGACATAAATTGGTGTTGGTATTTGCATGTCACACCTCATTCAGCCAGAATAGAAAAATCTATTCATGCTTCCACCTTTTTATAGCAAGATATGTGAGAATGCATTGACTTTTCAGCCTACTGTAAGTTAGATAATCAGTTTCAGTGAATGTTTTTTTTTGTCCTAATTCACTGGCACTGATGAATACATCAGAATCATAATTCTGCTGACCAGTGAGATCAATGAAATAATCTATAAGCATTATTCAAAGCTTAGTGGTTCTAATTTGAATTGCACCAAAATCCACGAAGTGAAATAATGTTAAATTCTTGCACAGTGGCATCATCAAACTTAATAACATAAAATATGTACAGGGTCTTGCCGGAATCCATTTCAAACACTCTCTCTTCCCTCTGAATCTTTTAAAGTTTCAGGCGTGATGCTGCGTGCGCCTGAGAGCATGCACACTGCCACAGAATACAGATATTAAGAGAAGCAGATAATGACTCGCATCGGGTTATTTTAAAAGGCAGGACTGCAAAAAATATAAGTGAAGGGAATAAAATGCTCAGAGAGAAGAATGTAATCTGGAGTCACCCTGGCTGCCTGTCCAGTGTGTGCAAAGCTATTTGTAGAAACGTGTAGAGATTAAAGGTCTTGTTTCCTTCGGGAGCGTGTCCGCCCTTATGCTGCGAAACGTTACATTATCAAGTGAGCGGAAATGACAGCACTTAAATCACATCGCTCTCCTGCTGTTCCCGATTGGCAGAGAAAACCGAGGAAAAAGAGAGGTGTAGCAGGGCCTGTTTCCTACAGTAGAGGGAAAAAAAGCTTATATGGAGAAAATCTTTTGGCAAATATTCACACACTTTTGAATAAAAAATAGGGAAGATGAATACTCGCTAGTTCTCGGACCACTAATGTTACACTAAGTGTAGAGATGTTCTCTCCCACAGAGAGCAATGTTACACATGAAATGATTTTCATTGCTGAGGTTCGACTGACGGGGGGGGGGGGGGTTAGAAGAATGATGAAATTTTGCAGAATGAATTGCTCATGTCTGATGCTTGATACATTTTTATGAACGCAGCATCCATTTATAGAAAGGTAGGCAGCTTTTTGGGGGGTATTTGGCGAGTTTTCCAACCATCCTGCAGCGTTTCAATGATCGGTTCTGGATTTTAGTCCTCACGCTCTGCAGCCCTTTACCCAGTAGCTCTGTGGGCAAATGGTCCTGATGAATTAAATGAAGCCAAAGTAGTGTCATGCTGGACCGAGCCTGGCTCTATGCCCCTACAAATAAATGTCCCCCACCCAAATAAAAACTTTAGAAGTTGAGAAAGCACACTTTAAATATACTCAGGCAAATAACATTTTAAGTTGACAAAATTAGCTACAGTAGTGGGAAATTCTGCAGAAAATATTACACAAACCCAACAGTATCAGCACACATGCAAACACACATTCAGTGATTAAAAGAAAAAACAAATGGTGTCAAGAACTTAGCACAGGAGTCAAAAAGGAGTCAATTGCACAACTCATCTCAGTAAAAAAAGGTTTATTACAAGCAAAGGTCTGTACACAGGAAGGCAGTGAATTCACGCAAAGGCATCCAAAAACATGAGGCAAAAAGGCAAGGTTGAAAAAACAAGCAAAGTGGGTAGAATGCCGGGACGTGATCTTTGAGGAACAACCAACTGGTGACGAGACCAGACATAAAAGGGATTAAATAATGCAATTATTGGTACTGAAAGGACATGTACAGGAGACGCAATCAGGGATCAGGTGCACACAGATGATGAAGGGGGCCAGACAGGAACCTTTTATGCACTTACAACATAACCACTCTGAAAAAAATCTATTACTAACATCTGCCTGTAAAACTGTAATGATGCATTCACTGACTGGTGTAAAAGTTGAAAAGTACAAAGTCAGTGTGACATCTCTGTAGATTTTACACTAACACTCACTTATTTTGATTCACTTTATTAATTTAAGGATCTTCCTTTACCCAATCTGCCTTGTGGCTCATGCTGTTAGGACACTCTGCTGAAGGTTTAGGGTTCAAACCTCTAAATAAACCCCTTCTCTAACAAGTTTTTAATGGCTCACCTCAGGAGCGTCTGTTCGGAGACTTATCAGTTGAAAGTGCAACCCCACTCCTTCTTTCAAAGTTAAAAACCCAAACTTTGAATGAAAGCTTCAGGAAAAATCAAGTCCTGTGGCAGAATGTGTAGATCAGTGTGTTTGAAAGTTCAAAGTGGTCATAAAATAGTAGTGTCATGCTATACTATGTCGCTAAAAAATGGTCATACTATACTTTGTCGCTCAAAAAGGTCATACTTTACTATGTCGCTCAAAAAAGGTAATACTATACTATGTCGCTCAAAAAGGTCATACTATACTATGTCGCTCAAAAAGGTCATACTATACTATGTCGCTCAAAAAGGTCATACTATAGTATGTCACTAAAAAATGGTCATACTATAGTATGTCGCCCAAAAAAGGTCATACTACAGTATGTCGCCCAAAAGTGGTCATACTATACTATGTCGCTCAAAAAAGGTCATACTATACTTTGTCGCTCAAAAAGGTCATACTATACTATGTCGCTCAAAAAAGGTCATACTATACTATGTCGCTCAAAAATGGTCATACTATAGTATGTCGCCCAAAAGTGGTCATACTATGCATAATTGAGAAGAATAGAGAAAGCAGCTTTTGTCAAGAGGGCTTGTGGTGAAGGTAGATAATTGTTGGACTCAGATGACATCTGTTGCAGGTTCAAATCTTTCTCTTGGAGTACTTACCTATCAGTTTAAAGGGTTAAGTAAAGATGTGAAATGCGCCAGGACAACACCCCTGATGTGTTTTTTTGAGTACTATGTCACTCAAAAATGGTCATACTACACGATGCCGCTCAAAAATTGTCATACTATACTATGTCGCTCAAAAAAGGTCATACTATATTATGTCACTCAAAAATGGTCATACTATACTTTGTCGCCCAAAAGTGGTCATACTATACTATGTCGCTCAATAAAGGTCATACTATAGTATGTCGCTCAAACATGGTCATACTATGGTATGTCGCTCAAAAAGGTCATAATATAGTATGTCGGCCAAAAGTGGTCATACTATGCTATGTCGCTCAAAAATGGTCATACTATACTATGTCGCTCAAAAGTGGTCATACTATGCATAATAGAGAAGAATAGATAAAGCAGCTTTCAGTGAAGAGGGCTTGTGGTGAAGGTGGATAATCGTCTGACTCTAATGACAGCTGTTGCAGGTTCAAATCTTTTTCTTGGAGTACTTACCTATCAGTTTAAAAGGTTAAGTAAAGATGTAAAATGCGCCAGGAGAACACCCCTGATGTGAATGAATGGTCATACTATAAGATGTCGCTCAAAAATTCTCATACTATACTATGCCGCTCAAAATTGGTCATACTATAGTATGTCTCCCAAAATTGGTCATACTATAGTATGTCGGCCAAAAGTGTTCATACTATAGTATGTTGCTCAAAAAACGTCTCACTATAGTATGTCGCCCAAAAATGGTCATACTATACTATGTCGCTCAATAAAGGTCATACTATAGTAGGTCGCTCAAAAAGGTCATAATATAGTATGTCGGCCAAAAGTGGTCATACTATGCTATGTCGCTCAAAAATGGTCATACTATAGCATGTCGCCCAAAAGTGGTCATACTATTGTATGTCGCCCAAAAGTAGTCATACTATAGTATGTCGCCCAAAATGGTCATACTATACTATGTCGCCCAAAAGTGGTCATACTATACTATGTTGCTGAAAAATGGTCATACTATACTATGTCGCAAAAAAAAGGTCATACCTTACTATATCGCTCAAAAAAGGTCATACTATACTATGTCGCCCAAAAAAAGTCATACTATACTATGTCGCTCAAAAATGGTCATACTATACTATGTCGCTCAAAAAAGGTCATACTATACTATGTCGTTCAAAAAAGGTCATAATATAGTATGTCGGCCAAAAGTGGTCATACTATGCTATGTCGCTCAAAAATGGTCATACTATACTATGTCGCTCAGAATGGTCATATTATACTATGTCGCTCAAAAATGGTCATACTATAATATGTCGCTCAAAAGTGGTCATACTTTAGTATGTCACTCAACAAAGGTCATACTATAGTAAGTCGCTCAAAAATGGTCATACTATACTATGTCGCTCAAAAAAGGTCATACTATACTATGTCGCTCAAAAAACATCATACTATACTATGTCGCTCAAAAAACATCATAGTATACTATGTCGCTCAAAAAAGGTCATACTATACTATGTTGCTTAAAAATGGTCATACTATAGTATGTCATCCAAAAAAGGTCATACTATACTATGTCGCTCAAAAAGGTCATACTATAGGAATGTCGCCCAAAAGTGGTCATATTTTACTATGTCGCCCAAAAGTGGTCATACTATACTATTTCGCTCACAAAAATTCATACTATAATATGTCGCCCAAAAATGGTCATACTATAGTATGTCCCTCAAAAAAGGTCAGGCTATACTATGTCGCGCACAAATCATCATACTATACTATGTTGCTGAAAAATGGTCATACTATACTATGTCGCAAAAAAAAGGTCAAACCTTACTATGTCGCTCAAAAAAGGTCATACTATACTATGTCGCTCAAAAAACATCATACTATACTATGTCGCTCAAAAAACATTATACTATACTATGTCGCTCAAAAATGGTCATACTATACTATGTCGCCCAAAAATGGTCAAACTATACTATGTCACTTTAAAAATGGTCATACTATACTATGTCGCTCAAAAAAGGTCATACTATACTATGTCGCTCAAAAAAGGTCATACTATACTATGTCGCTCAAAAATGGTCATACTATACTATGTCGCTCAAAAATGGTCATACTATACTATGTCGCAAAAAAAGGTCATAACTTACTATGTCACTCAAAAAGGTCATACTATAGTATGTCGCACAAAAATGGTCATACTATACTATTTCGCTCAAAAAAGTGCATACTATGTTGCTCAAAAGTGGTCATACTATACTATTTCATTCTTTTTTGAGCGACATACTATACTATGTCGCTCAAAAAGGTCATACTATAGGAATGTCGCCCAAAAGTGGTCATATTTTACTATGTCGCCCAAAAGTGGTCATACTATACTATTTCGCTCACAAAAATTCATACTATAATATGTCGCCCAAAAATGGTCATACTATAGTATGTCCCTCAAAAAAGGTCAGGCTATACTATGTCGCGCACAAATCATCATACTATACTATGTTGCTGAAAAATGGTCATACTATACTATGTCGCAAAAAAAAGGTCAAACCTTACTATGTCGCTCAAAAAAGGTCATACTATACTATGTCGCTCAAAAAACATCATACTATACTATGTCGCTCAAAAAACATTATACTATACTATGTCGCTCAAAAATGGTCATACTATACTATGTCGCCCAAAAATGGTCAAACTATACTATGTCACTTTAAAAATGGTCATACTATACTATGTCGCTCAAAAAAGGTCATACTATACTATGTCGCTCAAAAAAGGTCATACTATACTATGTCGCTCAAAAATGGTCATACTATACTATGTCGCCCAAAAGTGGTCATACTATACTATTTCGCTCACAAAAATTCATACTATAATATGTCGCCCAAAAATGGTCATACTATAGTATGTCCCTCAAAAAAGGTCAGGCTATACTATGTCGCGCACAAATCATCATACTATACTATGTTGCTGAAAAATGGTCATACTATACTATGTCGCAAAAAAAAGGTCAAACCTTACTATGTCGCTCAAAAAAGGTCATACTATACTATGTCGCTCAAAAAACATCATACTATACTATGTCGCTCAAAAAACATTATACTATACTATGTCGCTCAAAAATGGTCATACTATACTATGTCGCCCAAAAATGGTCAAACTATACTATGTCACTTTAAAAATGGTCATACTATACTATGTCGCTCAAAAAAGGTCATACTATACTATGTCGCTCAAAAAAGGTCATACTATACTATGTCGCTCAAAAATGGTCATACTATACTATGTCGCTCAAAAATGGTCATACTATACTATGTCGCAAAAAAAGGTCATAACTTACTATGTCACTCAAAAAGGTCATACTATAGTATGTCGCACAAAAATGGTCATACTATACTATTTCGCTCAAAAAAGTGCATACTATGTTGCTCAAAAGTGGTCATACTATACTATTTCATTCTTTTTTGAGCGACATACTATACTATGTCGCTCAAAAAAGCTCATACTATACTATGTTGCTCAAAAGTGGTCATACTATACTATGTCGCTCAAAAAAGCTCATACTATACTATGTCGCTCAAAAATGGTCATACTATACTATGTCGCTCAAAAATGGTCATACTATACTATTTCGCTCAAAAGTGGTCATACTATAGTAAGTCGCTCAAAAATGGTCATACTACACTATGTCGCAAAAAAATAGTCATACTATAGTAAGTCGCTCAAAAATGGTCATACTATACTATTTCGCTCACAAAAATTCATACTATAATATGTCGCCCAAAAATGGTCATACTATAGTATGTCCCTCAAAAAAGGTCAGGCTATACTATGTCGCGCACAAATCATCATACTATACTATGTTGCTGAAAAATGGTCATACTATACTATGTCGCAAAAAAAAGGTCAAACCTTACTATGTCGCTCAAAAAAGGTCATACTATACTATGTCGCTCAAAAAACATCATACTATACTATGTCGCTCAAAAAACATTATACTATACTATGTCGCTCAAAAATGGTCATACTATACTATGTCGCCCAAAAATGGTCAAACTATACTATGTCACTTTAAAAATGGTCATACTATACTATGTCGCTCAAAAAAGGTCATACTATACTATGTCGCTCAAAAAAGGTCATACTATACTATGTCGCTCAAAAATGGTCATACTATACTATGTCGCTCAAAAATGGTCATACTATACTATGTCGCAAAAAAAGGTCATAACTTACTATGTCACTCAAAAAGGTCATACTATAGTATGTCGCACAAAAATGGTCATACTATACTATTTCGCTCAAAAAGTGCATACTATGTTGCTCAAAAGTGGTCATACTATACTATTTCATTCTTTTTTGAGCGACATACTATACTATGTCGCTCAAAAAAGCTCATACTATACTATGTTGCTCAAAAGTGGTCATACTATACTATGTCGCTCAAAAAAGCTCATACTATACTATGTCGCTCAAAAATGGTCATACTATACTATGTCGCTCAAAAATGGTCATACTATACTATTTCGCTCAAAAGTGGTCATACTATAGTAAGTCGCTCAAAAATGGTCATACTACACTATGTCGCAAAAAAATAGTCATACTATAGTAAGTCGCTCAAAAATGGTAATACTATACTATGTCGCTCAAAAATGGTCATACTATACTATGTCACTCAAAAAAGGTCACACTAAATTATGTCGTCCAAAAAAGGTCCTACTATAGTATGTCGCTCAAAATTGGTCATACTATACTATGTCGTAAAAAAAAGGTCATACTATAATATGTCGCCCAAAAATGGTAATACTATACTATGTCGCTCAAAAAAGGTCATACTATACTATGTCGCTCAAAAATGGTCATACTATACTATGTCGCAAAAAAAGGTCATAACTTACTATGTCACTCAAAAAGGTCATACTATAGTATGTCGCACAAAAATGGTCATACTATACTATTTTGCTCAAAAAAGTGCATACTATGTTGCTCAAAAGTGGTCATACTATACTATGTCGCTCAAAAAAGCTCATACTATACTATGTCGCTCAAAAATGGTCATACTATACTATGTCGCTCAAAAATGGTCATACTTTAGTATGTCACTCAACAAAGGTCATACTATAGTAAGTCGCTCAAAAATGGTCATACTATACTATGTCGCTCAAAAAAGGTCATACTATACTATGTCGCTCAAAAAACATCATACTATACTATGTCGCTCAAAAAACATCATAGTATACTATGTCGCTCAAAAAAGGTCATACTATACTATGTTGCTTAAAAATGGTCATACTATAGTATGTCATCCAAAAAAGGTCATACTATACTATGTCGCTCAAAAAGGTCATACTATAGGAATGTCGCCCAAAAGTGGTCATATTTTACTATGTCGCCCAAAAGTGGTCATACTATACTATTTCGCTCACAAAAATTCATACTATAATATGTCGCCCAAAAATGGTCATACTATAGTATGTCCCTCAAAAAAGGTCAGGCTATACTATGTCGCGCACAAATCATCATACTATACTATGTTGCTGAAAAATGGTCATACTATACTATGTCGCAAAAAAAAGGTCAAACCTTACTATGTCGCTCAAAAAAGGTCATACTATACTATGTCGCTCAAAAAACATCATACTATACTATGTCGCTCAAAAAACATTATACTATACTATGTCGCTCAAAAATGGTCATACTATACTATGTCGCCCAAAAATGGTCAAACTATACTATGTCACTTTAAAAATGGTCATACTATACTATGTCGCTCAAAAAAGGTCATACTATACTATGTCGCTCAAAAAAGGTCATACTATACTATGTCGCTCAAAAATGGTCATACTATACTATGTCGCTCAAAAATGGTCATACTATACTATGTCGCAAAAAAAGGTCATAACTTACTATGTCACTCAAAAAGGTCATACTATAGTATGTCGCACAAAAATGGTCATACTATACTATTTCGCTCAAAAAAGTGCATACTATGTTGCTCAAAAGTGGTCATACTATACTATTTCATTCTTTTTTGAGCGACATACTATACTATGTCGCTCAAAAAAGCTCATACTATACTATGTTGCTCAAAAGTGGTCATACTATACTATGTCGCTCAAAAAAGCTCATACTATACTATGTCGCTCAAAAATGGTCATACTATACTATGTCGCTCAAAAATGGTCATACTATACTATTTCGCTCAAAAGTGGTCATACTATAGTATGTCGCTCAAAAATGGTCATACTACACTATGTCGCAAAAAAATAGTCATACTATAGTAAGTCGCTCAAAAATGGTCATACTATACTATTTCGCTCACAAAAATTCATACTATAATATGTCGCCCAAAAATGGTCATACTATAGTATGTCCCTCAAAAAAGGTCAGGCTATACTATGTCGCGCACAAATCATCATACTATACTATGTTGCTGAAAAATGGTCATACTATACTATGTCGCAAAAAAAAGGTCAAACCTTACTATGTCGCTCAAAAAAGGTCATACTATACTATGTCGCTCAAAAAACATCATACTATACTATGTCGCTCAAAAAACATTATACTATACTATGTCGCTCAAAAATGGTCATACTATACTATGTCGCCCAAAAATGGTCAAACTATACTATGTCACTTTAAAAATGGTCATACTATACTATGTCGCTCAAAAAAGGTCATACTATACTATGTCGCTCAAAAAAGGTCATACTATACTATGTCGCTCAAAAATGGTCATACTATACTATGTCGCTCAAAAATGGTCATACTATACTGTGTCGCAAAAAAAGGTCATAACTTACTATGTCACTCAAAAAGGTCATACTATAGTATGTCGCACAAAAATGGTCATACTATACTATTTCGCTCAAAAAAGTGCATACTATGTTGCTCAAAAGTGGTCATACTATACTATTTCATTCTTTTTTGAGCGACATACTATACTATGTCGCTCAAAAAAGCTCATACTATACTATGTTGCTCAAAAGTGGTCATACTATACTATGTCGCTCAAAAAAGCTCATACTATACTATGTCGCTCAAAAATGGTCATACTATACTATGTCGCTCAAAAATGGTCATACTATACTATTTCGCTCAAAAGTGGTCATACTATAGTAAGTCGCTCAAAAATGGTCATACTACACTATGTCGCAAAAAAATAGTCATACTATAGTAAGTCGCTCAAAAATGGTAATACTATACTATGTCGCTCAAAAATGGTCATACTATACTATGTCACTCAAAAAAGGTCACACTAAATTATGTCGTCCAAAAAAGGTCCTACTATAGTATGTCGCTCAAAATTGGTCATACTATACTATGTCGTAAAAAAAAGGTCATACTATAATATGTCGCCCAAAAATGGTAATACTATACTATGTCGCTCAAAAAAGGTCATACTATACTATGTCGCTCAAAAATGGTCATACTATACTATGTCGCAAAAAAAGGTCATAACTTACTATGTCACTCAAAAAGGTCATACTATAGTATGTCGCACAAAAATGGTCATACTATACTATTTTGCTCAAAAAAGTGCATACTATGTTGCTCAAAAGTGGTCATACTATACTATGTCGCTCAAAAAAGCTCATACTATACTATGTCGCTCAAAAATGGTCATACTATACTATGTCGCTCAAAAATGGTCATACTTTAGTATGTCACTCAACAAAGGTCATACTATAGTAAGTCGCTCAAAAATGGTCATACTATACTATGTCGCTCAAAAAAGGTCATACTATACTATGTCGCTCAAAAAACATCATACTATACTATGTCGCTCAAAAAACATCATAGTATACTATGTCGCTCAAAAAAGGTCATACTATACTATGTTGCTTAAAAATGGTCATACTATAGTATGTCATCCAAAAAAGGTCATACTATACTATGTCGCTCAAAAAGGTCATACTATAGGAATGTCGCCCAAAAGTGGTCATATTTTACTATGTCGCCCAAAAGTGGTCATACTATACTATTTCGCTCACAAAAATTCATACTATAATATGTCGCCCAAAAATGGTCATACTATAGTATGTCCCTCAAAAAAGGTCAGGCTATACTATGTCGCGCACAAATCATCATACTATACTATGTTGCTGAAAAATGGTCATACTATACTATGTCGCAAAAAAAAGGTCAAACCTTACTATGTCGCTCAAAAAAGGTCATACTATACTATGTCGCTCAAAAAACATCATACTATACTATGTCGCTCAAAAAACATTATACTATACTATGTCGCTCAAAAATGGTCATACTATACTATGTCGCCCAAAAATGGTCAAACTATACTATGTCACTTTAAAAATGGTCATACTATACTATGTCGCTCAAAAAAGGTCATACTATACTATGTCGCTCAAAAAAGGTCATACTATACTATGTCGCTCAAAAATGGACATACTATACTATGTCGCTCAAAAATGGTCATACTATACTATGTCGCAAAAAAAGGTCATAACTTACTATGTCACTCAAAAAGGTCATACTATAGTATGTCGCACAAAAATGGTCATACTATACTATTTCGCTCAAAAAAGTGCATACTATGTTGCTCAAAAGTGGTCATACTATACTATTTCATTCTTTTTTGAGCGACATACTATACTATGTCGCTCAAAAAAGCTCATACTATACTATGTTGCTCAAAAGTGGTCATACTATACTATGTCGCTCAAAAAAGCTCATACTATACTATGTCGCTCAAAAATGGTCATACTATACTATGTCGCTCAAAAATGGTCATACTATACTATTTCGCTCAAAAGTGGTCATACTATAGTAAGTCGCTCAAAAATGGTCATACTACACTATGTCGCAAAAAAATAGTCATACTATAGTAAGTCGCTCAAAAATGGTCATACTATACTATTTCGCTCACAAAAATTCATACTATAATATGTCGCCCAAAAATGGTCATACTATAGTATGTCCCTCAAAAAAGGTCAGGCTATACTATGTCGCGCACAAATCATCATACTATACTATGTTGCTGAAAAATGGTCATACTATACTATGTCGCAAAAAAAAGGTCAAACCTTACTATGTCGCTCAAAAAAGGTCATACTATACTATGTCGCTCAAAAAACATCATACTATACTATGTCGCTCAAAAAACATTATACTATACTATGTCGCTCAAAAATGGTCATACTATACTATGTCGCCCAAAAATGGTCAAACTATACTATGTCACTTTAAAAATGGTCATACTATACTATGTCGCTCAAAAAAGGTCATACTATACTATGTCGCTCAAAAAAGGTCATACTATACTATGTCGCTCAAAAATGGTCATACTATACTATGTCGCTCAAAAATGGTCATACTATACTGTGTCGCAAAAAAAGGTCATAACTTACTATGTCACTCAAAAAGGTCATACTATAGTATGTCGCACAAAAATGGTCATACTATACTATTTCGCTCAAAAAAGTGCATACTATGTTGCTCAAAAGTGGTCATACTATACTATTTCATTCTTTTTTGAGCGACATACTATACTATGTCGCTCAAAAAAGCTCATACTATACTATGTTGCTCAAAAGTGGTCATACTATACTATGTCGCTCAAAAAAGCTCATACTATACTATGTCGCTCAAAAATGGTCATACTATACTATGTCGCTCAAAAATGGTCATACTATACTATTTCGCTCAAAAGTGGTCATACTATAGTAAGTCGCTCAAAAATGGTCATACTACACTATGTCGCAAAAAAATAGTCATACTATAGTAAGTCGCTCAAAAATGGTAATACTATACTATGTCGCTCAAAAATGGTCATACTATACTATGTCACTCAAAAAAGGTCACACTAAATTATGTCGTCCAAAAAAGGTCCTACTATAGTATGTCGCTCAAAATTGGTCATACTATACTATGTCGTAAAAAAAAGGTCATACTATAATATGTCGCCCAAAAATGGTAATACTATACTATGTCGCTCAAAAAAGGTCATACTATACTATGTCGCTCAAAAATGGTCATACTATACTATGTCGCAAAAAAAGGTCATAACTTACTATGTCACTCAAAAAGGTCATACTATAGTATGTCGCACAAAAATGGTCATACTATACTATTTTGCTCAAAAAAGTGCATACTATGTTGCTCAAAAGTGGTCATACTATACTATGTCGCTCAAAAAAGCTCATACTATACTATGTCGCTCAAAAATGGTCATACTATACTATGTCGCTCAAAAATGGTCATACTATACTATTTCGCTCAAAAGTGGTCATACTATAGTAAGTCGCTCAAAAATGGTAATACTATACTATGTCGCTCAAAAATGGTCATACTATAGTATGTCGCCCAAAAGTGGTCATACTATAGTATGTCACTCAAAAAAGGTCACACTAAATTATGTCGTCCAAAAAAGGTCCTACTATAGTATGTCGCTCAAAATTGGTCATACTATACTATGTCGTAAAAAAAAGGTCATACTATAATATGTCGCCCAAAAATGGTAATACTATACTATGTCGCTCAAAAATGGTCATACTATAGGAATGTCGCCCAAAAGTGGTCATACTATAAAATGTCGCTCAAAAATGGTCATACTATACTATGTTGCTGAAAAATGGTCATACTATACTATGTCGCAAAAAAAGGTCATAACTTACTATGTCGCTCAAAAAAGGTCATACTATACTATGTCGCTCAAAAAAGGTCATACTATACTATGTCGCTCAAAAATGGTCATACTATACTATGTCGCTCAAAAATGGTCATACTATACTATGTCGCAAAAAAAGGTCATAACTTACTATGTCACTCAAAAAAGGACATACTATAGTATGTCGCACAAAAATGGTCATACTATACTATTTCGCTCAAAAAAGTGCATACTATGTTGCTCAAAAGTGGTCATACTATACTATTTCGCTCAAAAAAGTGCATACTATGTTGCTCAAAAAAGCTCATACTATACTATGTCGCTCAAAAATGGTCATACTATACTATGTCGCTCAAAAATGGTCATACTATACTATGTCGCTCAAAAATGGTCATACTATAATATGTCGCTCAAAAGTGGTCATACTATAGTATGTTGCTCAAAAATGGTCATACTATAGTATGTCACTCAAAAAAGGTCATACTATAGTAAGTCGCTCAAAAATGGTAATACTATACTATGTCGCTCAAAAATGGTCATACTATGGTATGTCGCCCAAAAGTGGTCATACTATAGTAAGTCGCTCAAAAATGGTCATACTACACTATGTCGCAAAAAAATAGTCATACTATAGTAAGTCGCTCAAAAATGGTCATACTATAGTATGTCGCCCAAAAGTGGTCATACTATTGTATGTCGCCCAAAAGTAGTCATACTATAGTATGTTGCTCAAAAGTGGTTATACTATACTATGTCACTCAAAAAAGGTCACACTAAATTATGTCGTCCAAAAAAGGTCATACTATACTATGTCACTCAAAAAAGGTCACACTAAATTATGTCGTCCAAAAAAGGTCCTACTATAGTATGTTGCTCAAAATTGGTCATACTATACTATGTCGTAAAAAAAAGGTCATACTATAATATGTCGCCCAAAAATGGTAATACTATACTATGTCGCTCAAAAATGGTCATACTATAGGAATGTCGCCCAAAAGTGGTCATACTATAAAATGTCGCTCAAAAATGGTCATACTATACTATGTTGCTGAAAAATGGTCATACTATACTATGTCGCAAAAAAAGGTCATAACTTACTATGTCGCTCAAAAAAGGTCATACTATACTATGTCGCTCAAAAAAGGTCATACTATACTATGTCGCTCAAAAATGGTCATACTATACTATGTCGCTCAAAAATGGTCATACTATACTATGTCGCAAAAAAAGGTCATACCTTACTATGTCGCTCAAAAAAGGTCATACTATACTATGTCGCTCAAAAAACATCATACTATACTATGTCGCTCAAAAAACATTATACTATACTATGTCGCTCAAAAATGGTCATACTATACTATGTCGCAAAAAAAGGCCATAACTTACTATGTCCCTCAAAAAAAGTCATACTATACTATATCGCAAAAAAATGGTCATACTATAATAAGTCGCTCAAAAAAGGTCATACTATAGTAAGTCGCTCAAAAATGGTAATACTATACTATGTCGCCCAAAAATGTTCATACTACAGTAAGTCGCTCAAAAATGGTCATACTATACTATGTCGCAAAAAAAGGTCATAACTTACTATGTCACTCAAAAAAGGTCATACTATAGTATGTCGCACAAAAATGGTCATACTATAGGAATGTCGCCCAAAAGTGGTCATACTATAAAATGTCGCTCAAAAATGGTCATACTATACTATGTTGCTGACAAATGGTCATACTATACTATGTCTCAAAAAAAAGGTCATACCTTACTATATCGCTCAAAAAAAGGTCATACTATACTATGTCGCCCAAAAATAGTCATACTATAATATGTCACTCAAAAATGGTCATACTATACTATGTTGCTGAAAAATGGTCATACTATACTATGTCGCAAAAAAAGGTCATAACTTACTATGTCGCTCAAAAAAGGTCATACTATACTATGTCGCTCAAAAAAGGTCATACTATACTATGTCGCTCAAAAATGGTCATACTATACTATGTCGCTCAAAAATGGTCATACTATACTATGTCGCAAAAAAAGGTCATACCTTACTATGTCGCTCAAAAAAGGTCATACTATACTATGTCGCTCAAAAAACATCATACTATACTATGTCGCTCAAAAAACATTATACTATACTATGTCGCTCAAAAATGGTCATACTATACTATGTCGCAAAAAAAGGCCATAACTTACTATGTCCCTCAAAAAAAGTCATACTATACTATATCGCAAAAAAGTGGTCATACTATAATAAGTCGCTCAAAAAAGGTCATACTATAGTAAGTCGCTCAAAAATGGTAATACTATACTATGTCGCCCAAAAATGTTCATACTACAGTAAGTCGCTCAAAAATGGTCATACTATACTATGTCGCAAAAAAAGGTCATAACTTACTATGTCACTCAAAAAAGGTCATACTATAGTATGTCGCACAAAAATGGTCATACTATAGGAATGTCGCCCAAAAGTGGTCATACTATAAAATGTCGCTCAAAAATGGTCATACTATACTATGTTGCTGACAAATGGTCATACTATACTATGTCTCAAAAAAAAGGTCATACCTTACTATATCGCTCAAAAAAAGGTCATACTATACTATGTCGCCCAAAAATAGTCATACTATAATATGTCACTCAAAAATGGTCATACTATACTATGTCGCTCAAAAATGGTCATACTATACTATGTCGCACAAAAATGGTCATACTATACTAAGGCGCAAAAAAAAGGTCATACCTTACTATGTCGCTCAAAAAAGGTCATACTATACTATGTCGCTCAAAAAACATCATACTATACTATGTCGCTCAAAAAACATTATACTATACTATGTCGCTCAAAAATGGTCATACTATACTATGTCGCCCAAAAATGGTCATACTATACTATGTCGCTCAAAAATGGTCATACTATACTATGTCGCTCAAAAAAGGTCATACTATAGTAAGTCGCTCAAAAATGGTAATACTATACTATGTCGCCCAAAAATGTTCATACTACAGTAAGTCGCTCAAAAATGGTCATACTATACTATGTCGCAAAAAAAGGTCATAACTTACTATGTCACTCAAAAAAGGTCATACTATAGTATGTCGCACAAAAATGGTCATACTATACTATTTCGCTCAAAAAAGTGCATACTATACTATGTTGCTCAAAAGTGGTCATACTATACTATGTCGCTCAAAAAAGGTCATACTATACTATGTCGCTCAAACATGGTCATACTATACTATGTCGCTCAAAAATGGTCATACTATAATATGTCGCTCAAAAGTGGTCATACTATAGTATGTTGCTCAAAAATGGTCATACTATAGTATGTCACTCAAAAAAGGTCATACTATAGTAAGTCGCTCAAAAATGGTAATACTATACTATGTCGCTCAAAAATGGTCATACTATAGTATGTCGCCCAAAAGTGGTCATACTATAGTAAGTCGCTCAAAAATGGTCATACTATACTATGTCGCTCAAACATGGTCATACTATACTATGTCGCCCAAAAATAGTCATACTATAATATGTCGCTCAAAAAACATCATACTATACTATGTCGCTCAAAAAACATTATACTATACTATGTCGCTCAAAAAACATCATACTATACTATGTCGCCCAAAAATGGTCATACTATACTATGTCGCTCAAAAATGGTCATACTATACTATGTCGCCCAAAAATGGTCATACTATACTATGTCGCTCAAAAATGGTCATACTATACTATGTCGCTCAAAAAAGGTCATACTATACTATGTCGCTCAAAAATGGTCATACTATACTATGTCGCAAAAAAAGGCCATAACTTACTATGTCCCTTAAAAAAAGTCATACTATACTATATCGCTAAAAAATGGTCATACTATAATAAGTCGCTCAAAAAAGGTCATACTATAGTAAGTCGCTCAAAAATGGTCACACTAAATTATGTCGTCCAAAAAAGGTCCTACTATAGTATGTCGCTCAAAATTGGTCATACTATACTATGTCGCCCAAAAATGGTCATACTATACTATGTCGCTCAAAAATGGTCATACTATACTATGTCGCTCAAAAAAGGTCATACTATACTATGTCGCTCAAAAATGGTCATACTATACTATGTCGCAAAAAAAGGCCATAACTTACTATGTCCCTTAAAAAAAGTCATACTATACTATATCGCTAAAAAATGGTCATACTATAATATGTCGTAAAAAAAAGGTCATACTATAATATGTCGCCCAAAAATGGTAATACTATACTATGTCGCTCAAAAATGGTCATACTATAGGAATGTCGCCCAAAAGTGGTCATACTATAAAATGTCGCTCAAAAATGGTCATACTATACTATGTTGCTGACAAATGGTCATACTATACTATGTCGCACAAAAATGGTCATACTATAATAAGTCGCTCAAAAATGGTAATACTATACTATGTCGCCCAAAAATGTTCATACTACAGTAAGTCGCTCAAAAATGGTCATACTATACTATGTCGCAAAAAAAGGTCATAACTTACTATGTCACTCAAAAAAGGTCATACTATAGTAAGTCGCTCAAAAATGGTAATACTATACTATGTCGCTCAAAAATGGTCATACTATAGTATGTCGCCCAAAAGTGGTCATACTATAGTAAGTCGCTCAAAAATGGTCATACTATACTATGTCGCAAAAAAAAGGTCATACCTTACTATATCGCTCAAAAAAGGTCATACTATACTATGTCGCCCAAAAATGTTCATACTACAGTAAGTCGCTCAAAAAAGGTCATACTATAGTAAGTCGCTCAAAAATGGTCACACTAAATTATGTCGTCCAAAAAAGGTCCTACTATAGTATGTCGCTCAAAATTGGTCATACTATACTATGTCGTAAAAAAAAGGTCATACTATAATATGTCGCCCAAAAATGGTAATACTATACTATGTCGCTCGAAAATGGTCATACTATATGAATGTCGCCCAAAAGTGGTCATACTATAAAATGTCGCTCAAAAATGGTCATACTATACTATGTTGCTGACAAATGGTCATACTATACTATGTCGCACAAAAATGGTCATACTATACTATGTCGCAAAAAAAAGGTCATACCTTACTATGTCGCAAAAAAAAGGTCATACTTTACTATATCGCTCAAAAAAGGTCATACTATACTATGTCGCCCAAAAATAGTCATACTATAATATGTCACTCAAAAATGGTCATACTATACTATGTCGCTCAAAAATGGTCATACTATACTATGTCGCACAAAAATGGTCATACTATACTATGTCGCAAAAAAAAGGTCATACCTTACTATGTCGCTCAAAAAAGGTCATACTATACTATGTCGCTCAAAAAACATCATACTATACTATGTCGCTCAAAAAACATTATACTATACTATGTCGCTCAAAAATGGTCATACTATACTATGTCGCCCAAAAATGGTCATACTATACTATGTCGCTCAAAAATGGTCATACTATACTATGTCGCTCAAAAAAGGTCATACTATACTATGTCGCTCAAAAAAGGTCATACTATACTATGTCGCTCAAAAATGGTCATACTATACTATGTCGCAAAAAAAGGCCATAACTTACTATGTCCCTCAAAAAAAGTCATACTATACTATATCGCAAAAAAATGGTCATACTATAATAAGTCGCTCAAAAAAGGTCATACTATAGTAAGTCGCTCAAAAATGGTAATACTATACTATGTCGCCCAAAAATGTTCATACTACAGTAAGTCGCTCAAAAATGGTCATACTATACTATGTCGCAAAAAAAGGTCATAACTTACTATGTCACTCAAAAAAGGTCATACTATAGTATGTCGCACAAAAATGGTCATACTATACTATTTCGCTCAAAAAAGTGCATACTATACTATGTTGCTCAAAAGTGGTCATACTATACTATGTCGCTCAAAAATGGTCATACTATACTATGTCGCTCAAAAATGGTCATACTATAATATGTCGCTCAAAAGTGGTCATACTATAGTATGTTGCTCAAAAATGGTCATACTATAGTATGTCACTCAAAAAAGGTCATACTATAGTAAGTCGCTCAAAAATGGTAATACTATACTATGTCGCTCAAAAATGGTCATACTATAGTATGTCGCCCAAAAGTGGTCATACTATAGTAAGTCGCTCAACAATGGTCATACTATACTATGTCGCAAAAAAATAGTCATAACTTACTATGTCGCTCCAAAAAGGTAATACTATAGTACGTCGCACAAAAATGGTCATACTATACTATGTCGCTCAAAAATGGTCATACTATACTATGTCGCAAAAAAAGGTCATAACTTACTATGTCGCTCAAAAAAAGTCATACTATACTATGTCGCTCAAAAATGGTCATACTATACTATGTCGCTCAAAAATGGTCATACTATAATATGTCGCCCAAAAGTGGTCATACTATACTATGTCACTCAAAAAAGATCATACTATAATATGTCGCTCAAAAGTGGTCATACTATAGTATGTTGCTCAAAAATGGTCATACTATAGTATGTCACTCAAAAAAGGTCATACTATAGTAAGTCGCTCAAAAATGGTAATACTATACTATGTCGCTCAAAAATGGTCATACTATAGTATGTCGCCCAAAAGTGGTCATACTATAGTAAGTCGCTCAAAAATGGTCATACTATACTATGTCGCAAAAAAATAGTCATAACTTACTATGTCGCTCCAAAAAGGTAATACTATAGTACGTCGCACAAAAATGGTCATACTATACTATGTCGCTCAAAAATGGTCATACTATACTATGTCGCGGGCGACACGGTGGTGCGGTGGGTAGCACTGTTGCCTCACAGCAAGAAGGTCGCAGGTTCAAGACCCGCCTTGGGCCTGGGTCTGGGGCCTTTCTGTGTGGAGTTTGCATGTTCTCCCCGTGTCTGCGTGGGTTTTCACCGGGTACTCCGGTTTCCTCCCACAATACAAAACATGCTCAGGTTAATTGGTAAACTCTAAATTGCCCATAGGTGTGAGTGTGAGAGTGAATGGTGTGTGAATGGTGTGTGTGCCCCACGATTGGCTGGCGACCATCTGGGGTGTATCCCCCTGCCTCTCGCCCATAAAGTGCGCTGGGATAGGCTCCAGCAGACCCCTGCGACCCCGAAAGGGAATAAGCGGGATAGACAATGGATGGATGGATGGATACTATGTCGCAAAAAAAGGTCATAACTTACTATGTCGCTCAAAAAAAGTCATACTATACTATGTCGCTCAAAAATGGTCATACTATACTATGTCGCTCAAAAAAGGTCATACTATACTATGTCGCTCAAAAATGGTCATACTATACTATGTCGCAAAAAAAGGCCATAACTTACTATGTCCCTTAAAAAAAGTCATACTATACTATATCGCTAAAAAATGGTCATACTATAATAAGTCGCTCAAAAAAGGTCATACTATAGTAAGTCGCTCAAAAATGGTCACACTAAATTATGTCGTCCAAAAAAGGTCCTACTATAGTATGTCACTCAAAATTGGTCATACTATACTATGTCGTAAAAAAAAGGTCATACTATAATATGTCGCCCAAAAATGGTAATACTATACTATGTCGCTCGAAAATGGTCATACTATAGGAATGTCGCCCAAAAGTGGTCATACTATAAAATGTCGCTCAAAAATGGTCATACTATACTATGTTGCTGACAAATGGTCATACTATACTATGTCGCACAAAAATGGTCATACTATACTATGTCGCAAAAAAAAGGTCATACCTTACTATGTCGCAAAAAAAAGGTCATACTTTACTATATCGCTCAAAAAAGGTCATACTATACTATCCATCCATCCATTGTCTATCCCGCTTATTCCCTTTCGGGGTCGCAGGGGTCTGCTGGAGCCTATCCCAGCGCGTTAAGGCGAGAGGCAGGGATACACCCCAGATGGTCGCCAGCCAATCGTGGGGTACACACACCATTCACACACCATTCACTCTCACACTCACACCTATGGGCAATTTAGAGTTTACCAATTAACCTGAGCATGTTTTTTGTATTGTGGGAGGAAACCGGAGTACCCGGGGAAAACCCACGCAGACACGGGGAGAACATGCAAACTCCACACAGAAAGGCCCCAGACCCAGGCCCAAGGCGGGTCTTGAACCTGCGACCTTCTTGCTGTGAGGCAACAGTGCTACCCACCGCACCACCGTGTCGCCCATACTATACTATGTCGCCCAAAAATAGTCATACTATAATATGTCACTCAAAAATGGTCATACTATACTATGTCGCTCAAAAATGGTCATACTATACTATGTCGCACAAAAATGGTCATACTATACTATGTCGCAAAAAAAAGGTCATACCTTACTATGTCGCTCAAAAAAGGTCATACTATACTATGTCGCTCAAAAATGGTCATACTATACTATGTCGCTCAAAAAAGGTCATACTATACTATGTCGCTCAAAAAAGGTGATACTATACTATGTCGCTCAAAAATGGTCATACTATACTATGTCGCAAAAAAAGGCCATAACTTACTATGTCCCTCAAAAAAAGTCATACTATACTATATCGCAAAAAAATGGTCATACTATAATAAGTCGCTCAAAAAAGGTCATACTATAGTAAGTCGCTCAAAAATGGTAATACTATACTATGTCGCCCAAAAATGTTCATACTACAGTATGTCGCTCAAAAATGGTCATACTATACTATGTCGCAAAAAAAGGTCATAACTTACTATGTCACTCAAAAAAGGTCATACTATAGTATGTCGCACAAAAATGGTCATACTATACTATTTCGCTCAAAAAAGTGCATACTATACTATGTCGCTCAAAAATGGTCATACTATACTATGTCGCTCAAAAATGGTCATACTATAATATGTCGCTCAAAAGTGGTCATACTATAGTATGTTGCTCAAAAATGGTCATACTATAGTATGTCACTCAAAAAAGGTCATACTATAGTAAGTCGCTCAAAAATGGTAATACTATACTATGTCGCTCAAAAATGGTCATACTATAGTATGTCGCCCAAAAGTGGTCATACTATAGTAAGTCGCTCAAAAATGGTCATACTATACTATGTCGCAAAAAAATAGTCATAACTTACTATGTCGCTCCAAAAAGGTAATACTATAGTACGTCGCACAAAAATGGTCATACTATACTATGTCGCTCAAAAATGGTCATACTATACTATGTCGCAAAAAAAGGTCATAACTTACTATGTCGCTCAAAAAAAGTCATACTATACTATGTCGCTCAAAAATGGTCATACTATACTATGTCGCTCAAAAATGGTCATACTATAATATGTCGCCCAAAAGTGGTCATACTATACTATGTCACTCAAAAAAGATCATACTATACTATGTCGCTCAAAAGTGGTCATACTATACTATGTCACTCAAAAAAGGTCATACTATTCTATGTCGCTCAAAAATACTATAACAGTGTTGTCATTTTGGGAAAATTTGTTTTTGAAATTTTCAGTTATTAAGTCTTAGTAGGGGCGACACGGTGGAGCAGTGGGTAGCACTGTTGCCTCACAGCAAGAAGGTCGCAGGTTCAAGACCGCCTTGGGGCCTGGGTCTGGGACCTTTCTGTGTGGAGTTTGCATGTTCTCCCCGTGTCTGCGTGGGTTTTCACCGGGTACTCCGGCTTCCTCCCACAATACAAAACATGCTCAGGTTAATTGGCAAATCTAAATTGCCCATAGGTGTGAGTGTGTGTGTGAATGGTGTGTGAATGGTGTGTGTGCCCCACGATTGGCTGGCGACCATCTGGGGTGTATCCCCCTGCCTCTCGCCATAAAATGCGCTGGGATAGGCTCCAGCAGACCCCTGCGACCCCGAAAGGGAATAAGCGGGATAGAAAATGGATGGATGGATGGATGGAAGTCTTAGTAGTGCTGTTCTCTTGTTGCCTCTTCCATTGACAATCTATTGCATGGGTTTTCATTAACCTTGATTTAGATTGGGTAAACCAGGATTTAAACCAATGACTATTAACTACCAATCCAACTTCTAACACACTGAGCTAGCCAGGCTACCATGGTTGTGGAATCGTTTCTGAAATTTGTGAGACTCGAATGACTTTAAAAGTTTGTTGGAGGAATTGAACCCACAACTCACGGGTCCATAATGTGGTGTTTTAGCTGGTGAGCTATTGCAAACATGGGTGTTTGCTTCATACATTTCACTCTCCCCTCTTGCTGTTAGACTCCTACTCTTTTCTGTCTTTTATCCTGGGGTCCAATGAAAATATATAGATACTTTTATTATGTGAGCATGAGCAAGATTTAAATTAGGTTCAGGGGTCTTAAACTTTTACATCCACAGGTGAATATTTTTGTGCTTTGAGGGGCCACAAAAAACATACCATAGGTGTAGGGCTCTTTTCAGAAGAAAGTGTTCTGAGTGCACATTTGCCATCTTCACTTTAGCTGTTGGACTTAATAAATCCAACAATCATCAAAAACCCAGTAGGACCTAAATGCGTCGCAGCTAGAGGTGGTTTGAACCACCAGTCTCCTGAACTGTAAGCATAGCAGGGTCAACTCATATCTACTAGACCACAAGTTCTCACTACAGCATGTCATGTTCTCCAGGCACATTTAACATCTTCTATTTGGATGTTGCCTTTTTTATATTCAGTAAGGTTAAAAGTCTCAACACTCCCAGATAGACCTTCGATGGTGGATCATAAATTTATTGATTGTTTCTGTCTCTTCTGATTTTGTAGAACAGATGGACAGAAACGTTTCAGAGAGAAGATGATTAAAATGAGATGGAGCCACCATAATCCAAATAAAGTGAACATGGTTTTAATGATGAATCAACACATTGAGAGGAACATCTTTAAGCCTCTCATAAAAATGA
Organism: Eupleurogrammus muticus; assembly: GCA_036785175.1. NCBI lineage: Eukaryota > Metazoa > Chordata > Actinopteri > Scombriformes > Trichiuridae > Eupleurogrammus > Eupleurogrammus muticus. The sequence goes on from JAYKQN010000005.1 coordinate 26,789,575, forward strand.
ACTGACAATAACAAAACACCAAATTTCGACTCCACAAACTCTATTAACTCTAACATCTGTTTTCTGTCTGTGTATTTCAACTTTTAAAGGTAATGACAGATTACATGTCTCTCATTTTAAATTAAGAAAAGCTGCTGTTTCTGGTGTAATGCACCATCTGGTGGACATAATAGAGAACTACACACAAAGCTGCAGACAGATTTTAATCAAATGTAAAGGTTTAGTTTTACATTTCATTAAATTATAATATTCTGTAATGTTTTTTATTATTATTTATAAAGCTTACTTCACACAATGCTTTAATTAATTTCATGAAAACTTGAATCAATCAGTTGGATCATTTTGCTCTGAACAACTTCTCCAGATCAGAGTCCTGTGGGCAGCTCAGCGCTGATGTTCTTCAGACAAGGGAAAACATAAGACAGTTAAAGAAGTAACAGAACAGCAGGAATCAATAAATGATTAAGGATCAATGAAAGCCAGCATGTGCAATAGTAAGAGTAAGATCAATCGATCACAGAGAACTAGATGATCGACTGGTTGAGGATGCTGCATCAGTAACCTGCATTTATTTTACCACAGAAGTTATTCTTTGGATACATACATACGTAAATATATTAAAAAGAATGAATGAATAGACAACCAGTAACTAACATTCACAAAGTAACCCACTCTGCCATGAGTTCCTTCACACTGAGATTTGTTCTCTTGGAGAATTCCCATCTTTACTTTGGATGATCGCCTTTAAACCTACAACTCAGCCTTCTAACACATTGAGCTACCTGCTGAACCAAAGTGTAAACCAAGCCAAGGGATTTCACATAATTGAATTGTTCTTGTAAGTGTATTATAAAGAACATTTTAGGTGACTTTTTTACCATTACTAAAGTCATTACAGCCCATAAGCCATTTATATAAAGAGGATTATTGGAGCGCTTCCATCATGAACTCAACATGAAGAATTTTACTATTGTAACTGTCTTCATGGTAAAAGAGCTCAACCTTGACACTGATGCTTAGGTCAGATGTTTTTTTTGCATTTCTACATTCATTTGTTTCAGTTTTTCTCTTTTTTTAACGATTTGTTATTCCCATAAGCAACCTGTGGTATGTTCTTTAGTGAGGACAGAAGAGAATCTAATTGGTTTGATTTGACTTTTCTGCCACTCAAAATGAATGCTCTTGTCACAGATGGTGAAGTAATGATTTGTTTTTTGCGCAGTGTCCACTCAGTAATGATCTTTGTACCACATTAGAAAACAACACTGTATGGCTCTGACAAATTTGATCATCCCTCAGTCTGATCAGGTTATACCTAAATTGGAACATTATAGCTCCACCCAATGTTTGCGCTATATTTAGTGTCACTTATCATATGGACTAAATTTGTCTGCTTGGAGCTCTGTTTGTCAGGCCAAATGAGTTTCAAATGCCTTGTGATATCTCTCTTATCTTGTTTGTCTAGTCTTTGGGGAGTTTTTGGCAGAACTGGGCCATTCCTGTGTGCACAGTTCATCTCCAATGAAAATGATGCAAGCATGTATTTTGGATTCTGTTTTAGTACCTGTAGAACATTCAAAAAAGAAGAAGAATTTACCACTGGCAAAAGCTTCAGACGCATCAGGCTAACTCTCCTCATTTATTATTGAGGTCATCTTGAATGCCTTATTACATTCCGCATGCATTCTGCAGCATAAGTGTGCTCCAGAAGAACCCCAGGACACATGAACAAAAGCCTAGTTAAGTCAAAGTAAAAATGACAAGGACATCTTGGATAGAATCTGTGCTCTCTAAGTCAGGCCGGTTCATGCTTTATTTCATACAACCTTTCCATAGAGGAGCATGTCTGCGAGCCAATTTAGACTACATGCTTTCCCCGATGTCCCCTAGATAAGTCATTATTTGAGTGTGACAGTACGTGTATCGGCTCCTGTGTGGAATGCATTCTGAAAGGGCAAAGTCTGACCAGCCAAGCTGTGCCGCGATGCTCAACCTTATCTAATTACTTTAACCTAATTATATCAACAGCTTGAGTAAAATATGCTTTTAATTAGATTGCTATTTTTCACTTCATATACATTGCGAACAAGTACAATTTTATTGACCTGTCTGATCCAAGTTGTAGCTCCTGTAATGAATATTATACTGGATATTGAACCTTCGTACTGTCCTTCCAATGACTTATTGACTTCTGACCATCTAGGTCAAAACTTACCTGATCTTGTGTGAGTTTAAACCATCACTGGATTGCACCTTTGTTACCACATATTTTACATTTTTTATTGAATTTATGGTCAATAGACAATAAGACCATGTGTGACCAAATCCGTTACCCACCTACAGCTAATGAGGTGTGTGTGTTTTGACCCGGATCCACAGATGCTATAAATCCAGCTTGTTTTCAAGGCAATTGGATGAAAGAAACAAGCGTCTTTGGCTCACAACTGGTGGTCAGACCAACCTCAGATGTGGCTTGTGTATGGCTCTACGGCAGGGGTGGGCCATCCTGGTGCAGAAGGGCTGGTGTGGTTGCAGGTTTTTGTTCCAATCAAGCAAAAACACACCTGATTCTACTAATTACTACTCCCTCTGACCTTAATTAGTAGAATCAGGTGTGTTTTTGCTTGGTTGGAACCAAAGAACTGCAGCCACACCGGCCCTCCAGGACCAGGATTGCCCACCACTGCTCTATGGTCTATAATTTCATAGATTTTTTGGGGTATTTTTCAGGTTAAAAACCCATATACTTACATATAACATCAGTACCCTGCAGCAGCACTTTTGTTAGTGCTTTCACTGCAGTGTAAAACTACGCTCGTCCACATGTTTTTTCCCAACTTCGGTTTAGCTCCTGCAACCATCTTATTCTAAGATGCGTTCACAGAACCTTAGGAAATCATCACTATTTAAAATCGGATATGTAGAATGAGATCTTCCAATATAAATTGTCACTTTTTTCTTACAATAACTGCATTTACATGTTTCCTATTATCGCAATGTATGTTCATGTCTTACCAAATTTTTTTTGGTAAGGCTACGCACCAAAAATGAAAAATGTACTTAAGCTTCCACTTTTCAATAGGAATACATACTTTCTATAGGCACTGCACAAGTATTACTGATATAAAACGTTTTAACATTGGTCACTCATGGTGTAGAACATTCACCCGTCTCCTCAGGGGCGTTTTATTGTCTTTCAGCCCATTGTGTTGGTTTTGCAGTCCTCACATGTACTTGGTTAACTCTCACCACCACGGACATTATTTTCAGCTGCAATGGGCGAGCTGGTGAACACACGGGAGCATTAGGCAGATAAAGAGCCAGATTTATCTCTCAAGTGTTGTCGTGGGGACAAAACCAGAGCTAAAAAGAGAGAGGATAATGGATCACGTTCATCAGGAAGCACAGAAACACATCTCCAAATGAATGTTAATGAAATGAAGTCCTCTGTGACTAGGCAGATGTTTGCTAGAATGTTAGCCACATAATCTTTTTTTTTTTACTTTTTATTATTTTTTTATTTATAGGAGAGGTGGCGGTTATACTATTATTGGTCGTAATGGGCACATGACGAAATTATATTATCATTGAGGACAAAGAAGATGTGTATATAGGGGCAATTCAAGTTATGATTAATAATTTGCAGTTTTGCCATGATTTAAATGTTATGTTTTATTCCATTTGAATGTTGAGCCTTAAGACTCTTAAGGAAGGTTAATGAGAAAATGTATTACTCAATACAGTGGAGGATCCCAGTGGTTGGAGAGAAATATAATGAAAGGAAGTAGAGACATGAATAAGTGACTGAAATTACCTTTTAACAGTTTAAACATGATCATCAGCTTCCATATGCTCCTACATCTCCTCTTAGAAGGACTTTTATAGATAACGAGAATGTAATAGTTCCCTTATATTGGATTGCATTAGCAATATTTTAATGCTTTTTTTTGTTTTGTGTCAATAGTCGTTTCACATACATCAGATTACATTTACTTTACTGTAATTTATGAATTAAGTTGAGCACTCCATTTAGAAGCAAACCTCTGCAGTGCTACTGGCGTTACAAATACTACACATTGGAAAAAGAAGAGAAACCATTGGGACAGTTAAAGGTTTCTGAAGGAGATTACGCGGGAGAAACAGTTTCTCTTCCACGACAGAAGGAAATAGATGACAGGCGTCCTGAGATGTGCATGTGGTCCTTATCCCCCGCAGAATCTCTGTGAGATCCAGGAGCTTAGCTCTGGTGGACCTGCAATCCATGTCAAGAGGGACGTAGGAGTCCAGGGTTCGTCTGAGCCATTCCTTTAACCGCCTGCACCAAACCTGCGAAGAAATATGTTTCACAGTTTATTTTACACTACACTAATAAAACCTAAGAGGTAAAAAATCACTAAAACTAGAAATATTGTTTATTTTACAGTAAACAAACAGCTAAACTCTAATTAGACACTAATTTATTACAACCATTATATTATGTAATTACACAATCAATAGAAACCACTGTACATACATAAGCATGAAACAAACCTTTATTATTTTTATTATTTATTCTCTTTACATGTCATATTGTTCTTAATCAATATTATAATTACAATGATTGATATATTATATTCATATTGTCCCTTGACTTTACATAAAAATGAATTTTGGAATATCATTTAGTACATTATGGTACATTATGGTACTAATTATAATATTTTTCCATTTCTTTATTGTTTAGGGTGGGAATGTGAAATGGGGTGGTTCAAAAAAAGAAATGCAAATATTGTAAGAAGAAAGAAAAAATATTAAAGATATATGCAAGCATATTTAATTTTATTTCATATTTATTCATGCAGTATCCCTATAAAGCAGGTAGCATCTTTCAGTCTGTGTTTCTCTGTTTGATCAACCTTAGCTTTTGTAGATAGTTCAATGGTGTATATTATATATTTTATATATTATATATATTTTTATATATTATATATATTATATAAAATATATATATATATATAAAATTCCATTGATGCATTGTGGGGGTATAGGGGGTAGTGCACTTGCCTCATAAGTATCAGGTTCAGTTATGAGTTAAAATTATTCCTTTTTGTCTATGCCAAAAATCTTTTTTTTTACAAAAAAGAAATGACAAATGTAGTTTCCCACTTTAGTTTAATATTTTTTAATTAACATATACTGTCCGTTTAATGTGTAATAAAAACATATTTTAGTCCTTTTTGTCAAATCTAGTAGCAAGTAGGCCATAAAATAAAGTGTGACCAAAATATCGTCGAGTTCACAAACAAATTTTCCTTCCACGGGCCACAGTGGACAGGATAAAACTCGCAAAATCCATCCAAAGCAAAAAAAAGTAAAAAAAAAAAAAAATCATGTAATTGAATTGGTACAAAGATGCTGCCCTGTTTAACAACTCTTTTCTTTATCCTCGTGGCTTCTGGTTCTGTTTTCATAAAAGGTACATTTCACCAGAGTAGAGGCAAAATCACACCTTGCTGTCAAACAAGCAAAAAGAAGTTCCAAGGCCACACACACATCCATTGCTGTTCCATCACATTTCTGGACTTTTGAAAAGTGCTAATGACTAGTTTTGGAATAAATTATGACAGCTCTCATCTTTTGTTGATGCTGTAGGCTTCCAAAACCCGGCCGACATGTTTAAATTACTTCTTTGACTGCTAGAATAAATATGCATGCCTCTGTAGACCCTCTGTGGACTCAATTAGAATCAAATAATAAGAATGAAGTCCCTGTGGTCTGGATATTTGTATCTGTGCTTTAGCCCGAAGCGGTTTTACTACACCACAGCGAACAATCTAACAATCTTTTGGCCTTGCATCGTTTGGATTTGAAGCTGACCTTGATTCTGTTTTATTTTTTTAATATGTTCATCAAAGTTTTTTTAACAAAACCAAAAGGACACGGTGTTATATCTTTATGTGTTTGTTTCCTGACATTTTTCTTAATGACACGACCAAAGTCCCGAGCTCTTTACTATTCTAGTTTTATTTAGCGAAGCTTTTATCCAAAGCGACTTGTTGTATCTGAGGGTCAGAACAACATGAGTAAACAGCCCTGAAGCTGAACAAAGCCTGTTGGAGTCCGACAGGTCTCAAAGCTCAGCCAGAGGCAACGAACCCCACATACCTTTTCTTTCCTGTTTTATTATCATTATTAATTAATCCTGCACATCCAGTCAAAAGGTGTTTGGTAAAGATCTCTGGACATGCCCGAACACCTTAGTTTAGGGTTTTCCTTTCATCAGCATGTGGGAGTTTGATCAAAGTTTGATTTTGACTTTTGATGGGGACACAAACATTTTGCATTAGCAATCAAATTTCATATATAATAGAACATGTAATGAAAGACAAGTAGGCAGCTTGGATCTCCTCCTGAATCTTATCTTAAAATTATCATAGAGTTTGATGGTAAAGTTATTGCCTGGGCACAAAAGTCTAGAGGGACACAAAAAAGGGCAAATTGTGGATGCATAAAATAACATGATATTTGAGAATCTGAGCATTTATTGTATTTTAAAAACACACATTTTCCTACAGAAATAAACGAAAATAAAAAATAAATGTGTAGCATATGAATTTTTGCCCCAATAATACGCACATGATGTAACTTACACTTTGGCTGCTCTTCTATCCACTTTTCTTTTCCTTGGACACACAAGAAACATGCAAAAATATAAATAACACTACCATTAAAATCCATTTAGCTGACGAGACCCATTCAGAACAAACAGAGAACATGTCGACAACTTAAACTCGCGGCTCCAGATTCACGCTCAGTCTCGTGCCGTTTGACCCTCTGTGTGTCATAATCATCGCTGGGGACGCCCTTGAGTTTTGTTAAAAAACCATTAGTGAGTTTGCGGTGTGTGTGTGTGTGTGTGTGTGTGTGTGTGTGACAGACGTGAATAGAACCTCAGCTGCTGCTAATGGTTTTTAAAGCAAATGCCCCAAATCTGTATGGAATTTGTGTGATGAAACATCTCAATTTAACCCATAATAACCCAGACCCGTTTATCCTTGAAGCAAAATGATGAGAGCGTTTGACCTCATGGAACATGATTTTTATTCTTTTATTTTGATTTTTTTTATGTCCTAGAACAGGGGTCGGCAACCCAAAATGTTGAAAGAGCCATATTGGACCAAAAAAACAAAAAACAAATATGTCTGGAGCCGCAAAAAAATTAAAAGCATTATATAAGCCTTATAATGAAGGCAACACATGCTGTATGTATCTATATTAGCTATATTAGCCTACTATCAAAATGACTAAGTTGGCTACAAATACATAATGAGCCTTCATGATTGAATGTTTATTTTCCCTGCAGCGCATCCTGTACAGAATGACGCACCACGTGACTACTCTGTTGTACGATGCCACCTCAAGTTTAACTTCATTACAATATTAATGAATTATGTTTCATTGCTTTGATGAAATTAAAGAAATGCAATAAAGAAATCCGATTTTTGATGTCATTTTTATTTTGACAACAAAATGGAACGTTCATAACGTGCCCCTTATCTGGGCAACAAACAGAGTGCAATGCAACGCAGCCTGCATTTATAAAAATAAAACAGCAGCCTTTTGAAAAGGTAAAGTATATAAAATCAAATTAATACAGTTTAAGTTTGATTTCTGTGCAAATGCCAAGCAAGTCAGTGCAAGGGTAAAACGCAGCAGCATCCTCTTCTCTTTTGACACGCAACCAACGCAGCTATCCTGGGACCTGAGCAACAAAACACAATAATATCCCTAAGTGTCATTCCAAATATATACTGACGAAAATCAGAAATCACTTCACAGCCACTTTGTTACTAAATATGTGCCTATGACAGGATTGTGTTCTTACCCGTTTAATGTGACTTCTGTTTTCGGACATCACTAGTCTAGCTAGCTATCACTAGCTTCTCAACATCGGGCATGTAAGATGTAACTTTAATCTTGACGCAGGACTGCAAGCTCTCATCTGTGAGGCGGGTGCGATATTTTGATTTGATGTAGCTGCAAATGTAGCATGCCTTCCCTGGAAATGTCTTTGCCGGCTTGTTTACAACAGCCACCTGCCTGGCATCCCGCCCTGCTGATAGAAACGTGTGTCGCAGGCTATGACGCAAATCTTCGTTGACAGAAATGTTGAAATGTAATATTTAATTCTACACATTTTTACAGCATTGGAAAACGTTAAGAATGTTTGTGTCATGTTTGTCCTCCTACAGAAACCATATTAAAACAAAAAATATATTTCCCTCCCCCATCTTTTTTCCATTTTCAAACATTTTTGAAAAAGCTCTAGGGAGCCACTAGGGCAGCGCTAAAGAGCCGCATGCGGCTCTAGAGCCGCGGGTTGCCGACCACTGTCCTAGAATAAAATGCATTTGCACCTCCACTACATTAGGGGGCAGTGGTGCTCTCATTAGCAAAGTGTGTGCAGGGAGCATACGGCACAGAGTATGAGTATGAAGTGTAGACATGAAGTGTGAGATGTTTTCTTCTTCCATAGGGGGGGGCGCTACAGAAAATAATTAAGAAGCACTTTCATACACTAAGAGGGCCACATAGAACGCATTTCTAAAGTCTTATTTTCAGAATACATTTTTATTCCCAAAGATCTTGACATATATGTAACATTGGGCATTAGTGGTAAACATATTCCATATTATGATGATTAGTAAATGTCACTTTAGGACTTCAGAGTCAGACATAAAACTTATGGGTTAAAGTGTTTTGTGCTTTTCTTAAAGCATTTATTGGTTAAAAAAAAGAGATTCTGGAAACACCAGGTCTGCACACTGTCTTTATTCACACAGGAGGATTGATTCAGAAACACACGGAGAGTCTGTCAGAAGAGATTCAGACTTACAGAGCCAGTTCCTGGAACATGCTTCTCTTCCGAGATAACAGATCAGGATCTGTGCCGAGTGTTCCTCTGTATCAAGGCTTCAAGGTTGATGTCTGACATCTGCAGTCAACTGCTTCGCACACATTCCTGCAGAGAACAGCATGTCAAATCAGGTCGCAGTTTTTTATTTTTATTTATTATTTTTTTTTCCTCCCATTGCAGAACATAATTCACAGTAATCAGGTAATCATTTTTATGGCAAAGGCCAGGCAGCTTTATTTATGAAGCACATTTCATACACAGCAACAACTCACTGCTCTCCACATAAAAACACAACATCTAACAGTGAAAACTGCAAATCTAAAAACATACAATTAATACGAAAGTTAAAAAAAATGACAATAATAAAATAAAAAGAAGTTACAGAAAAATAAAAAGAGAATAGAGCCCATATAAAGTAATGATTTGTTTAAAATAATTATAAGGACATTCATAAAAAAGTGCATTAATTTGTCATTGTGCACTGTGTTAAAGATAAAACTAATTTTGCAATACACAGTTATATAATAACATATAATAAAATAATTGTGCTGATTCTTTAAATGGTTTAATCAATTGTGTGTTGTTTCTTTTGATTTTTTTTATGGTAAATTGTGCATATTCTTATTTCTACATCAGGGTATGGTCAAGTTCTTTATTGTATTTATTCATTATTATCATTATTATTTTTACACAATTCTGTTTTATGTACAATATAAATAACAGTTTTCATACAGTTAAGGGAAAATGTCCAATTAAATCATACTTGCCCAACAGGAGGGAAACTGAATTGTTGCCCCATTCTTTAAAAAATAAAAAAGAAAATAAAAAAGCGAGTACGACTGTCAGCTGTTTGAAGAAAATTATTTTCCAGCCTGTAAAAGTTGTTTGTGTGTTTATCTTCATACGTTAGCGGTGCAGTAAAACCGTTCCGTGTCCACCGGCGTGAATGTTTAATTCCATGTGTGGCTCCACTTCGCCATCACACGGCGTGCAGCCAGAGCTCATTAACATGTTTTAATGGGACAATTTGCTCAAAACAACATTTTGCAGTGACTAGTGATCCTTGCACCAGACAGCCGGCGGGATTCTGAGCTGTGCATATGTGCGTCTGTAGATTTCTGCATTTCTGTGTCGCATGTGCAATGATTTTTTTTTTTTTTTTTTTTACTCGTAACCGTCTCCTCCGATGACACAATTGAAGCCGGCCCTGCAGTAGGATATCTGAAGGGTAATGTTGTTATCTAGAGGATAAACACGCTATCTCATTCACGATCAGAAGCTCAAGGACATTTTAACTAGACAGAGATTGAATCCACTGTGATGGATGCAGTAGCTTCACCGATAACAGAGTGAGACGTTTTTCAGATCTTTGTTGTTATATGTTTTTTAAACAACTGGTATGATCTTAAGAGCTCAGAATCACGTATAATGGAATTAGATTCCAACTTATAGCAAAGACAAACAGTCATTCAACACACCAAGGTCATGACCTCTATATTTGTATTTCATTTACATTTTTCCACTTTAAGCTACATATCAGCAAAAAAATCTATAAAACCAAATCTATAAACTCACCTAATTATCATGACTTTAATGGTCTCATATGACAGAAATGTCCATATATTTTACACTTTTAAGAGTGAAAGCAAACACCCACATTTGAATGAATCAGAGGTTGCGTCATTAATCAAAGTATAATCAGACGTTTCCTCCAGCAAGAGAAAGCATATACATATATACATATATATATGTGTATATATGTATATGTATATATATATTCAAGACCGCCTTGGGGCCTGGGTCTGGGACCTTTCTGTGTGGAGTTTGCATGTTCTCCCCGTGTCTGCGTGGGTTTTCACCGGGTACTCCGGCTTCCTCCCACAATACAAAACATGCTCAGGTTAATTGGCAAATCTAAATTGCCCATAGGTGTGAGTGTGTGTGTGAATGGTGTGTGAATGGTGTGTGTGCCCCACGATTGGCTGGCGACCATCTGGGGTGTATCCCTGCCTCTCGCCATAAAATGCGCTGGGATAGGCTCCAGCAGACCCCTGCGACCCTGAAAAGGAATAAGCGGGATAGAAAATGGATGGATGGATGGATGGATGGATGTATATATATATGTATATATATACATATATATATATACATATACACACATATATACGTATATATATATATACACATATATGCATATATATGCATATATGTGTATATATATACACATATATATACATACATACATATATATATATGTATATATATGTATATATACATATATATGCATATATATGCATGTATATATATCAATTAAAAGCAAGGACGTACCTCCATTCAACACACCAAGGTCATGACCATATTTTCATTTCATTTTAATTTTTCGACTTTAGGCTGCATATCCGCAAGAAAACAAAACAGAAAAACACAAATCTATAAATCCCAGCTAATTATACTGACATCAACAGTCTCACATGACAGAAAAGCTCATTTATTTCATTCTTTAAAAGTGAAAGTCAACACCGTCGTGACGGCAGCTCTGGTTTTTGGACATTTGAATGAATCAGAGGTCGCGTCATTAATCAAAGTCTAATCAGGCGTTTCCTCCAGCAACAGAAAGCAGAGGATGACCAGGCAAAGAGGAGGAAAGGTGAGAATAATGAGAATATTCTAAAAGAATGAGGGAAAATAGTGAAGTAGCCCCCAGATGCATCAACATATATAGCCAATAGAGATTCTACCCTGTAACCTGCTGTAAATGTAGCCTGGCCTATGAAATATATATAAATGCAATGAATATGAATATTTTAAGGTCATGTTCAGTCAGAATATGAATTATCCATCAATATTTGAATTATGACTCAGTATGCCTTTATATTATATATAGATACAAAATCAAAGCTGTAGAATTCAACTGTTTATTAATATGAATGTTTTAGGGTCATGTTCAGTCAGAATATAAATTATCCATCAATATTAGACACTCACTGAGAATAAATAGTAAATAATATGGTAAACATGGCATATTATATATATACATATATACATTTATATATATATATATATATACATATATACATACACATATACATATATATATACACATATATACATATACATACATATATATAATAAATACTCAGTATGCCTTTTGTATAATATCTATAGATGATATCTATACATGATGATAAAATGTTTTTATTTCTTTGTATTAATCGGGTTCATGAACTGTGGTTTATCTGCCTTCAGATTTGTGCTTCAAGTTTCCACATCACACACATGTAAACTAAATATTGGATCCACTTCCACATGATTGGTGAAGTCACAAACCGTGCCCGCAGGCGTGCGCCTTCAACTTAGTTTTTCACAGAGAAACTTTCTCCTCTCGGCAGCGGAATGTGAAGATCGCGCTTTGAACGTCAAACGTCTGCACGAACATCATTCTGCACAGTGAAGCTCAAACGTTCGACTGAAGGAGCGAGAAGAAAAACACATTTTCCAGCAATAAGAAAAACAGCATCATGTTTTTCTCTTGCTGAATTATGTAGGATATTACCTCCTGTTATTAGTTCCAAAGAGATAACCAAAACCTGTCATCAGATGGAAAAATAAACTAGAACTATTTGCATATTCATATGTTTTCCCAACAGCTTCGTATAAAACACACAACATTTTTTTCCTCTGGAAGTCATATGAGTAGACAAACATTTAAATCCTTGCAGAAATATAAATTCCTTCCTATTTGCATAAGCTTTTTTTATTTTATTTTATTTACATTTTGAGATGGCAGAGATCATACCAAATTGGCATAAAAGCCCAACGAGCTGTTTCGGGAGCCGCACTTCAGAGACTCTTTCAAACCAACCGCCCTCTCATCTCTGCCAATGAATGCTGCATGTCATTAAAACTTAATGCCAAAACACATGGAAGCGACTCAGTAGTTTTAATCGACACTGTGTGTGTGTGTGTATGGGGGGGGGAAGGAGGAGAAGGACATGAAGGGGAAATGAAAAGGAATAACCAGCGATCTCCTCGCCGCCGCCGCTGCACTCGTTCCATCGCATGAAATATATTCAGCCCAGAAATTGAGTTCAGGGAAGCTAAATGGAGCTACAATATACAAGCAGGGGGGGGGTATTATACCCCATCCCTTGAAGGAAATGTACAGCTGATTGCTGGTTAATATTTGTAAACAGCAGGTAGATTGAAATATTCACGGGGGTGGTGAATACGATTCTGATAACATCAGAAAAGTCTCTTTTCAATTTAGGCGGAAGGCAGAGGGCTACGAGCCTGGGAGAAAGCAGTGTGTTATAATCTCAGATATTTCTGAGTTGTTGGGGATATAATACAAGGTTAATCTTCTATCCTTCTATCACTTTATTGTGTTTTTGCTGAATAAATATTATCTGCTACAGCACCCCGTTGTGATGCTGAATATATCGGGTTCGGTTTCAGAGTTTAAACGAGCTAAACAAACTCGTGTTTAGACTTCAGAGACTAAACAAAGAGAAATCACCTCTGACCTGAAACAGAAATAGTTTAAGGCACTTTAGCATGCTTCTTAGATCCAAAGGGACACTTTAGCATGCTTCTTAGATCCAAGAGGGCACTTTAGCATGCTTCTTAGATCCAAAAGGGCAGTATAGCATGCTTCGTAGATCCAAGAGGGCACGTTAGCATGCTTCTTAGTTCCAAATGGGGCACTTTAGAATGCTTCTCAGTTCCAAGAGGGCACTTTAGCATGGTTCTTAGTTCCAAAGGGGGCACTTTAGCATGGTTCTTAGTTCCAAAGGGGGCACTTTAGCATGCTTATTCGTTCCAAATGGGGCACTTTAGCATGCTTATTCGTTCCAAAGGGGGCACTTTAGCATGCTTCTTAGTTCCAAGAGGGCACTTTAGCATGCTTCTTAGTTCCAAGAGGGCACTTTAGCATGCTTCTTAGTTCCAAAGGGGGCACTTTAGCATGGTTCTTAGTTCCAAGAGGGCACTTTAGCATGCTTCTTAGTTCCAAGAGGGCACTTTAGCATGCTTCTTAGATCCAAGAGGGCACTTTAGCATGCTTCTTAGATCCAAAAGGGCAGTATAGCATGCTTCGTAGATCCAAGAGGGCACTTTAGCATGCTTCTTAGTTCCAAATGGGGCACTTTAGAATGCTTCTCAGTTCCAAGAGGGCACTTTAGCATGCTTCTTAGTTCCAAAGGGGGCACTTTAGCATGGTTCTTAGTTCCAAGAGGGCACTTTAGCATGCTTCTTAGTTCCAAGAGGGCACTTTAGCATGCTTCTTAGTTCCAAAGGGGGCACTTTAGCATGGTTCTTAGTTCCAAAGGGGCACTTTAGCATGCTTATTCGTTCCAAAGGGGGCACTTTAGCATGCTTATTCGTTCCAAAGGGGGCACTTTAGCATGCTTCTTAGTTCCACGAGGGCACTTAGCATGCTTCTTAGTTCCAAGGGGGCACTTTAGCATGCTTCTTAGTTCCAAAGGGGGCACTTTAGCATGCTTCTTAGTTCCAAGAGGGCACTTTAGCATGCTTCTTAGATCCAAGAGGACACTTTAGCATGCTTCTTAGTTCCAAAGGGGGCACTTTAGCATGCTTCTTAGTTCCAAAGGGGGCACTTTAGCATGCTTCTTAGATCCAAGAGGGCACTTTAGCATGCTTCTTAGTTCCAAAGGGGGCACTTTAGCATGCTTCTTAGATCCAAGAGGGCACTTTAGCATGCTTCTTAGTTCCAAAGGGGGCACTTTAGCATGGTTCTTAGATCCAAGAGGGCACTTTAGCATGCTTCTTAGTTCCAAGAGACTTTAGCAGGTATTTTGCTTCTAATGGCCACTCTTTTTAGCTACCAAGATTTACTTTAACACACATTTTCATTCCAAGAGGGCACATTAGCATGCCTTTGGGTCCTAAAGGCTACTTTAGCATGTTTTTTGTTTACAGTGGTGACGTTTTTTAGCTAGCAAAATGGAGGTTTAACACGCTGTTTATTTCTGATAGGGCCATTTAACATTAGTTTTAGCTCCCAAGAGGGCACTTTAACACACATTTAGGCTGCCATAAGGGGAACATTAGCATGCCTTTGGCTCCTAAAGGGCACTTTGACATGTATTTTGCTTCCAATGGACACTTCGTTCAGCTAACAAGATGGAACATTATTACATTTTTAGTTCCAATAGGGCAGTTTAACATCCTTTTTAGCTCCCAAGAGGGCACTTTAACACACATTTAGGCTGCCATGAGGGTACTTGTGGCTTTTTCAGAGTTTAAAACAAGCTAAATGAACTCTTGTTTACACTTCAGAGACTCAGAATGAAGTGAAATCACGTCTGAAAAAAAAGAAGCTTCAGGATGAAGAAAGGAATATAGGGCAGTATGTGACCGGGAAGAGGAAATAGCCGCCATGCCGGCAATCTGGATGTGGTCAATCAGCAATCAGAGCGCGGTGAAACACTAACGAGGGCTTTGAATGGAGGATTCCGCTGAGGCCGATGTGATATATGACAGTTAAATCAACGACGGGATGAGCATCCCCTCGGCCCGAGCGGGGGGAGCCGCGCAGTCACTCTGATTTGAAGGGTTATTTGATGGCGGAGGGGGAAAAAAAATAATAAAATAAGTACAAAAGGAGAGACAGCATTTCAACAGGGATGATACCAGAATCAGAGGAAGGAGCAGTCAAACAGCCCAGAAGAAGTGTTAATAACACACATCACACACACACACACACACACACACACACACACACACACACACACACACACACGCTGCCAGATCAGCGTCTCACTCTGTTCGTGCTAATAGTCCTATTCCAATAATAGTCTTAAAAATCAGAGAACTTTTTGCACGTCATTTCAGCGATAAGTAGTGTAGTAATGCAACATGAACCTATAATGGAGCTTTTGTTAAACCGGTGCTTATATCACACTGTGTCATAAACGCAGCGGCATCCAACAATAACCCTCCCCGGTGCGTCATATAAATATAACAGCATCCCTTTGGATGTGTATCTTCTAAACGAGACCGTGTCTGTGCATGCAATTAGGCTTGCATGTGTGTGTGTGTGTGTGTGTTTTTTTAAAAGGTGAATGAGCACAAGAAAAAAGAAAACTACCCAATATTTGTCTCCTTCCACTTCCCTTCTGTTCTAACCCAAAAGGACCAACAGTGTTGTTACACCGGTGTAACAAGAACGTTGGTTCATTCAGACTCTTCCTTATGAGGTTTTATGTCTGAACTTAACTCATTAAAGTGACAAATACTAGTCATCCAAATATGGAATATGTTTACACTAATGCCCAATGTTACAAATATGTCAAAATACTGATCTTTGGGAATAATGTTTCTCTACATGAACTGGTCATACAAAGAAATTGAAATTACGTGTCTTGCTTTGTCCCATGCAGACATGCACTTATGTAGACAATAGAAAATATAGACATAGACAATAGGACAAATTAAGGATGAATGGGTCTGGGTTTGTTGAGTTGGAAGAGGCGTTTAAACGCAGAAAGTTTGGAGAAAAAGCAGCAGCCTGACGCAGTGACGCAGATCCTAGAACCGCCATCGCACACCGCCACGGGTCGGCCCAATAACACGGACGGTTAAAATCCGCTACGCGCTCTATAAATGGCGGCATCTGTTCCCCGGCAGCTGTCCCCGCTCATGTTGTCACTCGCTCGGGTCACGCCGCGACCGGCTACAGGTGAACGGCCTTGGCTGCGTCCCGCCGTTGAGCTCGGCCCGTTTGTTCCGCACCAGGAGCTTGAATCGATGTTTTATATGCAAATAAAGAGCTGCGTGTATTTCACAATTGATATTGGATGAATCTGCAAACCCCCCCCCCTGACAGACAAAGGACTATGAAGTAAAAAGGATTATTTTTGATAGAGGGCAAGGACAAAAACTAAATATCTATGCATTTCATTAAAACATAACCTTCCCAGAAGGTACCGGGACCTTAGGAATAATGTTTGTTTTACACCAGAAAAACTTGCAGTTTTAAAACCGAGTGGAGCGATAGAGGAAAGAGTTCGAGTAACAAACCTGGACCATTTTATCTGCTAACTAACCTTCCCACAGTGTCCCTGAACAACCCGGTCTCACGGCTTTACGTGTTAAGGTCACGAAAATTAATCTATTATTTCGTGGTCGGGTTACGAGTTGGGCTCTATTTTCGTGACTGGACAACGGTTCCTTACCCCATGCGTTTTAATAGGCAGTCGATTGACGCTCTTTTTCGTGAGAGGACAACGATTCCTCACCCTGTGTATTTTAATGGGCAGTGCGTACACCACCGCAATGGTAATTTGTGCGCGTCAGCTCCAAAGAGCTTTCGCCGTGTTTGACCCATTTCATTTCAAATTGAGTTAGGCCTATAAAATCTAGCACTGTTCTAATTTGTCGACGCGGTGGTTGTAGCGTTGTCATACGTGGTCAAAGAAAAGACCAGTCCAGATCGCGGGCATTTTAATTAGCCTTCTAGTGAATGAGCGCTTTCGGATACAAAAATATAACCGATATAAAACTGCACATTTGCTGCTGGAGGAGTAATGGGTTGATTCTTGGTTGTGTGAGTGAAAATGTAATGGGTGGTTTATTGGTTAAATCCCATGTGTCCGATCGATTTCAATGGCTTCTCTAAAATCTTTGGTTGGACTCTGGACTGTCTGCATAAAGGGGGATATCCCTAGCGTGCTACTCCCCTTGAGAAAATAAATGACGTTTGAAGCTCAACCAATCAGAGGCAGAGTACGGCGACGGCTACGCCCCCCAAGATCCACAGCGCTATTTTTCGTGACTGGTCAACGCTATCCGTCGCCGTACTCTGCCTCTGATTGGTTGAGCTTCAAACGTCATTTATTTTCTCAAGGGGAGTAGCACGCTAGGGATATCCCCCTTTATGCAGACAGTCCAGAGTCCAACCAAAGATTTTAGAGAAGCCATTGAAATCGATCGGACACATGGGATTTAACCAATAAACCACCCATTACATTTTCACTCACACAACCAAGAATCAACCCATTACTCCTCCAGCAGCAAATGTGTAGTTTTATATCGGTTATATTTTTGTATCCGAAAGCGCTCATTCACTAGAAGGCTAATTAAAATGCGCGCGATCTGGACTGGTCTTTTCTTTGACCACGTATGACAACGCTACAACCACCGCGTCGACAAATTAGAACAGTGCTAGATTTTATAGGCCTAACTCAATTTGAAATGAAATGGGTCAAACACGGCGAAAGCTCTTTGGAGCTGACGCGCACAAATTACCATTGCGGTGGTGTACGCACTGCCCATTAAAATACACAGGGTGAGGAATCGTTGTCCCCTCACGAAAAAGAGCGTCAATCGACTGCCTATTAAAACGCATGGGGTAAGGAACCGTTGTCCAGTCACGAAAATAGAGCCCAACTCGTAACCCGACCACGAAATAATAGATTAATTTTCGTGACCTTAACACGTAAAGCCGTGAGACCGGGTTGCCCTGAAACAAGTGGCATGCATGCAAAATTATTATTTGAAGGGCACAGGCAAAAAGGAGAAGATAAAAAAGCACATTTATAGTCTTTGCCACTGAAAAGGGCACTCTAGCTCACATTGTGGGCACTTTAGCATGCATTTAGTTCCAGTTTTATCACACAAAAGAACACTTCAACAGACATTTTGTCTGCCATAAGGGGAACATTAGCATGCCATTGGCTCCTAGAGGACACTTTAGCATGTTTTTCAGTTCCGAGAATATATTTTTGGCTACCATGCTATGGCACTTAACATGCTTTTTTTAATCCAAACGGGCACATTAGCACGTCTTTGGCTCTTAAAGGGCACTTTAGCATGAATTTTGCTTCCAGTGGACACTTTTTTAGCTACCAAGGTGGAACATTAACACATGTTTAGTTCCAATAGGGCCATTTTACTTCCTTTTTAGCTCCCATGAGGGCACTTTAGCACACATTTTGGCTGCCATGAGGGCACATTAGCACACCTTTGGCTCTAGAGGACACTTTAGCATGTTTTTCAGTTTCTAGAGGATACTTTAGCAGGTATTTTTGCTACCATGAGGGCACTTTAACATGCTTTTTATTTCCAAGAGGGCACTTTAACATACATTAAGTTGCCATGAGGGCATGTTAGCACATTTTTCATCAATCAGATCAAACCACTGTGCACACCACGAACAGGAACATTTAATTTAACAGTCCTATAACCAAAAACAGGCTTCCTTGCCCCTGAATCACTTTGGATAAAAGCTTCTGCCAGATGACTTCCATTCACACCGAGTTGAAATAGCAAAGAGTTGCAGTAAAGTAAAATTTCCTGTCGCTCAAGGCAGTTGTTAAGAAAAAAAAAATGCAAGAACATATCATGGCTTGGGGTTTTAAATGGATGCGAGCAGCAAGAAACAACACAGCGGTTGCAGTTTTACATTTAAGTATTCCTTTACCGAACGGGCGGATTGACGCACAGCAGCATGTATAAAAATAAACCTGAGGAAATAACAGTGTGATTTCTGATGTCCAGATGAAAAACTCCTGATGGAAGAACATCCACGCTGTCCCAGCCCTCTTAGTATGCATCTGATAGGGGACGCATTGCATATTTCTGTCCTCACACCTGTGTTCACGCGCCTGTGATGTGAAGGCGAAAGGTTATGAATCATCAAAGCTCGTGATCGGGGGAAAACCTAATTTACTTTTTTAATGAGATATTTTGCGCGGGACGAGCAATGCCCGCAAACCCGATCCCCGGCCTCGTGTGGATGAAATGTAATTGGCTAATTGTCAAAGTGCCACGAAGCCACATATATCCCATTATGGAGATAGCTGATGTGAGAAGAGGCGGCGGCGTGCGGCGCTGCCCGGGACCACGCCGGCTCTATCGTCCCCACAGACCTGCATTAAGAGCTGTCTGTGAGGTCTGATAAGACACCACAAATTGACATTTTAATTACCGAGCCATTTGGAGTCCCCCCACACACACACACACACACCTTCTTTTTCTCTCTCTCTCTTTAACGAGAGCAGTGAAATAACCTTTAGGATGCTAACAGTGGCCCACGCTATCTCTGTCCTATAACAGACAACAGCATAGGGTGCAATGTTAACATGTCATGTAAATATAAATGTTAAAGGAGTTTGACGACTTATTTGTCATCTAATTAACATCCTTTTCATACATGATAATGCTTCCAGTGTCAGCTTTCTGCGATCTATCATTATCTCTTTTGTTGTTGTCTTGGTATGCTCTCCACAGTTCGAGCCACATTTCTGTGGCAAAAAAACACATTTAAAGTCTTTGCCACTAAAAAGGGCACTTTAGCTCACACTTTGGCTCCAAAAGGGCACTTTAGCATGCACTTTTTTTAGCTAACAAGATAAAAGTTTAACATGGTTTTTACTTCCAAAAGGGCCCTTTAACATTTTTTTAGCTCCCAAGAGGGCACTTTAACATTCATTCAGGCTGCTATGAGGGCACATTAGCATGCCTTTGACTCCTAAAGAGCACTTTAGCATAGGTTTTAGTTCCTAGTGGGCACTTTAGCATGTTTTTCATTACCTAGAGGCACTTCAGCAGGTGTTTTGGCTACTAAGATGGGATTTTAACATACTTTTTAGTTCCAAGAGGGCACATTAGCACGTCATTTGCATTTCTTTGGCTCCCAAAGGGCACTTTAGCATAGGTATTTTCACCTAGTGGACACTTCGGCATCTTTTTTGGTTACTAGAGGTAACTTTAGCAATTGTCCTGTCTCCCACGAGGGCACTTTAACATGCTTTTTAGCTCCCCTTTGGCTGCTAAAGGGCACTTTAGCATAGGTTTGAGCACCTAGAGGGCACTTTAGCATGCATTTTGCTTACAATGGCAACTTTTTTTAGCTACAAAGATAGAGCTTTAACATGCTTGTTAGTTTCAATAGGGCCCTTTAACATTCTTTTAAGCTCCCAAGAGGGCACTTTAACACACATTTAGGCTGCCATACGAGCACATTAGCATGCCTTTGGCCCAAAAGGGCACTTTAGCATGTTTTCGGTTCCTAGAGGTACTTCAGCAGGTGTTTTGGCTACCGAGATGGAACTTTAACATGCTTTTTAGTTCCAAGAGGGCACATTAGCACATCTTTGGCTCCTAAAGGGCACTTTAGCATGCACTTTTTTAGCTAACAAGATAAAAGTTTAACATGGTTTTTACTTCCAAAAGAGCCCTTTAACATTTTTATCTCCCAAGAGGGCACTTTAACATTCATTCAGGCTGCTATGAGGGCACATTAGCATGCCTTTGACTCCTAAAGAGCACTTTAGCATAGGTTTTAGTTCCTAGTGGGCACTTTAGCATGTTTTTCATTACCTAGAGGCACTTCAGCAGGTGTTTTGGCTACTAAGATGGGATTTTAACATACTTTTTAGTTCCAAGAGGGCACATTAGCACGTCATTTGCATGTCTTTGGCTCCCAAAGGGCACTTTAGCATAGGTATTTCCACCTAGTGGACACTTCAGCATCTTTTTTGGTTCCTAGAGGTAACTTTAGCAGTTGTCCTTTCTCCCACGAGGGCACTTTAACATGCTTTTTAGCTCCCCTTTGGCTGCTAAAGGGCACTTTAGCATAGGTTTAGGCACCTAGAGGGCACGTTAACACACATTTAGGCTGCCATAAGAACACATTAGCATGCCTTGCATGGCTCGTAAAGAGCACTTTAGCATAGGTTTTGGCGTAAAAGGGCACTTTAGCATGTTTTTCGGTTCCTAGAGGTACTTCAGCAGGTGTTTTGGCTACCAAGATGGAACTTTAACATGCTTTTTAGTTCCAAGAGGGCACATTAGCACGTCTTTGGCTCCTAAAGGGCACTTTAGCATGCGCTTTTTTTTAGCTAACAAGATAAAAGTTTAACATGGTTTTTACTTCCAAAAGGGCCCTTTAACATTATTTTTAGCTCCCAATAGAGCACTTTAACATTCATTCAGGCTGCTATGAGGGCACATTAGCATGCATTTGACTCCTAAAGAGCACTTTATCATAGGTTTTAGTTCCTAGAGGGCACTTTAGCATGCATTTTGCTTTCAATGGTAACTTTTTTTTTTACCAAGATGGAGCTTTAACACGCTTGTTACTTCCAATAGGGCCCTTTAACATTCCTTTTAGGTCCCAAGAGGATACTTTAACACACATTTAGGCTGCCATGAGGACACATTAGCATGCCTTTGGCTCCTAAAGGGCACTTTAGCATAGGTTTTAGTTCATGAGGGCACATTAGCACGTTTTTGACCCTTTAGGAGTCAAAGTGATTAGACACCATACATTGACATTTTAATTATCGAGCCATTCGGAGTCCCTCCCCCTTTATAACCTAGGATGGTAAGAGTGGCCCACGCTATCTCCACCATCCCCCCTCTCCTATAACAGACAACAGCGTAGGGTGCAATGTTAACATCTGATGTAGATATAAATGTTAAAGGAGTTTGATGACTTATTTGTCATCCATTTAACATCCTTTTCATACATGATAGCGCTTCCAGTGTCAGCTCTCTGCGATCCATCATTATCCTTTTGTTGTTGTTGTTGTTGTTATGATCTCCACAGTTCAGGCTTCAAAATCTTTTTAACATTTTAGACGTCCTGCATCTTCGCACGCTCACACTTTCGTGGCAAAAAAACAACAACAAAAAAAAACAGTGTTAACGAGCTTAACGAGTCTCCGGTTCACATTCACACCTTTCGTTGGCTTTGACTCACTCGCTCATCACAAATATGAACAGCAGCGTGTTAATTGGTAGTTTCTGTTTCAGGATGGATGTTAATGCAACAATCATCACCGTGTGAGGAGGGGGATATTTTTTTTCGTGTCTTTTATATCGTCACTAAACACAATGCCGTAATAAAGGACGATTTTCAAATCTCTGTTATGTCATTTGCAAGAACTGAGCCAGCACGAAATGGAATATTTGGCTGGCAGAGTGGTTCCTTGCTGTTTTTCATCTCCTCCTTTTTTTTTTTATATATTTATTTTAAAGAACTGACACTCAAGAAGGGTGAGTCACTTTTGTTCCTTAAAAATGCCAGAATGGGAATTTGGCATTAATTTGGCTGCACAAGAGCAAACGATTTGTCCTTTTGGACGAACTTCCAAGCATATGACTAATGAATTATACAGCTTTACTTAAGTAAATTCATATTTGCAGTATACAGCATGTCCACACATCAATTTAGTAAACCAATAAGTTTTAGTAGCATGTTAAATAAGCTTGAACAACTGTTCTGTTTTATATATGAAAAATATGACGCGCCTAAAATGCAGTAAAGTGTTAGCGCTAAATGAGCGGATGGTTAAAGCCAGGCCAGTTTTTACGATATTGCAACTTGTAGGATTTTTCCTATAATTCCCTTGTTATGATGTTTACACATGAAATATTCATGAGCCTCCAGCTCATCTCCAAGCCAACACCGTATCACGGAACAGGGAAGACAACGCTCACAAGCGTTGAGACGTCTATCGGGTGATTTTTTTTTTTCCCGCATGAATCCGGAAGGAAGGTACCAGATGCTTCTTTAGGACATGAAAAAATGGCATTTGCATAAAAATAACATTAGTGGACCAGCAATCGGACGGTGCGCGGCCATCGCTAGAAGTGTCATCTGCCTGTTTGACGGGATGGGGGCGACGTCCTTAATTGAAAAGAAAACAAGGGATGAAACCTTACGAGAGATAAGACGCGCCGTCTTCTCACATTGCCTTCCGTTCCTCGCTGTTGTTTTTTCCCCCCCTCGCTTCGTCATTACTTATTTATGTCCTGTTTTTTTGGCGTACCCACATTCAGGGATTACTGTGCTGTGAATGGAATGAGTATGAGCAGCTCTGTGCGTGAGGAGCTGATCTGACTGATCTGGTTCAATATCGATGCTGCTGGGTGGAAAATATTGTCCGTCCCAAACTTACTTTTCAGTGTGAATTATTGAACTCTAACTCAATAGATTTTGTGTTATGTCTAAATATGGAGTTTATGGTGTCAGGTGAGGACAATTCATCCAAGTTAGAAGCATGGTGGATGAGTTGAGTTGCTTAAATGTTTGTAAAAACCCACAGAGAAATGTAATGAGTCCCATAGCATAAAAAAAACAAAAGAAAACTTTATTAGTGCCACTTTCTTCATACACGACCATAAGGCACCGTACTAAAAGGCTCAGTCTCAGTTCTGTGTGTCATTACTACTACTACTTACTAGTATTTAACACACACATAAGGAACCTAACTATAGAGGAGGGTTTATGTACACACATATATATATACACACATATATATATATATATACAAATATAGCTGGAGCTAAAGTGTGTGTATTTAAAAATAGAGCGAGGTAATGTCATTAATCAAACCATCAAAGTCCTCATCCTCTGTTTCTGATTCCAACAGCAGCTAAATCTCCATCAAACATGCCAGCTTCACTTTCTTCACCATCAGAGTCACTTTCCTCTAAATGATGCGTTTTAATCCGCTGGAAGTTGCTGCGCTACCGTAGTCCTGGTCTGGATGGAGAAATGGCACCAAACAAAAGCACCAAGACGGAAATGTTCAATTTTCATTTCTTCTACTAGCTTTACTGCTTTTAATCAAATGGTGACCGTCGAAATGCTTCTACCACTCGTTCTTTGCTCTGTGATCCACTGATCCAGTCTTTGCTCTGTGATCCACTGATCCAGTCTCTGCTCTGTGATCCACTGATCCAGTCTTTGCTCTGTGATCCACTGATCCAGTCTTTGCTCTGTGATCCACTGATCCAGTCTTTGCTCTGTGATCCACTGATCTAGTCTTTGCTCGATGATCTACTGATCCAGTCTTTGCTCTGTAATGAGCCCCATAGCATTTAGAAGAAAATTAGAAGCTGAACTATTGCGATGCCAAAAGTTTTCTGCCAAACTGCAATGTTTGGAAGAACACAAAACTTTATTAATACAGAGAATATTATATTTATTAATCATTTAATTAAAAAAAAAATGCTCGACAGTGGATGACAGTGGACATACAGATCGATGTATGTCACTTTACATTAAAGAATAAAGTGACTTTAGGCCAATTCCTGAACATTCTAGTGTGACTTTATTCAACTTTAAACCTGGATTAAACTGTCCTTTCATTCCATAGTGAAAACTTTAACCTTACATTAGAGTTAAATTAATCTAATATCAGGTTAAACAAATCGACCAGGATTTTAATGAATTTCAATTTTGACTAAATTACTATAAAAACAGTGGAAAGCAGTAGAAATTAATTTAAGGATCATATTTAGAGCTTTTTTTTCTGCATTACAGTCTCTTGCTCCTGGAAGTATTCGCACCATAAAGATTAATAAATTCAAGTCAAGGTTTTTATCCGAAAGAATAAAAAAATGTTGATTCGGGTAAAAAAAAATAAAAAATTCTCAAGTAAAATGTCTAATAGACATAAGCCGTTATTTGAATAGGGTGACGATTTATTCCTCTGATTTATCTGGATGATTACGAAAATGAGGCAGAAATGATAATGTTTCTCTTCAGACTGTGTTGCATGAACTCAGGTGATGATTATACGGAAAAACAACCTTGAGGATTTGTAAGTGGGCACCTTGCTTTGATTTTTTCAGGAGTACAAAGTGAGCATCGCTTTTGTGTGTGTGTGTGTGTGTGTGTGTGTGTGTGTGTGTGTGTGTGTTTTTTTGTCCTTTCTCTCCATTCATTTTCTTCCACGTGAACATAAGAATCCATCGCGGCTCGAAGAGCACGGTGAGCCCTCTGTTACAACCCTAACATGATTAAAGAACCTTTCCAGTCGCGCCAAAAAAAAAAAAAATCAATGTCGCCGAGTCGCCCGACGCCGCGATTCATCGGGGTAAAACGAGAACGGGGCTAACGAGCTGGCCGCGGTATCACGTCGGGCCACACGGTCCCGTAATGCCGTAATGAGGAGGGATGGTTCGAGGCGTGAAGAGAAGCCAAGTGGCGGGGGGTGAAGGCCACTAATTCCCCTCGCCTGGAACCCGAGATAAGAGACAGATTAAGATTAACAATGTCCAGCCTGTTGAAAGACTAATTATGAAGGCGCCGCTGCAACAGTAACTTGTGTCGGTGGAACCTCGCGAAAAAGAAAAGCCTGGAGTGTGCCCACTTGTGTTTTCGTACACACACACACAAAAACCCTGGTTTTTCTTTTTGGTGCTCTGGTGTGGCGTCTTCTGAGTCTAGAAGACTAGAGATAAGCCTCTTTCTTGGTAGGTTTCATATGTCAGCTGTTTCCAGCCCGCCAGGCTTCACACACTCAAGTCCCCTCATCCCCTATGGCAGCGCTGACTTTTTAGCTGACAGGCCGCTGCCATCATCACTTCATATCTAACCTTCTCCCAAACAGGTTGGCGCTTTATTAGTGCCACTTTCTTCATACACGACCATAAGGCACCGTACTAAAAGGCTCAGTCTCAGTTCTGTGTGTCATTACTGTATTTAACACACACACATAAGGAACCTAACTATAGGGGAGGGATTATATACACACAGATATATACACACATAGATATATACACATAGAGCTGGAGCTAAACTGAGTTTGGTTGTGCTTTATTTAAGTATTGATTACAAAGTACTAACATTTTTTATGGTAAAACACACAGATAAAACAGGCACACAAGTGTGTGTATTTAAAAATAGAGCGGGGTAATGTCATCAATCAAACCATCAAAGTCCTCATCCTCTGTTTCTGATTCCAACAGCAGCTAAATCTCCATCAAACATGCCAGCTTCACTTTCATCACCATCAGAGTCACTTTCCTCTAAATGATGCGTTATAATCCGCTGGAAGTTGCTGTGCTACCGTAGTCCTGGTCTGGATGGAGAAATGGCACCGAAACGAAAGCACCAAGACGGAAATGTTCAATTTTCAATTCTTCTGCTGCTTTACTGCTTTTGTCGAATGGTGACCGTCGGAATGCTTCTCCCACTCGTTCTTTGCTCGATGATCCACTGATCCAGTTTTTGCTCTGTGATCAACTGATCCAGTCTCTGCTCTGTGATCCACTGATCCAGTCTTTGCTCTGTGATCTACTGATCCAGTCTCTGCTCTGTGATCCACTGTTCCAGTCTTTGCTCCGTGATCCACTGATCCAGTCTTTGCTCTGTGATCCTCTGATCCAGTCTTTGCTCTGTGATCCACTGATCCAGTCTCTGCTCTGTGATCCACTGATCCAGTCTCTGCTCTGTGATCCTCTGATCCCGTCTTTGCTCTGTGATCCACTGATCCAGTCTTTCCTCCAACTCGTACCACCTGTCTTATGTCTTAAACTCAGCTGTGTAGCTGATTTCCTTCAGTTTAAACTGTGCTTTATCAGCGTGTCTCTTTACCATTTTCAGGTTGTTAAAACAACGATGTTCTGCATAACGCACATCCCCGTTATTTTATCTACAATCCATGCCCACACTTCCTACATACATACATAGGGCGCACCGCACATTTTGAAGAGAATATAAGACTTCAATGTGCAAAATGTGAAAATATGGTAGTCTTATTTTGAAAGTCTCAGGCTGAAGCACCAACGACTCGTAATGTAAAAAAGCAAAAAAGTTTGCTCCTGCCCTAGTTTCTGGTTATCTATCTGGCTCGAAGGTTTTCCTGGTGCTCCACGTTTAATGGCAGGATCTATTTAAAACACCCGGATGCATTAAAAAAAGAAAAAAAACGATTGACCACCTCACCCTTATTTCCATAAAAATTAACGTGGAGGCGTGCACACGTGTTGTTCCTGCAGCCCGTTAATCTGCGCCATTAATCTTCTGCAGCTAATTAGCGACATCATCAACACCTGTACCGACGGAAGATAGTTAACACGCTACACGCTGTATCTATCACAAACACCCGGGAGGACAAATGGGAAGCTGCAGGGAGGCTCCTGGGGGCCTCTGGGAGATGTAGGCAGCTGATTGTTGGATATACGGTGTGTATATCAGCTGTGTATTCTTTTATTTTTTTGACTGTAGCTATTGTTACCTGGCCTAGAACAGAACAACAGATGGAGAGACCTGAGACTTTTCCTTTTTTTAAAGCTGTTCCCTGCCGTCGGGCAGCAAAGTGCAGCCTGAGGGAGTCGGCTGGTGGGTTGCGGGCTGTTAATATATGCACACAAGCTCACGGGTGCTGAATTCCTACTCTGCATGCACTGTGCATTGTGCATAAACCATTATTTTTCTCTTATGTTATTGTGTCTTTTAAAAAAAAAAATGTCTCGCCTGCACACCGTCCCTGCCTATGTCCGCTTTAATAAAGCTGCATTGGAATACAGTACAGTAGTGTACAGTATGCCCCCTGTTCAACTAGCTGTGAATATCTTAGTGTTCTTTTTATATCCAGCCTCCCCCTTCCTCTGCCATGCATTATGCATATCTGTCACCTGTGCTCCGTCTGAGCGACTAACTCACGGTATCAAAGAATTTTCTGACCTGTAGAGGACTCCCCTTCGAAAGTAGTTACATGGATGCATGCACAGTAGAGTGGTAATTTCAGTCTAAATTATCATTTTTTTCCTTCTTATTTATTTATTTAGCATTTTTTATCTCAGGCGATTTTTGCCCTGCCTCTAGGCTAGCTGTATATATTACTCTTACTTTTTTTTTTTTTTATCTCACTGTTCTTATAGACTGTATTCCAGGCTGTATAAATCTTCTGGCATTCTCACACACATCATCTCAAACCTTAGTGCATGAATGTGCTATTCTTTTCCTCCAGAATTAGATGTGCCTGGAATTGTGGTATTTATACAGAAAGACTGGAAGTACAATTTCTAGTTAGTTATACTACTAAATTTACTTGTATGTACTGTATGTTCCTGTGTATAATTGCCATGAGTCACTGATGTGTTGATAAAATCCTCCTCCTATGTTTATTGTTAAAAATATCATTTTAAAGTTCTCATGTCATCAAAAGTGAGATATTATTGCATGTGTTAGATAAATGTTGCCATATGTGTAAAATGTGCACAGAAACTGTGCATCAAAATGAGCTGTCAGGACTTCTGTGAAGTTGTAATGTCACAGACTCATCTATTTATAAAGCAAGAATCTGTCTGTCTGTTCCTCTCATTTCTCTCTGAATGTTTGTCACATTAATCTTAACGTTCAGATATATTGGCATGGTGGGTGGTATCCTTTTCCGTGATTTTTTTTTTTTTTGGATGGATATTTGTACCCATAGGTGTTCTGTGGTGGTGTAGGGGGTAGTGTTCTTGCGTCATAAGCAGCAGATCCGTGTTTGAGTCCTAGTTGAAGCATTGCTTTGTGTCTATGCCACTGAATATATTTTACAAAACTAAAAAACAGAAGCTAAATCCCACCACTATCCTGCAGCAGCGATTACATCCCACTATTTTATCACCATTCAAACCATAGTGAAAGTAAGTTTCCCGTTTAGATGCTACTTTATTCCTCACTAACACAGGCTAAGACAAAAAGAAAAAAACAGAACTTTGTTAGAAAACTTGCTGCCATCTTTTCCTCTTTTTTCTAATCTATGCTGATGCTCCAAGATGCGTTCACAGACTCTCAGGAAATCTCAACACTATTGGATGGATGGATATTTTGTGTAAACCAATGCGAAAATACCAAAAGACCTATTACCATTTCACCATTTACAACACATACTGTTAGCAAAGCAGTGTGTGGGACACGTACATCCAATCTATCTACTTTTCTATAGGAATACAGACATTTATTAATATTATCGAGAGAGGAGAGAGGAGACTCAGAGACGAAATGTATTACTGTATTAAGATGTTTTTTAGAACTAAAAGCACACCTCGTTAGGGATGTATAAACATATAATAAAACCCTGAAAAAAAGGGTACGATATGGGGCCTTTAAGAAAATCTCTGGTGTCACCACACGAAGTACAATCTTAGGACGATTAAATAGAAAAAATTAATGAGAACATTTAAGGGGTGGCGTCGTGATGCAGGCGAAATTAGTGGAAGCATCAGAATGAACTGATCAACTCTGCTTTTGAGGCCGAAGCACACAATTAAACACGGCTCCTGAGACGTCCATTAGTATGCAGATGCTATAGGACTGTGTCTCTGCAGCTCTATCCAAGGAACATTTCTTTTCTTCGGCAAAGACGCCGGTTCATTCAAGATGTTATCTCCTCGTGGGACAGCTCATTCTGTCCTTTTCTTCATTACAGACAACCTTGTGCATTGTTAGGTGTATAACTTTCTTGTCATAGCGCGTCGATCTATGATGTTTGCAAAAAAAAAATCTTCTTGTCTGTTGGATTAATTTAACTCAGCGTTGCCGTCACATTCAGAACCTATCTACACCTTTTTCCATTTTCAACTGGCGTATCCGCAACTACACTAAAATATTCACGTGCTGCATGATAAAATTTCCAAGCTTTACTTTTTTTTTTCCCTCATGTGGTTGCCACGACCGAGAATGAATTCATTCCTGCAGCATAGCAATCACATGCATTTTATTGGGTTGCATATTCTGGTTTATCCTGGGTTTAGACAAACAATGCACGGGCGAAAAT
>JAYKQN010000005.1:26825000-26932500 GCA_036785175.1 Eupleurogrammus muticus
GATATCGTCATCGGGTTTGCTGTGGTCGAGTTGTTTTATGGAGAAAATGTGACACCTCGGCTCCGCTTTAGGTCAACAAGTCACGTTCCCCATCGGATCCGTCTCCAGAGATAAACCTTTCCAGACTGTGAATGTTCTTTTCTTTTTTTTCTTAGTCTGTCTAGTAGCATCCAAAATGACATGTCCACTGGAGGAAGAGTTTTACATCAAAAAAAAATAAAAACACCCACTTTATCCAATGCTACTATTCATGCTTCATTCTGCCTATTCATCCAGTCACTATTATTAAGCCCCATTGGGCTTATTTTTTCCTTTTCAAATAAACTCATTAACTGCATCTTTTGTTGGGTGCTCTCTGGAGATAGGACATGAAAGCGCGGGACAGCTTCCAGACAGCTCTCCACTGCCCTGTGTGGCCCAGAAGCTCTCCGATGAATATCTAACGAAAATAGTGAAAAGGAAGAATAAAAATAAAACCTCAATAAACCTCGATTCAGTCGCGCTCGTCTGGAAAAGACGCGAGCGGCAGACGCTGCTCTATTGATGATTTGTATGAAGTCAATACAGGTTTTTACTTATTAGAATCTGAACGGAGAAACCAAAAAAAAGATGATATTTCCTGTATGTTCTGAAAGAGCTGATGTGTAGGCAGCAGTAAGGGAATGGGTGAATGCATGGAATTATTGCAATAAAAATGATTTCAAAATAAAAGTTGCTTCACATATATTTACTCACATTCTGTCTATTGTCGCTACATGCAGTAGTGGAATGAGTACTCCTGCATTCAATGTGTACTTTCTATGTTCATCAGAAAAGTGAAAGTGCTCATTATGCAGGATAGATATTGTGAGTATGATTATATTATACACATACACATATATATATATATACACACACACACATATATACACACACACACACACACATATACACATATATACACACACACATATATACACACATATACACACACATATATATACACACACACACACACACATATATATATACACACACACACATATATACACACACATATATATATATATATACACACACATGTATATACACATATATACACACACACACACACACACATATACACACACACACACACACACACACACACATATATACACACACACACACACACACACTCATATATACACACACACACACACACTCATATATACACACACATATATATATATACACACACACATATATACACACACACACACACATATATACACACACACACACATATACACACACACATAGATATATATATACATATATATTTTTATAGTAAAATATTAATTGTGGTTTGATCTATTAACATGTAACAGATAGGCTTTTTAATTAAGTAGTTAAGTAAATTCTAACTGCTTAATATGTTTTATATTTTAATACAATATATAATATAATATAATGTATAATAAATACATTTTTATTAATTTTTCAGTGTAAAGTTAATCTGACAATGAGGAAGACAAAAGATGCATCTTACACACCCTGCTGTCAATGACATGTTCACTGTTCACTGTTCAATGTCTTGTATTTTATTTAGAAATAACAGTATGTACTCGTTATTCTAAACATAACATGCATTTTGCTTTGAGTGAGTGTGTGTGTGTGTGTGTGTGTGTGTGTGTGTGTGTGTGGACCCCAGTCAGAGTAGCTGTAGTAACCATAAACTAAACTAAACTGCAGCATCTAAAGCTGTCAGATGATGTAGCTGCTGTAAAAAAAAGTCTAGAAACGTTGTGTACGGGAAGCACATGAGGCTAAAATGTACCAGTGCCTGCACCTCCTGCTGTAAAATGGTGTGTGTGTGTGTGTGTAAATAAAATAGGAGAAAACTGTGCATTGCTGAGTGTCGACTGTTCAAAAGGCTGAAGCCGACCAATAAAAGGGAATCTGACGCCACGCCAGAGCATCCTCACGGCGTGCAGTCACACTCCTGACTGTCTTGCAGCATAGTTACAGCACACGCGTGTTTACCCATTGTGATATTATGCAATGCAGCACACAGCGAGCGTTCCTCACCGCCCACCCTGTTGCCTTCATGCTTCTTTGATGTGCTCTAAATTGTGTTCCTGTCGGAACAAACAGGAACCACGGATATCAAAGGAAGCTGGTCGGAATATTCATATTGTGTTTAGTATTATTTTTATTATTAAAAAAGGGGCAAAGAAGCTATAACAGGTCAGGAAAAGAGAGTTTTAATCCAGTAACTCTCAACCCTCCCAACATGGAAACAGGTGGTGCTGCATGCTGTGTGCAATGGGGCCATCTGCTGGTCAGTGAGTCGCACTGCAGCTCACCAGTCACTGCAATGCTAAAACAGCTGCTGGGGGAAAAAAAGAAAAGAAAAGAAAAAGGAAATCATGCTGGATAAATGTATTGACAGCAGGCGTCCTCTCAGGTATCAGACAGACACCGTGAGAACAGCCTGGAAGCTTCTAATGAAACAGAAAACTTCCAGATCTGAGCTTCGAAAAGTGTAAAGTGCAGACTTTTGCACAGAGAAGCAATCAGGACTTTACTATGGGGATGAATCCAGGGACATAACACTAAAAAAATGCTTTCTATTTTATATATATTTTCATATTTGAGTTGTTTTACTTGCAGGTTTGTTTTATTGCCAATATAAATTGCATCTACTGTATTTTTCCTCTTATTTTGCATTGGTATAAATTTAATTCAAAAGACATAAGTCTTTTTAACCCCTACATACAAAGTACTTCTTGATATTGAGTCTAAAACTTTCCACTTGTATTGAACACATCATTGTTTTTTTTTTGTTTTTTTATTGCAACCAGCAAATGTGAAATGGATTATTTTTCATCCCTGCCGTGGCTACAACACGCCCCAAAATTAAAAATTACAAGCTGGGCAGCGAGCTACAGCACATTAGGCGCGCCGTGTTCCTGGCTCCAGAAAAGCGGAGCTAACTGATTAATCGATGCTAATTCATTGCTTGTAGTCCCCGTCGCGACATCAAGGGCAATAATTCTGAACAGCTTGTTTAGGCTTGTTTATCTGAAGACTTCAAACGGTGGCCACACGCCAAGGAACCGGCTGGCGTTTCAATGCAATCACAAACAGAACTGAAAGAGAATCATTTCAAAATTGACCATTTTTTTCTCGTCTTGTGTTGGATTTCAGCCCTTGTTTTACATCAATGTGACTAAATGCATTAAATGCACAGTGCAGGACTCATGACCTCAGGATTTATAAATTCCTGGCTGCAGCCTCACTGTGTGCACAGATGTTTTTTTTTATCCTACCATGTAGAATGCAGGTCGGTGGTGTCCCCCTAATTATGTAATATTAGTCAGAGAGAGAGCTGCAGATTTACTGCACAATCTAGTGTTGAGTTATGTAATCCCATTAAGCCTGATATGCTCCGTTATTGCCATCACAATCCTGTAATCCTTTTTTTAAACAAACAAACTCCTACTACAGGATCAGGTGGATATGCAGCTAATAGATTACTGCTATGCACATGTTTGCTTTTTTATTGTTAAATAAATATACATTAAGGTCAGACAAGGGCAATTTACACCAATGCATGCATATATGCATATTGAGTGTATAATCGCCTGTTTAGAATCAGTGCTATAAGCAGCAGTTTCCCATCTATTAATCATTCTATTTTGTAGTACTTCTTTTTTTTAAATGCTAAAAAGGTAATTGATTATATATTATATACTATATAATCCTGATTTCAAATTTATAAGCTATAATTTGCACCATTTTCCCACCATTCTTAACTTGCACTGCAATATTTCCTACAGGAGCAGTTGCAGCCGTTTGCAAGACCAAGAAGAAGATGGAATAAGCAGACTAGGTTAAGTAAAGTGGATGCTGGTGCTGGCGAACCAGTTTGAAGTTAGAGAATCCACATTTTGACATCACTCGGCTGCAATCTGCATCCTGACCACCAGGTGCCGCTAAACACTTCACGCTGCTTCTTTATTTCCTTAAGGCGAAACAAAAAGGGACACGTTCTGTGTCCACCACCTGTAGGGACAGCGCCACCTGCTGCTGTTTCGCCTTATTCATTATTACCTGCAGCTGCAAACGGAGCAGAAGGCGTCAGGTGTAACATCATTGCAGGACACTATCGCCCTCAGCGTAGAACAGCGTGTTTCTCCGAAACATCTTAGTCATAGCAGCAGCATCACAGCAGCTCGACCCGTAAACGCCCCGTTGTTTCACCCTTTCCGGCTCCTTACATGTTCATTACGTCCCTCTTCATGTGTTCCTCCCTGTACCTGAATGCAACGGGGGATGGGGGGTGGTCCCACCCCATTACCGGCGATGAAGAGATGAATTATATCCGTATGGTGATATCCATCACAGCATCGGACCTTTAGAGACTAATAAGAGGAGGAGGAAAGAAGGAAAAAAAAACTGGGGCACGTGGAGGCGTGATTGATGATGTGCTGAGGTCAATGTGACCAGCCAGCCGGGGCTCAATAAGGTCGGCGCTAAGCAGAGATGGCTCAGGCCTGGCTGCGTGGGTGGAAAGGAAAAAGGAAGTTGTCGGGGTGTAACAGTTTAATTTGTGTGTTTGTGTCCGATTTTTTTTTTTTTCCTCCCCTCTGGTTTGATCCTGCAGCAAACGACGATGCCGACAACATCATTCCTGAAGGTTCCTGCAGGCGTTCGCTGTTATAATGGACGATGTGAAACACATGAACCTGCATTTATGTACGTCAGTGCTTTATTATTTTCTGTTGCGCCCCCTATAGAAGAAGAAAACATCTCACCCCCCCACACGACTATAAATCGTTTTATTTGTCGTTTAAATTGCTCTAAGTACCTCTGCATAACACTGTATCCTTATTAACGTATAAGAGAATAAAAAAAGGAAGAAATATGGACCAACTTACAACAAAGAAAAGCTTTATTTACTAACAGAAAAGATTTGAAGTGCATCTGAAATTAAAAATAAAATTAAATCCTTAAGAATTTTTTTGGCTGACCATGTCAATTTGTCTCCAACATTTCAGACTTGGTAACACACCGGTCTTTCACAGTGAACCAAGCGCTACAGACGCTTCGTCATATTTCCTCGTCTTAGCTTTGGGAGACTTTCGTTTGTCTCTTTATCTCCGTCTCTCTCCGCCTGTCTTCTCATCCCTGTTAAATATGTTTTCATGGTGTCACTTGGTGTCTACACTTCATACTCATACTCTGTGCTGTATGCTCCCTGTGAACACTCTGCTGCCCCCTAATGTAGTGGAGGTGCAATTGCACTTTATTCTAGTACAGTAAACAGAATCTAAATAAAAAATAAAAAAGCATGTTCCTTGAGGTCAAATGCATCCCCCATGACAGAGCCTTGTGCCCCACTATTTGAGAACCACTGGTTTACGGTAACTGTGGTAAACGTCTAATCGGGCTGATGGATATAAGTGGATATAAGAAGTGTCTCTTACCCTCTTGGTTACAGACGTTTATCAAATAGGAACCATTAAAGAGAAAAATGCAGCCCTTAATGCATGCACAGTGTAAATGCTGCACAAAAAAAAAAGGAGAGGAGGATGAGGTTAAAGTAGGACACACTCTGCCAATGAGAGCACCACTGCCCCCTAATGTAGTGGAGGTGCAATTGCACTTTATTCTAAAACGTAAGAAATAATAAAAATAAAAAAATAAAAAAGCATGTTCCCTGAGGTCTAATGCGCCCCCACTATTTGAGAACCACTGGTTTAAGTACACTTTACAACTTACTCTGAAAAACAAATGGGGTTTGCATTAAGACGACCTGTGGTAAGATGGGCTGTTACATGCAGAACCGCTGCCGCGTCCCTATAAAGCGATAACAGTATACGTCTCTTTAAATATTTTGAATGGAAAGGCAAGGCTGTAAATTCCATACCGATGGAGCCGTGTGAAGGTAAACACAAAAAGGGGCCATGGAAACCTAGATGTAGTTACAGCGAGTTGTCAGAGCCCACACGTTTTCTCTTTAGGTTTTCTGGGATGCGTTTACAGACCACTTCATACTCATACTCTGTGCTGTATGCTCCCTCCCTCACACTCTGCCAATGAGAGCGCCACTGCCCCCTAATGTAGTGGAGGTGCTATTGCACTTTATTCTAGGACAGTAAAAAAAATCTAAATAAAAAAATTAAAAAGCATGTTCCCTGAGGTCAAACACGCCCCTCTTGACGGAGCCTCGTGCCCCCACTATTTGAGAGACACTGACGTACGATATGAGGCTCTAAGGACAGAAGATGTTGCTATTGTACAATCTGTAAATTTGTGATTTTGGGCAGAAAAAATAAAACTGATTTGACTTGTTTCCTGACACGTAACCCTCTGATTTCTCTCTCTTTTGCTTCCATTTTCCTGTTCAAACACATCCCCAGCACCACAGCTATAGCTATAATATTTGCCGTGTAGAACAAGCATGTGACAGCCGTCGCTATATAAAACAATAGATGTGACTTTACATCATAAATCATGGGGTAAAAATTCCGCCTCTTCCACCACCCTGCAGGCAGAAACTAGGATTGTTCATTCTAGACAGGCACACGTGTCCTTTGATCATTATTTTGAATGAAAAAGCCATAAACCCTAACCCCACATCTATTGTTTTATATCTACAGTGACAACCTTCTCCTCCACAGCAAAGATTTGTCTTTCACAAAAAAGAATAAATAAATAAATAAGAAAAGCCTGAAGTCTCCCAGTCGGAGAATGCAGGCACACAGACAGTCAATATTGACCCACGTCTGCAGGTTTGTCGCCTACACTGAATGATACTGATTGTTTCCGACCTTTGACCCGCCCTCTGTTTTGTTTGCATGGTCTCACACACACACACACACACACACACACACACACACACACACACACACACACACACACACACACACACACACACACACACACACACACACACACACACACACACACACACACACACACACACACACACACACACACACACACACACACAAACACACACAGGAATGTAACTTTCTCAGGTGTCGTGTTGAGCGTCGTCGTACGTGACCAGGCCGGCCTGCACACGCCACGGACGGATCAGCAGAAGGTGATGGACGAGCAGGCAGGAAATGCACTAACATTTCCTGTTTGTACACGTGTGTTTGCGTGTGTGTGTGTGTGTGTGTGTGTGTGTGTGTGTGTGTGACTGTAACCCACCCACCTCTTCATGACAGAGAATTCAATTT
Source organism: Eupleurogrammus muticus (assembly GCA_036785175.1). Classification (NCBI taxonomy): domain Eukaryota; kingdom Metazoa; phylum Chordata; class Actinopteri; order Scombriformes; family Trichiuridae; genus Eupleurogrammus; species Eupleurogrammus muticus. The sequence goes on from JAYKQN010000005.1 coordinate 26,832,218, forward strand.
ATTATTGCTAATACGATGCCCGTCAAATGTCTCGCGTGCACGCGGCACGCAGATTCTAAATGTTTGCGTTTGACTTCTGACCCCGGGAAAACAAATCTGAATAGAACGGCTCATTCATGGTTTCCTCCTCCTCCTGCTCTGTTATCTTCCACCCTGACAAATATAAATTAGTGTGGGACCAAACACCCCGAGCCAGAGGCTTAAGGGGGGGGGAGTTAAAAGGATTCCAGCACCAGCTTGTTTGTCAGCAGCTCGTTCGAGGCATGATGAGACTCTGAGAGGCTAAAAACTTTTATTTTATTCTATTTTTATACAGACTTAAGACACCAAATATACTATAAATATACTATATTGCACCTCAGTTTTTAATTAAATAGGACAGAAAAGAAAGTCTTCCAACTATAAAGTGTATATATATATAAAGACAGATTTCCCAGCATGCCCTGCAAGGAGCTTTCTATATCATAGTCCTTGTTGACGTGATTTTTGATTTTACTCGTTTATTTACACATTCTAACGAATCAATTATGGCTTCAGACTTTCTTCTGTGTCCTATTTAAGTAAAAACTGAAGTAAAATACTAATTTGTAATTGAAAAAAAAATAAAGAAATCCCTTGTATTTGACAGGGGTATGAATAAATTTGGGCTTCAGTGTATATATGGTGCAGTCATTTAAAGGTTTTACTGTAGAAAGGCTAAATCTACCACATGAATATGTAGTACAGTTTTTCAAATAGAGGGGTGTGAGGCTCCGTCAATGGGGGCACGTTAGACCTCAGGGAAACTTGCGTTTTTATTTTTATTTTTACTGTCCTAGAATAAAGTGCAATTGCACCTCCACTACATTAGGGGGCAGTGGCGCTCTCATTGGCAGAGTGTGGGCAGGGAGCATACAGCACAGAGTATGAGTATGAAGTGTAGACAAATGACAGATGTAAAGTCACATCTATTGTTTTATATAGCGACGGCTGTCACATGCTTGTTCTACACCGCAAATATTATAGCTATAACTGTGGTGCTGGGGATGTGTTTGAACAGGAAAATGGAAGCAAAAGAGAGAGAAATCTGAGGGTTACGTGTCAGGAAACAAGTCAAATCCATTTTATTTGTTCTGCTTGAAATCACAAATTTAGCAGATTAGCCCCAATTGGCTTCATGGTTTGTATAATAGCAACATCTTTTGTCCTTAGAGCCTCATATCGTACATCAGTGGTTCTCAAATCGTGGGGGCACGAGGTTCCATCAAAGGGGGTGTTTGACTTCAGGAAACATGCTTTTTTATTTTTTTTACTGTCCTAGAATAAAGTGCAATTGCACCTCCACTACATTAGGGGGCAGTGGCGCTCTCATTGGCAGAGTGTGAGCAGGGAGCATACAGCACAGAGTATGAGTATGAAGTGTAGACACCAAATGTAGCAGACCCTCTAAAGTTTATTTAAGGATTTAATTTTATTTTTTAATTTCAGATTCACTTTAAATCTTTTCTGTTAGTTAATAAAGCTATTCTTTGTTGGAAGTTGGTCCATATTTCTTTTTTTTTTTATTCTCTTATACGTTAATAACAATACAGCAGAGGTACTTATAACAATTTTATAGACAAATTTTATTATTTATAGTTGTGCTGGTGGGACGTTAGATGTTTTCGTCTTCCATGGGGGGGGGCAGAAAATAATTGTGAAGCAGTAGAAGCATGTAGATAACTAACCAGGGCTGCAAAACATTAGAATATTCTTGTTTCCTGTGCATTCCCCTCATGTCCACTCACTTTTTCTCCACTTTCTTACGAGAGCGGTTCCATATATATATATTTCAGCACAGGGGATTATTGTGGACTCTGATGATAGCAAGACGATGTATTTTTTTTTTCCCCATCGCGCTGGGTCCTATCTTAGGAGAGGAGCACGAGCCGGCCTTGTTCAATCGAACTGTCAAAAAACAGAAGCCAAACCGTAGATAATCCTTATGAGAAAACACCCGGAGACAAAAAATAAATAAATAAATAAATAAATAAAAGATAGCGCTGGTGTTGTCCCAACATTAGAGACTTGCAGAATCTGCAGTGCATTCTGTCATCTCCCCCTCTGCTTCTCCCACTCCATCAAGGGAGAAAAAGAAAAAGTGGCACAGAAAAACTAAAGGAAAGTGATTCTAAGATTCAGTTTTAAAACTACCATAGCAGATGTGTTCTATCCTCCACTTTTTGCCCCCAAACACAAAGTTTGTTCGTTCGTTTCAACCCCCGTGACGTAGTTTCCAGAATACTCCTGCAAACGGTTTCCTATCGTCATCATCATCAGGTGCACACATGGGAAATCAAACGCCTCCATCCTCCACCGCCGCGAGGAGTCTCTCGAAACGTGTGAAATGTGTGAAGGCGTCGAGCCAGAGGACGTCACCCGGATCCCGCTCCAAGTCGCCTCGTTTGTCATGACACAAGTTACGGGAACGTATTCTTCTTTTTTTTTTAAACTGCTGTTTTTCGATAGTTTCAACAAAGATCCTCGTCCACGTTTCCAGTCTGACGAATAATTTAAAAACCTCAGGTACAAGTGAAGTAACTAAATAGCAATGTGTCATAGGGAAATGTTTCTGCTTACCGTATTTTCACGACCATAAGGCTCCATACTAAAAGGCTCAGTCTCAGTTCTGTGTGTCATTACTGTATTTAACACACACATAAGGCACCTCACTATAGAGGAGGGTTTATATACACACTGAGTAGGAGCTAAACTGAGTTTGGTTGTGCTTTATTTAAGTATTGATTACAAAGTACTAACATTTGTAATCATCACATGGTAAAACACACGGATAAAACAAGCACACAAAGTGTGTGTATTTAAAAATAGAGCGGGGTAATGTCATCAATCAAACCATCAAAGTCCTCATCCTCTGTTTCTGATTCCAACAGCAGCTAAATCTCCATCAAACATGCCAGCTTCACTTTCTTCACCATCAGAGTCACTTTCCTCTAAATGATGTGTGATAATCCACTGGAAGTTGCTGTGCTACCGTAGTCCTGGTCTGGATGGAGAAATGGCACCGAAACGAAAGACGGAAATGTTTAATTTTCATTTCTTCTGCTGCTTTACTGCTTTTAGTCGAATGGTGACCATCGGAACGCTTCTCCCACACGTTCTTTGCTCCGTGATCCACTGATCCAGTCTCTGCTCTGTGATCCAGTCTCTGCTCTGTGATCCACTGATCCAGTCTTTGCTCTGTGATCCACTGATCCAGCCTCTGCTCCGTGATCCACTGATCCAGTCTCTGCTCTGTGATCCAGTCTCTGCTCTGTGATCCACTGATCCAGCCTCTGCTCCGTGATCCACTGATCCAGCCTCTGCTCCGTGATCCACTGATCCAGTCTCTGCTCTGTGATCCAGTCTCTGCTCTGTGATCCACTGATCCAGTCTCTGCTCTGTGATCCACCGATCCAGCCTTTGCTCTGTGATCCACCGATCCAGTCTCTGCTCTGTGATCCAGTCTCTGCTCTGTGATCCACTGATCCAGTCTTTGCTCTGTGATCCACCGATCCAGTCTCTGCTCTGCGATCCACCGATCCAGTCTCTGCTCTGCGATCCACCGATCCAGTCTCTGCTCTGTGATCCACTGATCCAGTCTTTGCTCTGTGATCCACTGATCCAGTCTCTGCTCTGTGATCCACTGATCCAGTCTTTCCTCCAACTCGTACCACCTGTCTTATGTCTTAAACTCAGCTGTGTAGCTGATTTCCTTCAGTTTAAACTGTGCTTTATCAGCGTGTCTCTTTACCATTTTCAGGTTGTTAAAACAACGATGTTCTGCATAACGCACATCCCCGTTATTTTATCTACAATCCATGCCCACACTTCCCCTACAGACAGACATAGGGAGCACCAACATTTTGAAGAAAATATAAGACTTTAATGTGGCCTTATAGTCGTGAAAATACGGTATGTCATTTTTGTTTTTTATGTGAGGACTGAGAATGCATTTCCTTTTGTGCACATTCTTTTTGAAAGAAAAAAAACCTGGATATAATACAAAATAAAAAAACGAGAGCGAGGTTGCGTTCGCTTTCGTGGCGAACGGAGCCTGATTGGTACGAACGTGACATTGTGCCCGGGGAGTGTGGAGCTGGGTCATTACGTCCGGAGGAAGCCAGGGGAGGCTCTCTGCTCCAGCCCCGCGTTGGTTTTGAAGTTTGCTTCCAATTATCGTGACTAAGTCGCTTCCCCCCGGAGGGTAACATTTGGTATTTAATGTGAACATGTCACACACACAGTTTCAAAGCTGGTGCTCATTTGTTCTGAACTGTGTTTGACTACTTTTTTCTTCTCGCTCTGAATTCACACGCCTCGATTTTTAGAGACATTTATCAGGTCAGAACACGTTTCCATGTGATTTTATCCTCTTGCTTTTGGTAAAATTAGTACAATATTGAGTAGTTTGTGTTTTTTTTTTTAATTCATGACCTAGATCCAGTAAAACAAAAAACTTAGATTAGCGATGTTTTTTTAACGATGTTTTTGGAAATAAGATTATTCCACTCAATATTGGACTAATGATATGCATCTTACCTTTATAAAATCTAACCATATGAACAGGAGTATTTGGTTGTGATATTAGAAAACCTGATGCTGCAGGGCCTGGTGACTCAAGCAAAAGTACACGTGTCATTTCTTCACGATATTGGGTGGTTCTGTGAAGTCGAATTCTGTCATCGCTAATAAAAAAAAAAATTCTGCCTGGAGTCCGAGTACAGCTGAATCCACACGGACTTTATGGGCTGTGTTTACGTCATCGCACACGACCGCTCACGTGTGTTTTCTGTGTGTGTGGAGGTGTGTGTGTGTGTGTGTGTGCATGTAAGGTGTGTTAGGGGAAAAACTATCCGATCTCGCTTTTCTTATTTCGTCGGTGGCATTTCCACATTTATGAGCCTATGAGGGAAAAACAGTGGGTCAAAATCGCCTCGAGCCGAAGTGTGTGTGCATGTGCATGTTCATGTGTGTGTGTGTGTGTGTGTGTTTTAACCCACACACTCCTCCAACAGGATGTTTGAACCTGGTCTGAGGGGTTAGTGTTGAAGGGGCCCAATCATGAAAACACGTTTTAGTGCGAGTGTGTAAATATTTAGGTCTCTGGTGTTTCCCGCTAACACGCGAGCCGCGACACGGGACCACCCACCCTCTGCAGAGCTGCTGCTAAAAAAAAATTTTTTTAAATGGCCGAACATGAGCCGTATTGAACAGGTTCCGGTTGTGATGTCACAACGGGACAGGAAGTTAATAGGACGAGTCAAACTGCATTGCTGCTACAGGTCAAACTCAGCAGGTTTCAGATCCAAAAAGGTCGAGTCAAGTTTAACTGTTCAGCTCAAAAATCACAGATTTGCACCAATGGGCTTTTCCTGTTTGAAAGTTTTGTCTCCATCTGCACCTCCTCTTTACTCTTACCTGCAAAACATGAGCTAATTCATAGAAATGAACCAACATCAGTTTTGCTTCCTCCTTATTTCTGGGAGCTGACATTTAATTTAAAGATGATGTGTATTAGATTAAAATTTGGTTTTATTTATTTGGATGTAAAGTGTCTGACTATATGAGAAGTGATATAGGTAGTATCACCATTAATATATGTGAATTAAGCTTTTTTTTTTGTTTTCTTATTTCTAATTCTGTATTAGGTTGCAGGACCACTGAGATCTACATTATGTGTGTGTGTGTGTGTGGTTTTGGTCCTGGACACCCATCTTACTCATTTTTACTGTAATTTTGACATTTCCTCTCATGAGGGTTCTTCCATTTTTTTGTACAATGTGAAGGTTTTAAGGACAGGGGATGTTGTGTTGCTGTAGTAAAAACTATTAAGCCCATTGGAACGAATCTGTGACACAGAAGAAACCTCAGGAAGAATAACAGAGGAGGATCCCTCTAACATGATGGACAGGCGCAGGCACAGAATGAAATCCATACATCCAAACAGGAAGAGTTATTCATGCTAATTTTCATTAAAAAAAATGTAAATGGTAAGACGGCAAAACATGAAACCCTTGCAACAGGGAATACAGGACGTTTAATGCTTTACAGCCTAGTATGGTAACATGTACTGTGTGTGCACACACACACACCTACACACACATGCTAAACCCATGCATGAAGCGCTGGGGGCTTTGTTCCTCTGCAGGCCTGTGTGTGCACGGAGCCTCGACTGAGGCTTTTCTGGCTGTTTTTGCCGGGTGTCACTCCAGCCATCCATCTTTTCCCCCCTCGGCCAGCTGCTGATTTTCCACAAGTTACGTGGGGAATTTGCTTAAGGGATTACACTGGGGCTTCAAGGCAGATTCGGAACATAAAAAAAAAAAAAAAAAGACATATTTCAACTCAGCAACACAAGGACTTTACATTATGTTGTGTTTTGTTGCCATGCAAGTACACGTGCGTTTAGAGAGCATCGTGGTTTTTTTTTATTAGCAAAGAACCGCCACTTGTACATGCCGTTACCTTTTAAAGGAACACTTCTGCAAGTATAAGATTATAAATGCATTTATAGGATAAACAATACAAATAAGTAACAGAATTTTACTGCTGTCTCCTTTGCAAAAATGTTTAGTTTGGCTCATGGCGAGGCAAATATTTTTTAAATAATTACATATGGCTGGAAAGGAGAGACGTCTCCAACTACAAAAAGAGAAGAGAGCGGTTGTCTTAATTTCACATAAACATAATTCTATCAGACAGAGGCCTGCACATCACAAAGACAGACTCCATATATGATTCATGGCTTTATGATTCTCCTTTCCTGTTTGACAAAGAGCCTTAACGTCCATGGTAAATATGAAAGGTCAACGGTCGCTGCAGAGCCTCCACATATGTTTTTGAGACATATGGTCACATGATGTTCGGGGCAGATTACGTTCCACAGAAACACTAAAAATGTCAGTAGCTTCGTTTTTTATCGCCATCTATCCATTGCTATCTCTTCATGGCTCCTCCCTCATTCTGGTGGATATATCTTCATTCTATGACACTATACAGTACATTCATAACTGCTTTCCAGCGGCGGACAGGAGGAAACTAGTAAGTACAGACAGCTACTGTACGAGCTGGCATATTAACAGAGGAAATACAACAGGAGCCGACATTGATAAAGAACACAGCTGCACACACATTACTGCCAACTACACCATCCCCGTTCTCTGCTGGGGTTTGCAATGCATCTTATTTGACAGGCCGTAACGTGCGCTGCACGTGTCATTATTCTTTTTCATTTGTCATTATTTCCTCATTCTATTCAAAGGCGAAGATGATGACCGCCTGTATGTATGCATGTACATACGTACTGTATGTATGTTTCGGATCAGAAAGCGGGGAGTCATGGTGATTACATCACATCATGAAACATGGCGTAACGGCACGTTTCTGTGCAAGATCTACAGCGGCTTACAGGAACATGTGAGGGTGAGCGGTAATCCTGTTTTACAACAGTTTCACGCTGGTTAATATAATACAGTGGTTCTCAAATAGTGGGGCACGCCCCCCCAGGGGGTACGAGGCTGTTTGACTTTAGGGAACATGCTTTTTTAATTTTTTAATTTTGATATTTTTTTTTTACTGTCCTAGAATAAAGTGCAATTGCACCTCCACTACATTAGGGGGCAGCAGAGTGTTCACAGGGAGCATACAGCACAGAGTATGAGTATGAAGTGTAGACACCAAGTGACACCATGAAAACATATTTAACAGGGATGAAAAGACAGGCGGAGAGAGACGGAGATAAAGAGACAAACGAAAGTCTCCCAAAGCTGAGACGAGGAAATATGACGAAGCGTCTGTAGCGCTTGGTTCACTGTGAAAGACCGGTGTGTTACTGAGTCTGAAATGTTGGAGACAAAGACATTAAAGACATTACACCACAATCACTGATAAGACCATTTATGTAGTTTTATTTTTCAGTATCATATGGTTTGACATGGTCAGTCAGAAAATGTTTATTTAAGGATTTAATTTAATTTTTTAATTTCAGATGCACTTTAAATCTTTTCTGTTAGTTAATAAAGCTATTCTTTGTCCCCTTATATGTTAATTAGGATACAGTGTTATGCATAGGTACTTATAACATTTTTATGGACAGATAATGTTATTTGTAGTCAGGGCGGCGGGGGGCATGTGAGATGTTTTCTTTTCCATGAGGGGGCGTGACAGAAAATAATTGAGGAGCACTGGGTTAATACAGGAGCATCAGCTCCATTGGCTCCATCATACGACCATTAACCAGAGCTAGAAGACACCTGAACAGACGGCTGGGATAAAGGCGTTGTGTTAATCATATCAAGTATATACATTATGGAGTTGTTACCATAATAAAGGGAACACGAAGCCTTCTCTGTTATTAAGGTGTAGCGCTGCACTTGAACTGTTTAGCGGCGTAATGACGGACGATGGACCTGGTGTCGCGACGCTGAAGTCGACCCAGCTGTTGGGCCGTTTAGAGAGCGACAGTGTACACAGTGGTGACAGAGAATGGAAAATTCACAGGACAATTACCCAACAGGGGCAGTGAAATATGAACGAGGAAATCCCCCAAAGGAGGCTGTTTGAAAGGAATTGCATATTACACCTATTTTGCTTTTCTACCAGGAAAGGCCGGTTGTACTTCTTCTATTGACGCTTGGTTATTTTAAGGTCACTGGATTCAAACCTTGCTGCAGCATTTGGAAAAGTTAGGAGCAGCTTTGGAGTCTGAGGTTCCCACAGCTCACAAACAGCCGATACTAAAGCTGCATATACATTTACTCAATGGATGCAGACACGCCAGCTGCAGACAGCTGTGGACGCCATGGACACAGTAATCCTGTTTATACGTCTTTCTGGAAGCGGTGTTTCACACACGGGCAGTAGGTCGCTGCCTGTTTGTGACCAGACATGTGACTTATATAAAATATATATTCTACCCTAAAGCAATTTGAGCAAAATGGAAATGTTAGATATCAGCCTTTGTATAAATAAATAGCGTCAGATCCTAAATATCGTGACGACAGGCCAAGTTAACGGAAGTCCTGTTGCATTAATTACCTAATGGCAATGATCTTTAAATTTGCAAATGACAAAACAGATGTTTTCAAATTCATTGTGGGTCTATCAATCATTTATTTAATAAAGTGGACACACACACACAATCTTATCAATGGGGTCTGTGATTGGTGAGATTGACTACAGGTGTGTACGGATCCTTTAACACCTAAACACAACCACAAACCCCAAAAAACAGTCATTGCAAACCCAAATGAATATTGATTAGCAATATATTTACCACATTATTATAGAAATATGTAAAAAAAAAAAAAAAAAGCAAATAAAACAAATGTAAATTAGTACTTTTCCATGGAATATATTTAAAAACATTGTGAAAAAAATGGATTGAATGGAGTAGAGAGTCACTGGAAAATGTAGTCATTCATATCGTAGTCAATTAGACCCCAAGAGTCATATTTAAACATGGAAAAACTTTTTGGAATAATAATTATTTTATTGAATCTAATTTTAAGCTTTGGATCAATATCTAAAACTGAGCTGTTTTATTCTCTTGTTTTATTCGTCTTATTCAATTTCAGCTCATTTTTGTTTCGTATTAGACACTTTAATTTCATTTTACCACTTTAAATTGTTTTGATGTTTGATATTTTACAAATGAACTTGCCTTGTCCGAAAAAAATAGAAAAAATGGGTCTGTAACCAACCAAATTATTGAGCAATGTGCCACTTTTTGTTCTGAAATCCAACTCAATATAACTGCAATTAACAAAACATTTTGAGTGGCCCAAGTTTTATGTGAATCCAGGAATAATTTCACGCTTCTAGGAATTATTCATATTGTAGCCAACAAAATATTCAGTTGTGGGTCCCAGAGGGAGGATAAAACAAGTCTTTTCTTTCTTTTAACAAAGCTTATTTAAAAAGTGTGAGGTCTGTGAGTTGAAACATCAGCCACAGTCAACACCACAGTAGTAATTTATAGAGTCGTCCACCAAACATGTGGAGCAACCTAGCAGAGAACTAAGCTAAATGAATGTTGTGCATCTATCAGGCCAGTAGAGGCCAGGGCACATTAATATTTTTTTGCCTGCACTAAGAAGGAGTTCTCTAGCACATACATTTGACTTTTATTCATTATCCTGTCATTGGTTTTATTTGGTGATTTATGAGATTTAATGTGTTTCTTCTAGGTAATTAGATGTAATTGATATTAATGGTGGTGCAGTGATAACACCAGTAGCTGGAGTCTGCCATGGTTTCATCAAACCCCAACCACCCAATGTTATGTAGGTTAGGTGCAGTGTAAATGTGTGTGTTTCAGAGTGTGTCAACGTGTGCACCTATAGGCTCCATTTCTCCCATGATTCTGCAAAGGATTAGCTGTTACAGCCTATAACATCCGCAAATTCTGCATAACACCGCTGAAAGCACCATCCGCCGATTCTATCATCCTCGCCCTGGAGTGAGTATGGGGATAGTACAGGTTATAATTTCCAGCACATGGGTGATGCCAGCATGTGAGTATGTCTGGGAAAGTCAGCAACCGCGACGATTAGAGTAAAGTTAGAGAAAACCGTAACGCAAACAAAACAGATATATACAGTGAGCCTGTCATCACCTTGGCAGAGGGCCTGGTTGTTAGTTGGCAGGGAGGAGGGGGGGGGGGGCAACGAGCCAGGAAGAGATGCAGTCTGGGATTTTAGTTTGTGTGTGTGTGTGTGTATGTTGATATAGGCATGGAAATCAAACCTGCAGCCCGTTAAGCTCCTGTGGTACACCTGGATCTAAGGCCCAGTCCACCTGAACAATGGGATTTTTGGAAACTGGTCTCCATCCATCCATTTTCTATACACACCGAATCCTCACTAGGGTCACCTTAGCATACTGATACTTCAAGAGGGGGCACACACACCCATTCCTGTCTACCATCACACAATGTGAGGTCAAACAGTGTAGACAATTATGTCTACCGAAGACAAGAGTTGGTGGAACAGTTGCATGAAATTGGCTTGGAAGAAGTAAAGTCAAGTAGGAGGGAAAGATGATATTCCTTCAGGGTTATAATGGATATTGGATTATATATTCATTATTTGGCACAGCGCCACTCAAAGAAAAGTTGATATAGTCTAATAAAGTCTTGCAAATGGCAGCTATGCAACTTTTCAGATGCCGACTGCTTTAAAACCCCAAGGAAGAAGAAGAAACTGCGGTTTTCCTGGTTCACATATGACTGCTAAATCTGGACTTTTCAATAAAGGCTCTGGTTACAGAAAAGCTCTGATTTCAGGAGCATGCCGAGAAACACATGGTTTCAAAAAAGGCCTACATAAGCAACCACCCAGCACCTAGGTGTATCTGGACCGGCACATGTGGATCTGTGGATCAATGAGGAGACATTCAATGGATTTATGTCTTTACCAGTGCTCATTCATTCATAATTCCAGCTCTATAGGAAGGAAATGCCGCATTCTTAGCAGCACTACCCTAAAAAATAAGGGTTGTGCTGCAGTCCTATGCCACATCATTCGGTTTGCCAACGTGGTACCAGTTTTACGGCCAAATTGAAGTAAAGCCAGTTCATCTCTTGTCTTTGTTTTACTTCTGAGTTTACCTAGGCCTCCGGTTCATTATCCAATTGTGGTCTTGGTCAGTCTGCTAGTCTGCCCTCCAGCCGACAGCTGTTTTTGGCTAAGCTCTTAAACACCTCTACATCTTCTCAATAAAACTGCTTTTGAACTCAGTTTTAATCTCATCTATTTATTCCTAATGACCACTGAATTTTTTGACCAGGAAAACCGGAGGTGTACAAAGGTTCAATAAAACACCCCAAATTTGTATCCAAATTATGTCTATGTAATCTGTGTGTTTAACCTTATGGAACCTTATGAAAAAAGGTTAGAGGAACTACATTTTGGGGTGAAAACTTCCAATTGTTCCAATTCGCCCCGGAAAACAACAGGGAGGGTTAAACGCTTGAGGAAGCATATGGGACGCTTCAGAAAATAAGTGGTACCAAATGGTTTTCCTTATTTTTTTTTTTTACAACAATGGGTCAGTGTTGGGCTGAATCACTCGCAGCGGTGCCGGGGTAGCGGTCGCTTCTAAAGCTGCGGTCTACACCGCAAATCACACACACACACACACACACACACACACACACACACACACACACGCACACACGCCCCCCCACGTCATCAATTAGTTGACATCAATGGGCTGTCAAGATGATTCAAAACACATGCGCGGAAAAAATACTTATGTTTATCATATATCGACTTATCCGCAAGTTGATGGATCCAAGTCCAAATCCATTAGCAGTGAATGAAAGATATTTACATTTTAAATAGGAATACGTCGTGTTGATTATACCGAGGAGAGGTTGAAGTTCCCAGGAGTTTCAAGGTACATGTACCCATATGTTACCTGTTTAGGTTGGATCTCCACTAACAGACTACTGCATCTGAGCCCTGCTGGGGATCCACTTGTTGCTGAAACAGAACCCGGGCCTCCCTGAAACCGGAGCAGCATGACGCCACTGCTGCATCAGCTACATGAAGCGTATCATGTCACCTGCTGCGCAAACGGGATCGTTTTCACCCCCAGTAGATATGAAATCAATTAAAAAAAGCCATGTGGTCCATGTGTGGGAATCTGGTTGACTTGTAGAAGAAAAGCATTAAAACAAAAATTCTCACACCTAACATTTGTGGATTTTAAGATAGGGGGGGAAACAAAAAACGAGCCAAGCCAGGCCATTAAAGAAAATATGTGGTGTTAGTTGAGGTCCTGTTTCTTTACATTTTGTGTGTGTGTGTGTGTAACATATGGTGCGAAGAAATAATTTAAGCTTGGAGGCCCTCCAACAATATGTTCCCGATGTAGATGGGGAGAACTCATGCTGGAGGGATGTGGTCTGGATGCTGAGTGACAAGAACAGTGAGAAGATCATGTAAAAACTATCAGAAACGTCAGTGTGGTCAATGTAACGCAGCGCGCCGCTAAAACTGTTCTCTGGAGGGAACTTTGCATTCATTCAGACGTCCAAGCCGAAGGAGGAAATTACTCCTGATGTTTGATAAGTTCGTACATACTCCTGTGGTTCTGGTGCCCAGCGACATGAAGTAAAAATACAAACCGTTTAGTGTACATCAAGTGGTTTCACCATAGCGTAAGGAGGTGTTGAAAAGTCTTAGCAGGGAAACGCGTGAGAAGCTGAAATGCTGACATACGGTAGGTGAACAATTCTGGATCTTTACTTTATAAACCCTGACGTTTCATCTACTTTGCATTTGTGGTTTCCCTTTTCATCACAGCGTTTGAATAGAATGTTAATTTTATTATCTTTGTTGCATACTTTGATTTATTGTCTTGAAAAAAAAAAAGATGTGATTGGTCCACATTTAAACTACCTGTTAAAACTCTAAGAACTAAAACATCATTTAATTAAATTTGTTCTTTTGCTAATGAATGACAGTGTGCAGAATTTTTTTTTCTCTTCTTCCAATATGGCTTTTACCTGCCTAGGTATGCACAACTTGGATGGAAATTTGGAAGGAAATAGTACTGGGCAAACATCAGGGTGCATGTTGTCTTTGATAATAAACTGATGCAATCACCATAATGGGTGTCAATACATTTGTAGTAATGACTGATATAACCCAACACCAAGTAGTATCATAATCACATGAATCATGCAATCAATCCATTTCCCTACAGTCAATCAACATCAGCCATCTTTAATTTAGTTTTTTGTGCTGCAAACCACCAATCCTGAAAGCTAAAGTTAGTGACTGTTGCACGGTGCCATGAGTTAAAACCAGCCATAAAATGAGTGGTTTTTGGCCCATTTTGACATGTTTTTTTTCCACTTTTGTGACAGGGTTTTGGCCCAGTCGCGTGTCGTGCATCGTGCAGCAAACATGAGGTAACGAGAAGCGATTAACGCCTCATGACCAGCTCCTGTTTAGCTATCAGTCACATGAATATAAAACTTAAATAAGACAGAGCGTTCAGATCATATAAGAGAATCAGGCCGTATAGCGTGAGAAGAGGAATCGTAAGTTGAGAGCTTTTACCCCCTGTGAATCATTAGTGTTGTGTGAGCTGAATAACGCTATTAAAAAAAAACAAAAAAAAACTGTACAGTCTATCCAGGCCATACCAATTATTTCAAAAAGCTGAGAATAACCACACACGTTGTACTTTACAGTATATACTCCCCAAATAAAGTGTTACCAATATTCCTAATAAAAGAAGACATTTCACAGACATTATGTGTTATTGCGAGTTTCGTACCTACATTTTTCATGGAACTGTGCACCTGTTAAACCTTGAAGACTTGCAGATGTGAGGGCTGTATGGAAGAAAAATACACGCATACAAACCGTATATACACATGTAATTACATCATGCCGGGATAATCACATATATACATATGTAATTATCACGTTAGCAAGAGTCTGCAAATGAGCCCCAGCCCCGTAAAAGTGGATTTTTGTCTTACTTGTTAGCCTGAGATATTGACGTTAACCAAAAAGGCACATTCAAAGTTTCCACATTGCGTCAGATGGCGCTGAAAGACAATTAACCTTTGTGTAGCTCAGCGCTTGACTGGCTGTCACCAGAACCGACACGAGACAGATGACGAGGCACGTCGCTAATAACTCGCGTTTTTCTCTCCCCGAACAACATCCACCGGTAATGTATTTAACATTCAACATGCTCATGTTTTCCTAGCGCTTTTTTTTTTTTTTTTTGTCACACTCTTAGTGGAGAAAGGCAGAAGAATAGATTGGAAACAGCTTGATGTTCGGTAGCCAATGAGCTTTATTGGCCAGCGGGGAGTCGAGCCACGGCGTGCACACTGGCCCAGACCAAGTATGTTCCGTAAAGTATGCACCGTACCCCGGAGAGCGAAACCATCTCACCAACTTGGTAAACACGAAGGCAAACACGCTAAACATGAATAATGAATCCCACGAGGCGGCTCCATCCTATCCAATATAAATAAATAACCAATACTGTCCTAAGCTTCAGTTTGTTCCTCTTTTGTTTCCTTTCAGCTGTAGCATCTGGTTTACTGTAGAGATGCATGAAAGATGTCATTATGATCGCTGACCTCAGCCCATCATTACACAAAAAGCACTTTTTTTTCCCCTCTCCTCTTCTCTGTGGTTCTTTGAAGTGAACTGTGGAGCTCTTTCACAGCGAGCACACCAGCGCCGCATGAAGAAATCGTCGAGCAAAGCCGTGCACATGGAGTCACTCTTCCACACATGTGTTCGGGTCTGTTTTTCTCCCATGAAAACAGCATGTGGTTGAGTCACTGCTGCATGTGAGGCAACATGGAGATAAACACTAAGGGGTTCCCCTGAATTTTTATCATTTTCTATCCTACAATTTATAACTTATATATTATGACCTAAATCTGTACTGCTCATGCTTTATATTGACAACCCTTAACCCTTAAGACCCATTTATCCTTAAAAGACAATTATGTGTGTTGTGCCATAGATGAAGAGGGCCACACAGAACACATTTCTAAAAGTTTTTTTCATAATAATATATACATACACATACATACATACATATATATATATATATACACACACATATATATATACACACACATACACATATATATATACACACATACACACATACACACATATATACATACACACACACACACACACACATATATATATATATATATATATATATATATATACACACACACATATATATATGTGTGTATATATATATATATATATATATATATACATATATATACACACATACATACATATATACACACACATACATACATATACATATACATATATAAAACCTCATAATGAAGAGTCTGGGGGAACCAAAGTTCTCGTTACACCGGTGTAACAACATTGTTGGTCTTTATGGGTTAAGTCATGTTAAGTCGGCTTTTTTCCCAATATCTTTTACATGAACTGGTCATACAAAGAATTGAAATTACGTTTCTTGCTTATTCCCATGCAAACATACTTAGATAAGAAATAGACAAATATGTATATGTATACATAGCTTATATAGTTTGTTATGACCTTAAATGGTCTTATGTTTAATACATTACCATTGAAAATATTTTTTTCTAAAGAACTGGAAGCACTTTCTAATATAATGACTTTAAACCGTCCTCAGAACTGTTTAGATCATGTGGTGAATCTTTGCCACTTTCGCTCTCTTTCCCCCTTCATTGTTCTTATTTCCCTCCGCTGTAGAGGAACATGTGGAAGCTGTTACCGTGTCACAGTGTGTGGACCCGGGAACAGGAAAGCAGCTGCACATCGCTGCGAAAATGGCAGCACTGTTGGGTTAGGCTGATTCTGAACAGAGATACGGCTAAAAGTCGCAGAAATGATTTCAAGGGCCGCACCGGCGGAAATGAAAGAGGCCGTTGTATCCGTGACCCGTGGGGTCATTCGGCCAATTCGTCTAGGTGAATTGTGTTGCACACAGCCCTGTTTTAATTATTTAAATAACACATGCGCAGTTGTTGTGTTTTGCAGGAGAGAAGAAATGAGGCGTAAGGAGGCGGAATGGCCTCAGCATGGTGAGAATATTACACACAGCTAATGGAACACACCAAGTGTCTTGGATCTGATTGCAGAACATTAAACTTCTGGATCATCGCTTCTGCCTTATTTGTTTCACTCTAGTAAACATGACCTTTTTTTTTTTCCTCTTCCATAAAGCACACAGAGACGTACGTCTGTGATCTGTACCGTGTCTGTCAACTCCAGTGTGTGTGTTGGTTTGTGTAAGGAAACAAAGGAACATTATGTGAGGGGGTAGGTTAAGTCACTCCTACAGAACAGGGGGGGCAAACAGAGACACGTTTCTTCAGTTGTCGCAAATCTCGGGGACCTCGCTGGAAAATAGGAACAGCTGGCACTGCACCATTACACTGTCCCTGAACCCATTTGAGGTTTAGGGGGGTTAGGGGTGGCCTTCCTGTCTATACCAATGCCTTAGAATCGTCGGGTGGTCCGACTCCCTTTTCCATTGAAATTGCGTTTACCAAGCTGCAGGAAGAGCAAACGGAGCCTGTGTCACAGATGGAACGTTTACAAACACACCCAAAAGCTACGGGGTGATGCTCATAAAGAGAAAAAAAAAAAACATATCGAGTCCCTAATCCTGTTTGGTTATTCATTTTGGGCGTGTGAGGTTGCAGCGGGTTATGGCAGCCTTGTAAAAGCTGAATCACTCCTGACGAACTGCTCTGTAGAACGTCTTCAGGACTGGGAAAAGCTCCAACATTCCCAGTAAAACAGTCATGAAAAAAAAAAAAAAGTTGAAATAAAAAGTCTGTATGTTAACACTAATAAACTTTTCATTCTACTTTATAACTTTTGCCATTTCTGTACCTCATGTTTTCCTCTAACTTAATTGTTCCTCGAAAGGAAGCACGTGGTTAGTAAATGATTTTGAGTAAAGGGGCACAGTGGGACGCCGGCTGCATTGCAGGCTCACACAGGAATGTAAATCAGCAATCTGACCAAAGGTGGGGAAAGAAAGATACAGAAGGGAATGGAGGGGGAAGAGGGAAGAGTAACGATCACTTGGGTAATGTCGAGGGAACTGATAGGATTTACAACCATCACTCTATTTGAGGATTATTTCCTGTCGAACAGGGCTCCGTTCATCAGGAATCGAGCAGGAGGAGAGGAGGAGAGGATGGAACAAATTCATCCCTCTCCCGTTTCTCCTCTCTTTTCACACTGCTTCCTGTTACACAAAGGCTCCTCTGTGAGAAGAGATGGTGTGTGGCAATGAAGGAGGGGGGAGGGGGGGGGGGCAATAGAGGAAATGCGTTGGATTTTGTTGCACTCTTGGCTACACGGGGACACTCACGGCTCACGATCCCAGGAGGGGGGATGGGAGAAAACCCCCACAAAGATGTGGCCCCGATTATTTCATTTCTAAATAAAATAATAGAAGCCGATTCTGATTTTGATATAATGCACGCATAAACACACAACTCTTTATTGGAGTGGTTCTCAAATAGTGGGCCACGCCCACCCGGGGGTGGGGGGTGTGGGTGCAAGGCTCCGTCAAGGGGGGCATGTTTGACCTCAGGGAACTTGGTTTTTTATGTCCTAGAATAAAGTGCAATTGCACCTCCACTACATTGGGAGCATACAGCACAGAGTATGAGTATGAAGTGTGTCTAATTTATTCTATTTCTATACACACATACATAAGCCCAAAATTATTCATACCCCTGTCAAATACAAGGGATTTCTTGATTTTTTCCACTTAAAAATTCGTATTTCACCTCAGTTTTTACACAAAAGAAAGTCTTCCAACTATAAAGTATATATATATATATATATATATATATATATATATATATATATATATATATATATTTAAAGAAAGATTTCCCTCCCAAAGCATGCCCTGCCAGGAGCTTTCTATATCATAGTCATTTGTTGGATGTGATTTTTGGTTTTCACTCCGTTTATTTAAACATTCTAACGAAACACAAATCAATTATGGCTTCAGACTTTCCTTTGTGTCCTATTTAAGTAAAAACTCAAGTGAAATGCTAATTTGTAAGTGAAAAAATAAAGAAATCCCTTGTATTTGACAGAGGTAGGAATCATTTTGGGCTTAAGTGTATATGTGGTGTAGTTATTTAAAGGATTTATTGTAGAAAGGCTAAATCTACCACATGTATATGTAGTACAGTTCTCAGATAAAGGGGCATAAGGCTCCGTCAATGGGGGCGCGTTAGACCTCAGGGAATATGTTTTTTTTTTTACTGTCCTAGAATAAAGTGCAATTGCACCTCCACTACATTAGGGGGCAGCAGAGTGTTCACAGGGAGCATACAGCACAGAGTATGAGTATGAAGTGTAGACACCAAGTGACACCATGAAAACATATTTAACAGGGATGAGAAGACAGGCGGAGAGAGACGGAGATAAAGAGACAAACGAAAGTCTCCCAAAGCTAAGACGAGGAAATATGACGAAGCGTCTGTAGCGCTTGGTTCACTGTGAAAGACCGGTGTGTTACTGAGTCTGAAATGTTGGAGACAAAGGAATTAAAGACATTACACCACAATCACTGATAAGACCATTTATGTAGTTTTATTTTTCAGTATCATATGGTTTGACATGGTCAGTCACAAAATGTTTAATCAAGGATTTAATTTTACTTTTGAATTTCAGATGCATTTTAAATCTTTTCTGTTTGTTAATAAACTTATTCTTTGTTGTAAATAATTGAGGAGCACTGCTTTATTGTGTTTTAGGTCCACCCTGTGTATCCCACTCATTGCTTTTCCATACAGTCGACTGGCTGCTGACTGATAAACCTCAACACAAAAACACAAACTGCTGCTGCTGGAGATTAAACAAGCAAATGCTGTTCAAGCAGCTCTGTACACTTGGGTTTATTAAGGATCCCCATTAGCGGCTACAGAGGTTGCAGCTAATCTTCCCATGGTTTTTGTAAGTGGGTAAATATGTATAGTGATAGCCTAAAGGTGATTAATTAATACTAATGCCATGCAAAGTGTACTTTCCTATACGAATACAGAAGTGAAGTGGTGCCACTCGGAAGCAGATGAGAACATGGTGAAAACTGATGACATTACTCTAACATCCAGTGTGGGAATCCACATCCATGCAGAGTGGAGCCTGGTTATAATTTATGTTGAAAGTGCAGATGCACAATCTACATATGAGTTTTTTAACATTGTGTCGTCAGGCCACGTAAAACTAGATTTATGACGAATCCCTTACTTAATGCTTTTTCCCCCTATACATTTATATTGATGTTGGCTGCACGATCGGTGCAGGAAGTAGAGTTTAATCCCAGGATTCCCAGGAAATTTGATCTATTTTATGATCCGTTTCTCTATTCCAGGGAAAGGTTATGATGGGAAACTAGCCTTGTCTTATACAGCAATGTCGATGGGGGCGATGATGCTGCCGTCGCTACGGTAACAAGGTAACACAGGCTCATTAGTTCAGCAGCAGGCGGCTCCCTGCGCTAATGATGTCTGGGTCTGTGTCTATTTTTTTTTTTTTTTTGATGGGTTTATTTTATAAAAAAAAAAAATGAAGCATGACAACACAAAGTCAAGTCAAGTGTACCCGGTGGATCAACAAGCGGATTACACAGACCGTTGGAATCTCAGCATGCACAACGCACAGCACATTTATTACTATTCCTGCGTTGATGGACATAGCCTGAACTGTATTCTTTTTCCCTAATAAATAATGTGTAGTATCTGATTAATCTAACTTTTGGGAAAACTATTAAACCCTAGCAGGAAGAAACGGGACAATGGAGCTTTGAATCGTAATGAAAGTGCAGGGAAGCAACATGAGGAGGATCCTTGATATGGAGCTTTACACTGGAACTAAAAAGCTGGTGCAGTATAGCGCTGTGATATGCAAGTCTATGGGATTTAAATGTTTTATAATGACTTTGTGAATATCAAATGTACAAGCTATTACATAAATCTGAGGTAGATTTGACAAACAGAGTTATATATGAGCCACAGACTCACATAGAGATAGATATTAAGATATGACTGTGTCTTAAAGAAAATATGACCGATGTTGGTATGATGTTTATATCCCAAACATCCCAACTCAATAGATCCTAATGACAAAGGCTTAAAGGGGTTAAAGTTGTTTAAGATTTCAGGCAATGAGTATACAGCATAGCTGTGTAGAGGCCTCTTCTGTTTTTAATGATTTTCTTACAAATCATAACCAGAGACAACATGATGAAAAAAAAAAAAAAAAAAAAAAAAAAAAACAGCACATTATTAAAAAACTGTTTTTCAACAGCTGAACTTGGCAGAAAAAAGATTGTTTTGATGATTTCCAGTCAGAACTCTGACCACACCACATCACTGAGACTGTTTTTGTTAAAAGGGCTTTAGCGGCATCCACTTAAACACAGACAATGGCAGAATTTCAGCCTTCGTAATACTGGATCTCAGCATTTGATACCACAACATTAGACCGGCTGGGAAACTGTGTGGGACTTCCTGGCACAGTACACGACTGGTTTGAATCCTTCACAGGGATTATTTTGTGTCTATACGATAATTAAACTTCCGAGCAAACAGAAAAAAAATGACCCGTAGAAGTTCCCCAGGGCTCCGTTCTGGAGCCTTTTCAGTTCAACCTCGACATGATCTCACTCAACCAGAATGGAAAACAGCAAACAAACAGAAACACAAATCCACTATAATCCCATACAAATACAGAGTTCAAATCAATGATTGGATTTTCTAGATTTTTATCGAATGAAACAAAACAGAAACTGAAGCAATTGTTGTTAGTAATTGCATTTATCTTCAGTATGAAGCCAAAAACCAAGACAAATATCTCGGTGTAGTCATGAACTTATGCCTGAATCTCCACATCATAACAATTACAAAGTCTTCTGTCACAAAGAATTATGTTAGGATTTATCAGGATCTGTAAAAATGTGTCCATGCTTTTATGGTCTACTACTGTAATGGTGTCTTCACAGGTTCTGCTAAAAACGTCGACCAGACAGCTGCAGTTAATTCAGAACTCGCTGCCCCAGACCAAGGAAGTAGATCACCTCACCCCACTTCTGAGGTCTTTACCCCGGCTTCCTGTCTGTCAAGGAGCTCACTCTCTGCCGTTGGTTTATAAAGCGCTGAAGGGTTTAGGGCTGAGATATGTCTCTGAACCGCGGCTACATTATGGACCGTCCAGACCTCTCGGGTCATCGGGGACACGTCTGGATTCTTTTTTTCCATCCCAAGAGTCAAAACTAAACCTGGAGAAGCAGCTCTCCACATATTCAAACCCCCGGGAAGCTGCAGGTTTTGCTGCGACTCTCAGTTCTTCTAAATCAAGGCTGAAGGCTTTTTTTTTTTATTAAATCAAAGTGATGACAAGTCACAATATCTTGTGCAATCAAGCCACCACATCTAGTGGAGCTCCGTCTCCTCCAGACTGATCATCACCTTAATTTGCTGTAATCTGAAACAGAAATTCTCTCTCTCGTCTCTACTACTCTGATCATGAGTGAAAGTTCAAATGAGTCTCAGAACTGAAATTATTGTCACATCCACTGTATTTTGCATAGATCTGCAGCCAACATACTTTGCATGATGAGTTCGCCTGACTCATGTTTTAAATGCACTCTAATATGAACTAAATGTAAATGTAAAATAACCATTTAATCTGAAAGCAAAGTAAAAGCTTGTTTTAACTGTTGAAGTCAAGTGAAGCTTAACATTTCTCCTGGCAATTTGCACTGATAATTGATGTAAATGTATTCTGCAGCTATGTGCATGTTTCTGTAGCATCTCTTTTACATCACAAAACAGGAGGATACGGGTTTCCCATATGGTCTGAGATCATTTGCACGCAGAGCAGATTTAGTAAATGTTTGCATGTTTTTTTAATGAGCCCACCCTTTCTCAGCTGAAGTGATTTGTGTCTGTTTTGTTTAATACGAGTGCTTATAAGTGATCCTGTATTCATTAAGTGGATTTTTATGCTGCCAGACGCGGAGCAGGTGATCACAAACGCAAACACTCCAAGGTGAGGAAACGGAGATATAATTAGGAGGGCTGAGGGCTCAGGGCTGAGATAGCTGGTCCAGAATTAGGCAGATCTGAAGGACTAAACTAAACAAAGGGGCAGGAAATTGTGGGGGAAGGGGGGGCAAAAACTGAGCAGGCGGGTCTACGAGGGGGAAAAAACCTCAGAACAAGGAGAGCAAGGCAATAAGGCTAAATGCTTAATAGCATAAAACTGGTAATAAATCAGCTTGAAGCGAAGCAACGCTGACTGGTAGCAGAGACTCTGATCTGGTAGCACTCTGCACTGACACACCTGTCTCCACTCACACAATCACTCACACACAGGAAGAGAGAGGGGCCCGATCCCAACGCCCCCCCCCACCCCGAAGCCTCAAACCCTGAACCCCCCGATGGATATGTCTGACGTCACCTGGCTCCAGTGTGAGGCTGCAAGGGCTGGAGATGTTATGAACAGGAACAGGAGGGCTCTAAAAAACATGTTACTGTATTTTAACAACCATAATGCGCACTGTACTAACAGGCTCAGTTCTGTGTGTCATTACTGGGGGTTTATATACACACATAGATATATACAAAGGAGTGGGAGTTAAACTGAGTTTGGTTGTGTTTTATTTGTATACACACATTTGTTTTAATGCATACTGTGAATGCTGCTCAACAAATTAAAAAAATTCCATATAGTATATAGTGTTGCAGTAACGAGCAAATTTCTCCATTGTGGGATCAATAAAGTCCTATCTTATCTTATTTAAGTATTGATTACAAAGTACTAACATTTTTTAATCGTTGTGCATATGTTGTTTCCATGTTTGATGGAGATTTAGCTGCTGTTGGAATCAGAAACAGAGGATGAGGACTTTGATGGTTTGATTGATGACATTACCCTGCTCTATTTTTAAATGGATTCCAACAGCAGCTAAATCTCCATCAAACATGTCAGCTTCACTTTCACCTTACTTTCCGCGCCATACGGCTGCTCGGAAATTACGCATTATATTCCACTGGAAGTTGTTGCGCTACCGTAGAAAGCACCAAGATGGAAATGATCAATTTACATATTTTCTGCTAGCTTTACTGCTTTTAGTTGAATAGTCACCATTGGAACGCTTCTCCCACTCGTTTTTTGCTCGATGATCCACTGATCGAGTCTTTCCTCCAACTCCACCTGCCTTATGTCCGCTGAAACTCAGCTGCGTCTTTCATTAATCTTAAATTCTCTCGTGGCTGTTCGGTTTCCATGTTCCTCTGTGTAGCTGATTTCCTTCAGTTTAAACTGTGCTTTATCAGCGTGTCTCTTTACCATTTTCAGGTTGTTAAAAACCACGATGTTCTGCATAACGCACATCCCCGTTATTTTATCTACAATCCACACCCAAACTTCCCCCTACATAAATACATAGGGTGCACAGCACATTTTGAAGAAAATATTTGACTTTTATTTGCACCTTATAGTTGTGAAAATACAGTACATGTTAAGGTTTTTTTTTTTTTTTTTTTAAGCCATTCTTCATGGTGGCTTGTTGTATCAGAACCTGATGAAAGCATTTGACTACACAGAAATCCAACTCCTACTCAGCACATATTTAGATGTAAGCCTTTGTTTCCTCCCTGGCTGACGTAGGTCCTTATGTTTCACCTGGTTACCGTGGTAACCCTGCATCCTGTAATCCTAAGGTGAACCTCAGGCAAGGTCTGTAGAAATATGCACTTACAGTAACTCTTCATAAAAAGGCCTCTAAATGTCGGCGAGAGAGCCCTACCGCCTCTTTTACGGTTTCACAAAGGAACGGAAGTCGCCTCAAAGTCTGTGATTCCGAGTGTGTTTCGTGGTAAAACTCTAGCCTGTTGATCTTGGAGCTGTTTTTATTAATGATTCAGTGATTGCTGCTTCGGTTCATCATGTTGCAGAAAAATCTTTGCATCGCGCCTCTCGCTTCCCACGTGTCCTCACTTTTCCGTCTCAACACGACATATGGTATCTATAACTCCACCGTACTACTGGCTTGGGAGAGATATACAGCGTTTCGCTAAAAAACTCTCACGTGCACGTACAGCTGCTGTGAAATCGTTTCTCAAACAGCCGCTCAACTGACAGCGCCTACATCTATGTGAGCTTCTCTGCTGTCTGTTTAGCTTACATTCTTTGTTGTCTTTGCAGCATGTCATAGATTTGATTGCACTGTACTTGAAGCTTCAACACCATCTGTCTCCAATCTGTAAAGACAGTAGATGGTAAAGTTGGAAACAGTTGGTTTTTTATGTAACTCCATGCTGTAATTTTCACAAATAAGTATGTAAATGCTGCATAATTTCAGTCGAAATGTTAACAATCATGCGAGAAAAGCAATTGAGGTTGATGCCTGTCTTTTATTCACCATGCCAGGTGGTTGAGTGACCCCGCCCGAGTCCTTGGCCGGAGCTCTGGTCGGGACCCTGAAGTCTAAATGGATTATATTACTCTTTATGGCTCCTTAAATCCTTCAGTTGTGAATAAAAAGCACATGTGGCTGTAATGCTGGCTTTGTCTTGGGCTCCCGGGTTATAATTCAATCGGTAAGGGTGCAATAATTTGCCACGAATCCACCCAAACTATCTCCCTAACCTCCAGCCCTTCCATATCGAGATTGTCATTCGATGCAGATTTTTCCCATCGTCTAAAGCTGTTTTTAACCGGCATTCTGGCGTCAGGCCCGACCGTGGCTCCACCAAGCATGTCAAAAGTCTTATTACGAGTTTAACTATAGATCTCTTTAAGTACAATAAATGGGGTGATAATGACTTCACGGCCGATAAAAGGAAATTGAGTTAAAAAAAATAGAACAGATGTTCGTTCATACCTGCAAGACAAAGTGTTTTCCCGTTTTTTTTAATTGCGCTAATTTGAGAGTATTTTACCACATTTTCAGCAGGCTTAACTCAGCAAGTGACACATCACACCCTTAGTGCTTTTTGTTGCACGTTTACCAGAAGAAATGTGGATGCGGCTTGTTTTCCCGTAAATGATGTCTCCATACTCATTACCCAGGGCAACTGTAAACTCTTTAACTGTAACCGAGTGGTCTGTAAACGCATCCCAGAAAACCTAAAGAGAAAACGTGTGGGCTCTGACAACTCGCTGTAACTACATCTAGGTTTCCATGGCCCCTTTTTGTGTTTACCTTCACACGGCTCCATCGGTATGGAATTTACAGCCTTGCTTTTCCATTCAAAATATTTAAAGAGACGTATACTGTTATCGCTTTATAGGGATGCGGCAGCGGTTCTGCATGTAACAGCCCATCTTACCGAACCCCATTTGTTTTTCAGAGTGAAGTAGAAAAGTGTACTTAAACCAGTGGTTCTCAAATAGTGGGGCGCATTAGACCTCAGGGAACATACTTTTTTATTTTTTTATTTTTATTATTTCTTACCTCCACTACATTAGGGGGCAGTGGTGCTCTCATTGGCAGAGTGTGTCCTACTTTAACCTCATCCTCCTTCTTTTTTTGTGCAGCATTTACACTGTGCAGGCATTAAAGGCTGTATTTTTCTCTTTAATGGTTCCTATTTGATAAACGTCTGTAACCAAGAGGGTAAGAGACACTTCTAATATCCATCAGCCCGATTTGACATTTACCACAGTGACCGTAAACCAGTGGTTTTCAAGTAGTGGGGCGCGAGGCTCCGTCAAGAGAGGTGCATTTGACCTCAAGGAACATGCTTTATTATGTTTTCATTTAGATCTTTTTACTGTCCTAGAATAAAGTGCAATTGCCTCCCACTCCATTAGGGGGCAGCAGAGTGTTCACAGGGAGCATACAGCACAGAGTATGAGTATGAAGTGTAGACACCAAGTGACACCATGAAAACATATTTAACAGGGATGAGAAGACAGGCGGTGAGAGACGGAGAAAAAGAGACAAACGAAAGTCTCCCAAAGCTAAGACGAGGAAATATGACGAAGCGTCTGTAGCGCTTGGTTCACTGTGAAAGACCGGTGTGTTACTGAGTCTGAAATGTTGGAGACAAAGACATTAAAGACATTACACCACAATCACTGATAAGACCATTTATGTAGTTTTATTTTTCAGTATCATATGGTTTGACATGGTCAGTCAGAAAATGTTTAATTAAGGATCAAATTTTATTTTTTAATTTCAGATGCACTTTAAATCTATTCTGTTAGTTAATAAAGCTATTCTTTGTATACAGTGTTATGCAGAGGTACTTATAACAATTTTATAGACAAATGATTCTATTTATAGTGACATGGGGGACGGGAGATGTTTCTTCTTCCATGGGGGGGGCAGAAAATAATTGAGAAGCACTGACTTAAACAGATTTGAGATACCAGTTAATGACATTAATGATTCTACACTCATCAAGTTTTCCCCATTATTTCCTGGCACATAGGATGATAAATGTAGGTTGTAGCTTTTGTTTGACCTTCCTAAAGTGGGCCCTCCATTTCAGGCACAAACAGGGTTTTTATTTCAAACGAAAAAATAAAAACAACCGCTGATTTCGATCAGAAAACTTTCAGCTGTAGCTAGCGCGGCTGATTGAGTCAATTAGTTTCACAAGTTTTATTGAAGACGCAACCTCGGGCTGACTTTTAATGTTCCCAGCTGACTCGTGTTAAAACAAAAACCCTGTAAAGGAGACGAGGAGACTCTTAACATAAAATTAATCAAGTTATTATTCAGCATTTGACTGATCACTTCCTGTTCCCTTCCTGCATTTTATTTCTTATTTTGATAACGGCTAGGAGCCAATAAAAGTCAAACTTTCAGTTTCCTTATGTAATCGAACATCTCTCTCAGTCCAGGGTTGCTGGGCCTGTATTAAAGCCTCCTCCTCATGGCGGGTCGGTAACGCTCTCCATGTGTCGGCCCTGTCAGCTCGCCTCAGACACACATCAGATGAGTTCACTTACAGCTTCCAGTTACACCCTCGCCATGCGATCGGACCATGGGCCATTTGTTTTTGTGAGCCATGACTCAGATATGTTTCTCTTCTGACTCATGTTTTACTAAAGGTACTTTTCACCGCGTGTTCTGCACGGCCAAAGGCTCGACACTGTGGCACACTTGTAAAGTTTTTTTTACAACATAGCGAGTGACGTTTCTGAAGTAAAGACTAAACATTTCCAGCTCTGCATCAATGCAGTCGTAAGAAATATGACTCAGAATGTTGTTTTGCTTATATTTCTACAGCTTAATGGATTTTAGCGTTTTAAAAGTCAATGTGTTTCCACTTTGATTCATATTAATACAACCTGTTTATTTAAT
This sequence comes from Eupleurogrammus muticus, assembly GCA_036785175.1. Taxonomy (NCBI): domain Eukaryota; kingdom Metazoa; phylum Chordata; class Actinopteri; order Scombriformes; family Trichiuridae; genus Eupleurogrammus; species Eupleurogrammus muticus. Next base: position 26,860,103 of record JAYKQN010000005.1, read on the forward strand.
GAAGTCTAAAAAGCAAATTCCCCCCTGGTGAACAATCACTCTTGGCTGCAGGATCTAATGACCTATGGGCTCATTGAAGAGTACATTATGGCAATAAGTTTACTCCTCTGATGTTTACAGAACTAAAACAATTACTGAACCCAGCTCATAATGTTTGACAGACACGAATAACGAGCCAGCATCTACGTGACGGCTTCATTCATAAGTGTCAGGATCTATTAAGATATTGAATTCACAGTATTCTGCATTTTAAAGCGAATGTGTTAAAATGTCATGATGACAATAATGAAGACAGGACAATCAGGACGTGATCACAATATCATGTCACTATTCCCTTAAAAAGCTGGAAAAATGCACACGTTTGGTATTGGAATATGCTATCAAGTGAAAATATTATTGTACAGAGGCCTCAAAATTCTCATGCTTATTGCATGTTTTAAGAAAAATATCACAAGCAGGGATCCACTCATTATTTTTGCCACAGGAGCTCACTAGATATTAGCGCAGCCATGACTTCTTATGCTGATCTATATACTGTATTTTCACGACGTACGTGCACGTGAGAGTTTTTTAGCGAAACGCCGTATGTCTCTCCCAAGCCAGTAGTACGGTGGAGTTATAGATACCATATGTCGTCAGGACACGTGGGAAGCGAGATGCAAAGATTTTTCTGCAACGTGATGAACCGAAGCAGCAATCACTGAATCATTAATAAAAAACAGCTCTAAGATCAACAGGCTTGAGTTTTAACACGAAACACACTCGGAATCACAGACTTTGAGGCGACTTCCGTTCCTTTCCTCTCGCCGACATTTAGAGGCCTTTTTATGAAGAGTTACTGTAAGTGCATATTTCTACAGACCTCGCCTGAGGTTCACCTTAGGATAACAGGATGCAGGGTTACCACGGTAACCAGGTGAAACATAAGGACAGTTGCGATTTTTCCATCCAGACCAGGACTACAGTAGCACAGCAACTTCCAGCGTATTATATCGCATCATTTAGTAAAGTAAAGTAAAGCTGGCATGTTTGATGGAGATTTAGCTGCTGTTGGAATCATAAACAGAGGATGAGGACTTTGATGGTTTAATTGATGTAATGACACACAAAACTGAAACTGCGCCTTCTAGTGCAGTCGTAAAAATACGGTAGAGCATTATTACAAGCTCACAGGACTGTGACGGCTGAATCTGTTCTAACTTCCGCATCTTTCTGCAGTCCGGCGAATACGTCGACACACCGACGATGCGACCTGGTGAGAGTCTGGACACCAAGGAGATGAGGAATGCCAACCGTCATAAATAAGCAGGAACAAATGGCTGCTCAGACACCACACACAGCAGCCTCTACAAACACCATTCCCATGATGTAAGGTTATCTAAACTGTATTCTACTCTACATATCCGTACGAATATAACCCAGGATGTATGCGATGCATCAATATAATTAATAGTTTGGCGCCTTCTCAAGGCAGAAATAAATCTCTTTGTGAGAGGTAACCTGAAGCTGTTGGTTCAGCATGAGGAGTGATTCACAGTTGGTTTGCTTTATATCTATAAGTGGCCAAAAAAAAAAAAAAAAAAGATCATACTCAATATGTGCGCTTTGCAAGTTGAGTATGAAGTGTGTCTGGAAAATAATTGGATATTGACAGCGGTGGAGGAGATATTGATATGAGGGCTAGGCACTCCTCAATAACATCTCAAAAAAATCAACCTGAGAAATTTTGCAGAGTAACCTTCAATAAAAATCTGAGAGAAAGATGTGATAACATTGTTCAACAGAGCCGTGGAGAATCACCTCCTGCTGTATTCCCAAATAAACATTGACGTATGAATGTTGCTGCAACATTTTAATGGTGGGGTCTCTTGGTCTTTTCTCACTTGGCTGTAGTATGAAAAAAAAAAATGCCTGAATGCCCTGGATTGTCTTGCGTGTTGCGATGCGGTTTGTGTGTTTCCATGTCGAAGCCAGGCAGATAGATGACATGCCCAAACACCCACGGACAATCGTGCTACAGTGATGTCATTGCCATCCTGGCCACCGCTCAGCCGGCTGGGGGGGGAGCCGAGAGAAAGCTGGAGCCAGTGACGGACCAGATCCATTACACGACAACACAAAACAGGCTTTTTTTTTTTTGTTCATCTCGGTATGATGGGAATAAAAGCGCGATGGACCAGCTGTGTGGCGTCAGAGCCTCTCCGCTCACGTATGCACCAAATCAGCACGCTTAAAAGCCCCGCTGCTCTCATCTCGGTGTTTTATCATCGCCTTATTAACGCACGTCATCTTCAGAAACTCGTCCAAAGTACTAATCGCGTGTTGATGGAGGTGCAGATAATGGAGAACACCTGGCGGACGGCGAAAACATGCGACATGTTTGACCTTTTCCGATCCAGGCCTTATGGGGGAGTTTATCCCAGAGGGGATGGCGATGGGATGGCGCTCTCCAACTTGGCGAGCGCCATCCCATCGCCATCTCTGCCCACATGCCTCCGATGGCCAGGAATGGTGAGAGCTGCTTAATGTTCGCTAGGAATCGCGCCACCGGGCCGAGAGCTGGGAGCTCGGTGTGCTGCAGAGAGCCAGCTGTGAATGTGCTCATGGCCCCGAGTCTTGGCTCTGATATATAGAGCAGAACCATGAAAGTGCCTTTTGGGTGGAGACTGAATATCCTCTCAGGCTCGGGCCATGCAACATACATCCATACAAGCCGGTACAGTACATTCTGTCCTTATTGTACATGAATGAAGATGCAAAAAGTCGTAAGTGATATGTAAGAAATTAACAAACACATGCTTGATTAAGGAGCATAACTAGTCTGAACAGACTTTCTCGACATTGCCAGTACCGGAAAAGTGGTATTCACGGAGAAGCCAACAGACTTTCTTAATTAACTTGAGGAGAGTTAACCCCTCGTTTTCACATACAGGAGAGACAGGAAAATCTTTCAGAAATGACGCCATCGCTGTGTTTTTTTTTTTTTTGAAGCTGAGTTTGTGTAGCATGTTAAATCTCGTATCATGTCTACATTTACATTACATGTTGCAGAATGTGGGGATAAATCTGTTTTCCATCCTTTCTTTATCATCCAGGTCTCCTTCCTGAAATGAATGCCCTCCAGAGCACAAAAAAAACGAAAAAAAAAATGTACTTCCATTACACCGTTGGGCCAGAATATGTCATGGTTGAAGGTCTGTTTGGCTGCCGTCGAGGAGCAGAATGTAGATGTAGGAAGTATCTGTGCTAGCCTAAAAAGGTAATGAAAAGAGGGTTATAGGAAGTGGATGTCTCTCGATATATTTATTCCTTAAATTAGATGAATCAGCAATGCCCTTGTTAGCCTGCTCTCACGTTGTCTGCAATTACAGCAATTATGTGATATTTCATCACTGGCATTTCTTGCGAGGAAAAAGCTGGATCTTCATGAGTTGAACCAACATGATCCTGCAACTAGTAAACGCAGTGCAGTTTCTCCCAAAAACCAGAGCTGAGACGCAGTTTTCATACGAACTGCCAAGCTTCAAACACAATTAGGTTGACTGACCAAATATTTATAGTTGCGTAATGTGGTTTAGATATCTGACAGTGGATTGGTTACTCGCGTTGAGCCAAGTAACACGTTTTGTTGATTGTACCGGTCCCCTTTCGCGCCCTCAGCCCACCACGCCTCAACGTGTTCTTCTGTGGGAACAGCGTAACACAAAACACGGTTCTTCGTAGATACAACTGGCTTGGATACGCTCACAGACGCCGCCCTGGTGCGGCGGGTGATTTCATGTCTGGTTTAAAGCTCACGACCTGTGTCGGAAGCAGACTGCACCCTCACACCGAGGCCATGCATGGTTATAATTTCACCCCGTGTACAAGGGGGTTTGCAGCCACCTTATGTAAGGGTTCCCTTTAGATCCCCAGTGGATTGGAAGATTCAAGGCTGGGCGGAGAGGATGTGCCCAGGGCAGCCGTTAGAATGCACAGAGGGCCACCATGTACAGTGTTCAGCTGCCATCTGTGTAGGGTTGGGAGGGCGGACAGATGGAGGAGATAAAGAGAGAGAGAAAGTAAGAAAAGTGTTTGAGACGTCCCAGCTGCAACAATTCTGGCGTCGGGGCGCTCCAGAACGGCGTCTGCAGTGTGTAGCTCATCTCCAGGCTTTGCCAGGTCTCAAACAAGACAAACTGGGCGGCTGAAAAAACATTCAGGCGAGACCACACAGGCCCCCCCAGACCCCCCCACTTTGACCTCACAATCTATGTCCAGACCCCCCCCCCCCTGTTCAGTTGTAGCATCAGAACAGAGAAAAAATGTTCACATAATTTACATCAGTGCTTCTCAATTATTTTCTATCACGCCCCCCTATGGAAGAAGAAAACCCCCCAAGCGACTATAAATAACATCATTTGTCTATAAAAGTGTATTGTATAAAAGTACCTCTGCATAAATAATAAATCTCACTGAAGTCACTTTTCCTCCACTCATCACTTTTCTCTACACACACACACATCCTGCACCTTAAATATGCATTAGCTATGTATGTGTAAATGCGTATATATATATGCAAATATGTAAATATGTGTGTATGTAGGTATGTACGTGCATGTATGTATGTATATAGGCTTTGCTTATGCATACATTTTTCTTGCTATTTATTAGTAAATAACCCCCCATTCTAAATATGTCTATAATGCATACTGTGTATGCTGATCAACAAATTCAACAAATTGTATATAGTGTTGTGTATTACTTTATAGCTTATAACTCTCTTACACCTGTGCTTAGCTGCAGGAACGAGCAAATATCCCCGTTGTGGGATCAGTAAAGTCCTATCTTATAACACTGTATCCTTATTAATGTATAAGAGAATTAAAAAGAAAGAAATATGGACCAACTTACAACAAAGAATAGCTTTATTAACTAACAAAAGATTTAAAGTGCATCTGGAATTTAAAAAAAATAAAATCCTTAATTAAATATTTTTGACTGACCATGTCAAACCATATGATACTGAAAAATAAAACTACATAAATGGTCTTATCAGTGATTGTGGTGTAATGTCTTTAATGTCTTTGTCTCCAACATTTCAGACTCAGTAACACACCGGTCTTTCACAGTGAACCAAGCGCTACAGACGCTTCGTCGTATTTCCTCGTCTTAGCTTTGGGAGACTTTCGTTTGTCTCTTTATCTCCGTCTCTCTCCGCCTGTCTTCTCATCCCTGTTAAATATGTTTTCATGGTGTCACTTGGTGTCTACACTTCATACTCATACTCTGTGCTGTATGCTCCCTGTGAACACTCTGCTGCCCCCTAATGGAGTGGAGGTGCAATTGCACTTTATTCTAGGACAGTAAAAAAAAAATGAATACAAAAATAAAAAAGCATGTTCCTTGAGGTCAAATACGTCCCCCTTGATGGAGCCTCGTGCCCCACTATTTGAGAACCACTGGTTTACGGTAACTGTGGTAAATGTCTAATCGGGCTGATGGATATCAGAAAGAGACACTTACCCTCTTGGTTACAGACGTTTATGAAATAGGAACCCTTAAAGAGAAAAGTGCAGCCTTTAATGCATGCACAGTGTAAATGCTGCACAAAAAAAGGAGGAGGAGGAGGTTAAAGTAGGACTTGTAGGTGTACCCACTGCATACATCATTTTTATGATTCCTTTTGCATTTAATGATCTTGTGTCAAACATTTCAGCCAACAGCGCTGCAAAGTGCCTAAGCACAATAAAAGAGAGGTGCTTTTATTGTGCTTGTGTGTGTGTGTGTGCGCGTGTGCATGCATTTGTACAAGTGCTCAGTCCATTTATAGTGTTCAGAGCGAGGAATGACAACACTATTCAACCTATGAGCAGTACTTTCGATTTGTGTTCTTAAGGAGTAATAAAAAGACCATAAAAACTGGGGGAAAAATGCAACGTAGCGTTAAACCAGACTCAGACCAGGATCTGAGTTAATGAGTAAAGATTGGACTCACCTCTTAAGTCATGGGACTATTGATGCAAATGCACATTTTAAAATCATGCTTCATCGGGCTATAATGAAGATAATTGTATTTTGAGCCATCACCCAATCACCAGGGTTGTGTATTTTGTATTGAATTGTATTAATTAGTGGAATCATTAGGGTTTAATGTTTAGTTTTAAAAATAGCTATACATTTATCTGCAGGTCAGTTAACTGGAATTTTCACCGTACACCCCCCCCCCCCCCCCTTTTACTTTCCCAAGGGACAGGAGGGAGTTTTTCATGAATAATGTGGCAAAGGGGAGCCAGAATAGAGCTGTGCATGGCGATGGGCTGAGGGGGAAGGGGAGTGGTCTGGGCCCTGCTAGGCTACAATAAAAGCCACTTGTCTGAACCTCTTAGGAGCCCGAAACTTTCCAGTCGCACCACCACAGGCGGCTGCTGCACAGGGAGATAAAAGAGGCTACCTGAATACCAATTACAAAAAAGAAAAGAAAGAAAGAATTTAACAAGAAGAAACTTTGTTTGATTTACAGATTAAATACAATCAGGTCTTCTTAAAGTATTTAGAGCTTAAATAGCAAAGTGGGAAAGTGCAGATTTTTCATTTTGAATTCTAGATTTATACTTTAATTTGTGTGAAGGAAAGGAGAAGACGATGAGTTTGCTGTGCATCACGCTGATCTCCCTGACCCTGGCTGGCTGTGCGTTCAGCCAGGAGATGAGCCCACCTCCACTGCAACTAACAGGTAAGGTCCGATCACAACGTAGATTTTAAAAAACGCGGATGGATGGCATGCCGTCTCCCAGAGAACGCTTGTGTCTGTTAAGAGTGTATAAAGGCTCGGAGGAGGAGAGGGATGGCAGAGAGATGAGCTGTGTAAGGGACCTGGGCAAAGTGGTACCACAGCACAGGCTTGTGTAACAACAGGGTCATTGTAGCAGTAGGTAACACACACACACACACACACACACAGTGTGACTCACCATTCATTCACTCATTGACTCGCTGCACAGAGAGCATCACAGCACGGAGCTGGTGAATTAATCACCCTGTCATTCATAGAACCGGCTGCTGAATGAGGACCACACCAGTAACACTGTGCATGTTGGGAGAAAATGGGTCACAGATGACTCAGTGCCTGAAACTGGGCTAGTGGAGGTTGTCATGTTTTTGGGATGTCAAATATTCTAAGAGAGAGAGAGAGAGAAAGAGAAAAATCCAGCAGGAAAGTGTTGACCTTTTGTCAGTTATCAGATTTCTGGCTTCAGACAGAAAATGAAAACCTTATCAGCAAGTGCCTGCCCTCCATCAGATCCACACCTGCCTTGCAGGACGGCTGCTGTGGCCAAACAAGACAAAACCGGCGCCTCGTGTTCTATGTACTGAGTGATATTTAACGTGCTTTCAGCAGCTCGCAGATGCCGACTCAGTAGATGTCAAATTAGCGATGTCTCGGCTCTCTCCGTTTTCCAAGACAGGAGGAAATAGCTTGTCTGCAGGGAAAATAGCTTCAGGCTGGGTGGGGAGATGAGACTATTTTATCCACACTTTGAAATTGCTCCCATTGGCCAGTGATGTAACAGGTGTGTGTGTGTGTGTGTGTGTGTGTGTGTATGGTTCATTGAGGCTGTCAATCATTTAAAATATTTAAACACAACTCATTATATAGTTGTAATTCTGTTATAAAGTAATGTCACTTTTACAGGGAACATTTCAGCTTGTTTCATTCAAATGTATGAGTTAATTACGTAAAATGACGACTGACGAATTCAGCTTTTATGCTCAAATCAATAACTTACGGTAAACCAGAGCTCGGCAGGCAACAGATGTGCACGTTGGCCGGCTGAAGTTTCCATTACTTCAGCACTGATTAAAAAAAATTAAAAAAAAAAAAAAAAAAAAAAAAAAAAAAAAAAATCACTCCCTTGATCCCCTCTCTTCAAAAGCAAAAAATTGCACCTCACATGGGAAAAATAACGGCTACTACAATACAAAACACAAATAAAAAAAGCTGAACAGGAAAATGTGGGAATGGAATATAAGAAAAAAAATTATTTAAATCCCTATTTGGTCATTACACAGGTTGTGTATTTTTGGTAGGGAGGTGGCTCTCAATGGCGGGTGTTTAAAAGACATAGAGGCTCCTGCTGTCCTGCAAAAATATACGTATATCATTAACCACCCAAAACCAACTGGTTGCTGTGCAGTGTGTACTTTGGATGACCAAAAGAAGAAAAGAAAAGGGGCTTAGGAGCTCAACTTTATGAAACAACAGAGATCGTCGCCCTCCAGGTGAGGCATTGAGGGGTCATTGATAAAAATACGGAATTACGTCGACATCCCCGATGTTTATACATGACCTCACCGTCTACGTTCTACACGTCAGGCCCGTTGTTCCGTACAGTACGGTGAGAGCGTTGTGCATTTTCCGTCTGTTCGCTGGGCGTTGGCCGTCCTCATACCTACTGATTCATTCTGGCACTTGGGAGCTTTTTGGGAAGCCGCCGCGCTAACGGGCAGCCTGACAGGGAGCGGAGGTAAGATTAACGACCCGCAGCCCCAACGTATAGAGCGCCGCGCTGAACGGCGGCCAAATGACTCCGTCTTTCCCCCCGTGAGGTAATAGTCTGTTAAGTCTAATGCTTACTGTGGGTGTTGGCTACTGAGGCTTGGCCTGGATGCTAGGGCTGGGTGGGAAAAGGGGGCTTGTCTTAAAATGTTCAGTGGTACAACATTGATGGAGCCATGTTTAATGCTAGTGAATGCACTTAAGCCCAAAATTATTTATACCCCTATCAAATACAAGGGATTTATTGATTTTTTCCACCTAAAAAATTTGCATTTCACCTCAGTTTTTAACCTAAATAGGACACAAAATAAAGTCTTGCAACTTTAAAGTGTGAATAATTTGCGGCTTAAGTGTACTACGCGTATCCACCACTGATCTGCACGGTCGCTTGTTATGCATGAGTAAGGATTCATGTGAAACAGTTTAGGAGTTTCACTGTTCTGCTTGTGCAAGCCGCGCCTGTTAATATTTTTCTTCATATTGACACTAGAGGAGCAAAAAGCCGCGGGAAGTCGAGAGGGTGCGGCTGTGCACAGGCCGATATAAACATGCAGGATTCCATCATAGAGCAGAGATTTCAGCCAATTAAGTGTTTCTAAATAACAGCACTGAAAATGAGTGGAGTTTTGGACCGGGTGGTATTGTTGTTGTTAATTTACAGTTTGGCTGCACAAAGAAGCAGATGGTTCCAATCACTTGCTAATGCGTCCTTTTACAGAGTGTGGCAGAATTGTGCTTGGTCATAAAATGGCAATAGGTCTGGCTGCAGCTGCAGAGCGTTTTCCTTTTTTTTTTACTGGCATACACATGTGTTCATTGACTCCTTACGCTGGGTTTTCATTCACAGCTACACTCTAAACAAACAACTCCAGATAGAAATGGTTCTGAATTATTTCGGCTACCCATTTGTATGTTAAATGCATTAACCTTTAACCACAGAGAGTCTTATGTAAATAGGATGTGGTCTGAGGTGTAACAAAGGAAAGAAAGGCTTCCTTCTCCTTCCAAAGGCTAAGTACACACAACAGGCTGTTGCTTTATGAGGGTGGTGTGCCCCACATGGCCGGGGTCACATTCTCCTGTGGGACTTGTGTATGCGGGAAAACTGCAGGAGCATGGGGAAAAGTATGGAATGGCTTTCAACAGGCCTCCCTTTTCTGTCTGCTACCACTGTCTCTCAGGCGTCATTACTTTCAAGGTTGCAGCACTATTTCTAAAATATGTCTAGGAGACAAATTACCAGTTTTAGAGAAAGATTCTCATATATATATCAGTCCAAGAGTTTTCCCTCAGCTTTATGTGGGAACCGCTATGTCTAATCAATCGCCTCCTTTTGTCTCGCTTTTCAGGATTACAAACCACATCCAGAGGTTACTATTTGTCTTTGGACTGAGCAATGTTTCCATTAGTCTATACAATGAAACCCTTTATTTCACCTACCATTACATCTGGAGTACGAATTAGAAATTTGGAAATGTTTAGGCCTCACATGCATCGCACATGGTGGCGTTGATGTCCCCATCACCATCTCTGCCAGGGATTTTTGGTCATTTGAGGTCCTTCAGGTTTCGGTCACACTTCGGTGCAACTGCTCCTTCCACACAGGGGATTAACAAGGCATGGAAAAGCCTTGAGTCATCCCTGACGAAACAGGAGAATAGGAATCCCGTCCAGACTGCTTTTAAAACTTTATACTGCTTTCGAAAGACATGAATAATTGGCACCCGCAAAAAAGGGTGTTTCCTCGCTCCTACAATACCCATCGAGTTACAAGGCCAGTTAGGCTACCGGGTGTGGTAGCTGCAGCTTTTTATTTTTTTATATGAATCATTACATGGAAAGAATTGGAGGAAAAAGTGGCACAAAGGCAGGATTGAAGGGTAGATTAGGTCTGTCAGCAGTGCTTCTGCTAATTAAATCCTCCTGCCAGAGAGCTCCATGCTAACGATCTGACGACGCTGAACCAACTCCAGACGTGCGTCTACTGTGCGGTTAGAACGGATCGGGACAGCTTAGGCATGGGGTTGATTAGAAGTTGTTTCAATGTCACCGCTCTGCGTTGGGTTGTGTGTGCTGGGGGCATGTTACGGGTTGATCCGACTGGAAGCAACCAAGACAATCATTTCCTGCGCTGCCCGTGTGGGAAACATTTTCCCCATAGAAGATACAGTATTCCAGTCATGGCTCTGTGTGGCTGCTCAAACTGAGGCGCCCAAGAACAAACGTTGGCGTCCTGAGTCAGAAACGAAAGTTAGGATCATCAGTATTGAGTAAGTGGGTTGAAAATAAATTAAAAACCGAGCCGTCCATTTAGAGCCAAAACTGCTTGGATGCAGGAGATTAATAGGTATGTAGAAGCAGGAGTGTAAACTAAAAAGCCTGTTTAAACACAATGAGTTCCTCAGTTACGCAATTACCATATTAAATTACACGTCCTGCAGATCTTGACTCCACTTACAAGGTTGATCGTTCAAGGCTGTACCTGTGGTGATGGGGGGTCAGGGGTCGTGTACATTAGTCCATCTGGTGCCCATTATTGCCTAGCACAGGCCATCCCTCACTGGACGGGGCCTTTTTAACCAAACAAACCCTGTGAGGTCTGAATATGGAGGTCAGGGAGATTGTGGGAACCCATGTTGAGACACAAACGACCTGCCGTTAATTTAAAGGGTTGCCTGCTCAGACCAGAGAAATGAAAGAAGAAGTACCGTGAGGGGTAATCCCTTATTTAGAATGTAAATAATATGTTTATCAAGTAGATTGTGCATTATCTGTATTATCTGCAAACCTTTCCTGTCAATTGTTGGGTGACCTACACCTACCGTTCAAATGTTGGGGTCACCTAGTCAATTTTGTGTTTTCCATGCAAGGTCTCAAAATATAATATAATATTTATCCATGTGTGAGATGAAAAATGGTTGAACATAATGATTTTTAGTTGAAACAATCATTTTCACCTTCAGACCTTTGCTCCATCTAACCAGTTAAACTGTTTTCAGCTGTGATAACAAATTGCTCGAAGGGTTTTCTAATCATCCATTAGCTTCTAATGCAATTAGCAAACACAATATAGCATTAGAGCACTGGAGTGATGGCTGCTGGAAATTGGCCTCTATACATCTACATATATATTGTATTATAATGAGACTTTTTCAGCTAGAATAGCCACTTACCACATTAACAATGTATAGAGTGCATTTCTGATTAAGTCAATGTTATCTTTAAAGAAAAAACACAAATAAGGACATTTCTAAATGACCCCAAACTTTTAACATATTTTATACAAATCAGATGGTGCAGATGACGGAAATATAGAGGAACCAAAGGGTTAAAAGTGCCAGAACTGACACGAGCAGGAAGGAGCCTGGAGAAGATTGGCTGGTGCCCAAGGCTGCATCTAATAAGCCAAACAGAATCCCCCCAGACACGTTGATAGTTAAGGAAATGAGGGAATTCATGTGTATAGTTTCATATTCTGAACCGTATATGCAGGCCAGAACATTTGCTTCACAGGTGTTGGCGCAACATTCATGTACAAAAAAGGAAAACCATGATAATGTCAATTTAAAAATGAGAACCAGGAACAGGTTGCGCCACGCTGCAACTCAATAATGTTGTGTTCAATCAATACATGAACCTAAGTATTCTAAGCCTAATGCCAAACTACGCCATCCTTCTCTTTTCCAGTCAAGGTTTACGCCGACCTCGGTGCCAATGTCACTTTGCCATGCCGCAAGATGAGCTACACCTTCGGCGGAATCCGAGTCAAATGGACCAAGGTAGCGGAGGACGAGTCCCTGAACGAGGATGTGCTGACCTCCATGGGCTTCCACAAGAAAACCTACGGAAACTTCCAGGACCGGGTCTATCTGCAGGAGCACGACAATAGAGATGCCTCGCTAATAATAACCGGCATCTCTATGGAGGACATTGGAAAGTATCGCTGTGAGATCATCAACGGGATGGAAGACACAGTGAGGGACATCGAACTGGACGTGCTAAGTTCCATTATTAACACTGGTAAATCATATTTTATATGCATGTTTGGATCCTCAGTTTAGTGGTTGGTGCAATCTATAGTTTTAGTTTCTAATCTTAATTAAAAAAAAAGTCATACTTAAACAATTCTAGATGCAATGACAATTTTTTGCGTCTGTTAAAAATGCATAGACCAGGGTCTTCCTCCTTTTTTTGTAGTTATTAAAAACATCCACCTCTCCATTCTTTAGTGGAATAGGAAAAAAACAACACAATAGACAGCTTGCGTTGATCAGTCCAGACCACTGTAGTGATTTAGTTATGATTACTTTTGAATACTGTTCAACATCAGTAAACAGAAACACATTTTCCATCTTTTCCTGATCCTCACACATCGGATTTAATCATCAGATTGTATAATCATTAAATAGTTTCGCTCTCAAATATGCTACACAAAGGGAATCTGCTTCTCATGCAAGTTATTCATAGATTTCTGAACCCTCGCATGGTGATACAGTAAATCCCTGCATGTTAAACCTCTTCTCGCATAAAAGGGCACTTTCCATTGATAGTCCTTCACATATGTGATGGATCAACGCGGGATGAGACCAAGCATGCACATGTAACTTTAGACATAAGCGGTGTGAACACCATATTTCAACATCAACATGTTTCTGTTGATTTAGATTACACCGATATATGCAATTATTATTTGAATATTTCATTTTTTCAAGATGTAGTTGGCATGAAATGATCTTTTCTTTCCTGTAAATTGGTGGAAGACCACATTCTAGAAGCTCCTAGACTTGACTGACTGATGGGCTAACATTCGCATAACAGGAAGATTCCATAATAGCTAAATCAGTGTACGTGTACAGTGTGTGAACTTGGTTTTATTTATTTAAATCTGCATCATCTATTGGGAACAAATCCCCATTATTACAAATGTTCTCATGTTGATTTCGTCTCCTCAGGTGTCGTGTTCCCATACTGCCCTGATCTGGGCCGCTACAAAATGAACTTCCAGCAAGCCAAGCAGGCCTGCCTGGACCAGGAGGCCGTGATCGCCACCTACGAGCAGCTGTTCGAGGCCTGGAAGGGCGGCCTGGACTGGTGCAACGCCGGCTGGCTGCATGACGGCACGGTTCAGTACCCCATCACCAAATCCAGGGGGCCCTGCGGCGGCTCAAACATCGAGCCCGGCCTCAGAAGCTACGGCCTGCAGAACAAGCTGAGCCCCTATGATGTGTTCTGCTATGCCACTCCACTGAAGGGTGAGTTGCATTGCTTGGTTTGACCAATGCTCATAGCTACTTGAACAACCAGCAGCTAGTAAGAGCAAACGATTTACGTTTTGCTTCATCTGCCGTCAGGAAATTTCTACTGGCTGGTCCAGCCAGAGAGGCTGACCTTCGCCGAGGCCGTGCAGGCGTGCCTGGACGACGACGCCGAGATCGCCAAGGTCGGCCACATGTACTCCGCCTGGAAGCTCGAGAACTACGACCGCTGCGACGCCGGCTGGTTGGCGGACGGCAGCGTGCGCTACCCCATCTCCAGGCCCCGCAAGAACTGCAGCCCCACCGAGGCCGCCGTGCGCTTCGTCGCGTTCCCGCCCAAGGACGAGAAGAGCTACGGCGTCTACTGCTTCAAGGCCAATCAGTGAGGGGGTAGAGGGGAGTAGGGCGGCCATAACCACCAAAGAGCAGCAATAACCACAACCAGTAAAAAACAAAAACAAAAAAAAAAAAACTCAACAATAAAGCAGACAAGCTTTGGATCCTAACTAGCATGATATCAATACTTTTTCAGAAACTGTGATAATCTTTTTTTTTTTTAATGTTAGAAAATAAATACTGTACATCTGACATCCATATGCAACAACTGACAAAATATTTCGTAGCCATTGAGTTTTGTTTTTCTGTAACTGTGCATTCATTAATTTTTTTTACACATTGTTGAGTGAAAAGGACGAATGATTGGATATGTGGAGGTAAAGGTTTCACGCTCATGTGCAGAGGTTGCTTTAAAAACTTTAAAAAGAACAAAACAATGTGCTACCTTCATCAATCATTTCGTAAAAACACCATCGATCGATTGCAGTCAGAGACGTAACTTGACAATGACTGTGATCCAATTTACCGTCTTAACGAGAAAGTGAATGTAAATGTCTTGGACTGTGACTATTCTGCAGCGACAGCTCCCATTGGATCAAATGCCATTTTACAATTTATAAGACATTTCTACTGTTGTAACCTAATGCAGTTTGTTCATTTTGATTTTTAATGTTCGTCATGTTTTTTACACATTCGTAATGTTTGTTTTTTTAAAGAAAAATACAGATACAGTCACATGCAGGTTATTTGTAGAGTATAAAGTATAATTTTTAGTTATGTATTGGACTATTCACAGCTGGCCTACTTTACAGACAGATAGTTCACCTAAATATTAATGAATGCAGGAAAAAGTACAAATTTTCAGATGCTTCCCTGAAATCCACCTATTACCAAAATACACTGCTGCTTATCCAACAGCATGAGCAATAAAGATCTAATTTCACCATAGTTGCTCCTCCTCCATATATACTGATGATCACTTGCACTCACAAATAAGGATTCACTGACAGTCACGCTGCATTGACTGGATCTGAGCGAGTGTTTCTGGGTTAAAGTAGAACCAAAACCAACAATCAGTATAATCTACATTGTCTCTCATAGCTTCCTGTGGACGAGTGAGTACGGATGAGAGCACGCTTTTTTATTTTTCCCCCCGCTTTCAGTAACAATTTTGCTTTTCGTCACGTTATCTCATTTATTTGTCTAACCCTGGGCACTGACGTATGGTACTTACTGCAGGTAACGTGTGGTAATGCGGTTAAAAGCAACACTTTGTACACACTTGTGCATGAAAAGGGTGAAGGTATTTTTTTGTATCTTACTGCCATGTACCTTTTTCAACAAAAAAAAAATGAAATAAAGAATACAACTTTTAAATAAATGCCTGGAAATGTCCCTTTTTATTTGTGGATTTAACAACATTCCCATTACGTACGTCTACACTGAGCCAAAACTCACGTTTTGTATGTGGTAATACGTAGTTTTAATTAGAGATTTAGGGAGTATTGTTTAAGCTGCCAAATTAGGGGCCGTGTATCTGGCATGAAACCATGTTGTTGAGAGGATTTAAGATTAGAGGACTCTCTTCACATGTATTTATTCTTCAGCATTTTTATTCAGCGCTCGGCTGGCAGCCCACCACTGAGCTCAACAAAGGGAACAGTAACCCAGTCTTGAAGGCTGCTTGTGGGAAACGCATGGGAATGGGGTCAGATTTAGGTTGATACAGCAGGAAAATGCTATGAAATGGAAATGTGATGGTGAAAAGTCCATTGATGTGAGCCCACTGTTCAGTGCAGCCTGCAGCAGATTGGAACGCAAGAAAAGAAAAAATAAAAAAATAAAAGGGGAGATTTTGCAGAACTTTTTCAGGCTGTTTTTCCGGCTGCAACCCAGTCACCAGCGTTTCTGCAGATAAGTTGAATCAACGCTTTAAAGGGGACATTGCAAGCTAGGATTCAAGCCCACTGTTAAAACTTATCCACATTTACTGCTTAAGCTGCATCAAGTCAAAGTCAAACCTTCTTATATCTGTTGTATAATTTCATTTAGCCCTGCAGCGTCAAGAAACATCAGAAACACAAAAGACAAAAACTGGAAAACTCACCAGGAAACGTGTAGTAGACCCATCATGTTTCATTGCAGACTTTGAATTGGGAGAACGATTTGGGCAGAAATCTCTTACATTTTGCCTCCATAGGTTTGTTAGTTTTTTTAACAATAATAATTGTAGGTATATGTAATACAGGGGCAGGGGAACCATGCTCCTACAGGCAGTCACACACCTGATTCTACTAATGAAGGTTCTCAGCAAGAGCGCTGATGGTTAATTAGCAGAATCAGGTGTGTGACTGCCTGGTTGGAACAAAAACCTGGACCCACCATGGCTCTGTAGGTGCAGGGTTCCCTACCGCTGATGTAGTATGGGGTAGGTAACCCTGGTGTGGCTGCAGGATTTTATTCCAACCAAGCAGTCACACACCTGATTCTGCTAATGAAGGTCCTCAGCAATCAAATGCATGAAACACAGCATTGATATATTGGTTCTGTGGGTTTGTCTATGTCCAGTGAAAAATCTTGTATGTGACGCTGCAGACACAGGCGGAATCAGGAAAAGCTAGTGTGGATTTCCTTTACAAAAAAGACCCAGAAAGCCCGTTAAATCCCAGAGAGACCTGGTTGGTTGGAGAGTTTTTTTTTTTTTACGCTGATCACCCGAGAGACATCTGCATTTCATGAGGGGAAGATTGCAGGTTTTCCTCTCGCTGGGGTATCCAGGAGCAGCCTTTAATCACGAGTCACGTCTGCTCTAATGACAGAGCTGGAAGTCGCAGTGAAAACAACAGCAACCCCAATGCACACAAGGATTACGTTGACCAACTAGAAGTTATTATCGCCCTGGTAATGGTGCTTTGTGCTATCAGACAGTGTCAATGTCAAGTGACAAAGTGTTCTATAAGGAGGTGCTGCGGGAATACCTGTGAAGGGTAAATTACTCAAAAAGCTTCTGTTTTTACACCTAGGGGAATTAAGATGCTTCCTACACACACTATGAGGAGCTGTTTAACATTCAGGAAAAGCCCTTATAGCGCAGGTATGTTAATAACAGAAGAAACAGCTGTGGGGCAGCGTACTGGTACAGGTGGGATCGGCCGTTTCAGCATAAGCATCAATTTCTTCTCTAATAGGGTTCTAATTCCAGAAGTTTGCTGTGATACAGTCACTTCCAGGAGGCTGGTGCTTCCCAGAATTTCTTAAATGCATGTGCAAGACACCTCAGTAAGACATGATGAGAAAATTGTTCTTAAAAGTATACCGGTGGTTCACGCAGTTTACTGTAAGTTCTCCCTGGTTTTGTGGCTTTGTCTTGGTGTGACAGCGCTACCTGCTGGTGGAATCACAGCATCAGCACCACATCCTCTTAAAAAGGCTATGAAATGTTGTTAGTATATAATATTTATAGATTTATTTTATTTCTTTGGTGATTTAAAGCAGGAAAAAAAAAACAGTTTGATCTCTGTAAAAACAAAATCTCTAACATCCCAGACATTCACATTGTAAAATAAGGAACAAATGTTATAAATATAAAAAGATATTACGTGCACATTGAGGCTGAAACACACACACACACACACACAGACATTCACAGGCAGACAAAACAAAACAAAAATATGATTTCTTTAAAATAAAATAAAAATGCATCCACAGAACAACATTATTGCAGCTGAAGAGGCCCCTCCATGTTCGCTGGTCCACTGCTGCCACTAAAGATAAAAAAAATGATAAATCCATCGTATTGTTAATGATATTTCATCAGTCTGTGATTGAGGCTCCTGTTAAACATACAATAAAACATGGAGAGCACTGCTGGGCCAGGTGACAGCATCATATTTAATCTATGAGTATAAAACAGTTAAAGAGACCAAGAGCAGCTTGAAAATAAATTATATGCATCTCTGCTTATAAACAGCCATTTCGTTCAAGTCTTTTTTTGAGTTTTTCATAAAATACATTCTTTCAATGGCTGATTTCAATTGACCACAATGACAGAAAAGATAAGTGTGCAGAAGAAAAGCAGTACCTAAAATAAAATATACACACACACACACACACCATAAGTTCCAGCTCAACAGGGAATGAATTATGTCATTATGAACACCATCACGGTTACTTTGGCATCGTTTTGCAAGTTATGCACTTAAAGCCACACTGCTTACTTAGCGGTAAGTACCAGTAAAATATCAGCACTTTCTAAAAAATATAAAAATCTTTCTATAGAAAACTCTCTATAAATGTTTATCATGACAAGACATCAGTCATGTCCAGTGAAGGTTGGAGTTTGAAGAAGATGTTCAGCAGTTAAAAAGCCATTTAGTCAGATTTGCCCAGACCTGCAGGTGTCGTTATTCTGGAATCGCGATGCTATAAAACCACGTTTCATAATAGCATTTGTGCCTCTGCTGATTAGAGTTTAAAGAGTTGTGAAATATTCATTATGAAAGGTTTAGAGTTCTGTTATATTCCACTAAAAGAAGTCCTTTGGATGGTCGGGCGTTGATGCCATGAGATGTCACACTTGGATCTCCTGACACAGAATAAACAGTTAAAATGTGAGGACGTCAGTATATACGCGTATACATGCATGCTCATTGAAATGAAGTCCAGCTTAAAACAGCACGACAACATAATGGATCCCTCTACGTAACATAAGCGCTATAATTTCACAACAGCTTTTTTTTTTTCTATGAATAAGGAACACTTAGGGTGATTTTAAATAGCACAATCGGTGTAAAAAAAAGTATTAGACAACAGTCAAACAGTCATGAAGGTATTATATGGTAATCTAAGGCCATAGAAAACACTTCTGTGTATTTTTTGCTTTTCCAGTAGCCAGCTGAAAGTATTTTATCCATGTAGTGCCCCCAGATAAGAAAAGTCACGTATCAACATCTCTTTAAAAAGGCACTCTGTTCAAGACTTCTTGTCTGCAGGTTCTCCTCTCGGGTTCTTGTGCTTTTTTTTCCCTTTGAGAATCTTTTCTTCTCGTTCTTTCCACACAAGAAGCAGGCGTGTGTTCTCGTCTCGGGGGGTGGGGGGTGGGGGGGGTCACGTCACACGCCGTTCACCGCCCTCCTCCTGTGTCCAGTCCTGTCTCTCCTGCCCCTGTGGCGCTGCGGGCGGAAGCGGAACGCCTCGTCGGGCCATCGCCGGAAGTTGTTGATGCTGTAGAGACTGCTGTGCTGGTGTTTCCTGAAGTACGTCCTTTGGTAGTTTGACGCTGCCGGAGAAAAAAAAGAAAAAGGAGACAAATGAGTTTGACATCATTAGTGCAACGTGACATTTTCAGAGTCGTGTTTGCTGCACTTACGGCTAATGCAGCTTATTTTGGGGGCGTCCCACCGCCCGTCCCCGCGACAACGGATGGTCGGGACGTGTCTCTGGATGAAGCCGGTGCGGCACTGGTACCTCACCAGGGAGTTGATCTCGTACCGCTCTCGCTTCATGCCGAAGGTGCGAGCGTTCTCCACCAGAGGGGGCTGGTTGCACGCCACTGAGGAACACAAGCAGCAGTCACAATGATGTTTCAACTGGAGATGCTCTGCTTGTCAAAATCACACATGATGCTAGAACTATGAACCCGAGAAGTGATTGTTTTGTTTTTTCACCTGTGCCCTTCTTGCAAGTGTAGGTGAGGTGGTAGTTGCACGGAACGTCGTTCCACTGGCCGTCCTCGTGCCAGATCATCACTACGCAGTCCTCGCCAGACGAGAAGAAGCTGTCGGGCTGGTTGGGCCTCCAGTTCTCATATTGCTGAAATAAGAGCAGAGCGTAAAGGTTCCTTCTTAGAAACATGTCAGAAACACAGCACTGTGAGTCGTACCGATGGGTGACATGGGGCGTCAGTTCCCCCCAAAAATATGCTTCAATCGTTGATTTTATGCACAAATAATGCAACAAATATGATCTCGAAGTGGTTTTGCATCAATTGACACCATGCACAAGCCAATCGAAGCATGAGGTTCTAAAATAGCCAGCTCTAAAGGACGACTGAAGTCTGCACAACACATGACATATGACATGTGGGAACTGTGCTACTTATAAATTAGGCACATAATTTTCACAAATAAAACTGAAAAAACTTAAAATATTCATAACTACACCCACACATTGTTCCTTTTATCATTATAAAACATTTATTAGCGGTAGATATCTGTATCAGCCATCATAGCCTTACACTGAACTGACTGTCACTACCACTTATCTCCTTCCACAGATGTGATCCCACAAACCAGCGATCAGAGAACCTGCAGAGCCCTGCAGCAGTTTCAACATCTCTATTGATCATCTGGGGTTCTATGCGTTAGCCACAAGTGGGAGCAACTGAGCTTAGCAACTTAGCTCACCATGATTCAAACTTACAAACATTCATGTAACTGGGAGCTCTGTTACTGTACTGCAAAAATAACCCTTGGTTTTGTGATAATACAGTAGATAGACCCGAGTGCTATACTATTACGTCACACATTCTGCATACTTTGCATTGCATGTGCAACACTGCAGGCGCAACATTCCACGTATGCACAGATGCGCCCCTTCATTTACACATTTATACAGTATACACAGCTGTAGTGCTGTGGGGCATGCAAGTGATGCTACCTGCAGTCTTTCAGCGCATTCAGGGTTCAAACACTCTCTTCAAAGCCGTGACCCCCCCCCCCCCCTACTCTACCAATCATGCCCCGGGGCTCTGCTACTCTGTCATTATGGTTAACAAACACACACTGACTTCCTGCTCAGCTCACTTCGAGTTAACAAATGGGTTACTCATCATCTGCACAGCAGGCCTGCATCCTCCTCAAAATAATCAAACAAACTTTGATCACACACACCCCCCCCACCAACAAAAAGAAGAAACACACAAACACAGCAACACAACTAAAGACACTCCAGTTTGGGTGTGTCAGTGCCCTTCTGTTAATATTAATCGACTTATTTCCCAAACTTATCAGAGGTAGTCTTTATTATATTTAAATCCACTGGAGCTGGCCACCCACACAGACCCCCTGGACTGCTTCTAGTCATTTTCTTTTTTTACTCTTTCTGCAGCCAAACACAGGTGCTGTCCATCTGTGTATCTGCCTGCCTGGTGGCCCTTCCCCCGGGTGGCAGCTTGCTGGCTGGGCCTCCTGATGTGTGTATGGGGGTTGGAGGGGGGGACCATACCTGTCTACGCCTGCCAGACCCCCACCCTGATCCCCCATCCCCTACACAGCATCACTCACACCCTCATCTCCCCTCCATCTCTCAGCCAAGCAGGGGTCTCCATATGCGGCCTGTGCTTATCTTGTAACCCCCGGGCTGTGTCTTTGCTTCCTCTATCTCCAGTCCTGGAGGATTATCTTTGAAGTGAGGACATCAGTCTGTGCAACATGGATGCTCATAGTAATTAACCACTTTCCTGTCTAGTGAGGGGGATCCTCAACAGCTTCAACCGCTACAGCAAACATGCTCCCACACGTGTGCTGCGTTACATACACTGCATGCACAATGTGCATTCCTCTCCCTCGCTTCATTTTTCAAGGACTCTCATCTTCTTGCATGGTTGCAGCAACTGCTTTGGTTGCACTGGGCTCAGCTTGAGCAAAAGTATGAAGTGGTGCCTTATGCTATATCCTACATCAGATTTATTATCATCCACCAGGGTGCAGGCATATGAGGCAGAGGAGAATACGTCATGAGAAAATCACCGCAGCCCCTAAAAGAACTGGCTCAGCCCTAATGACTGTATCTGTCATTGGCATCACTTCCAAATATTTACACTGTCTCGGTGCCATGTTTGCTGAGGAAAAAAAAAAAAAAAAAGATATGTGAGAAAGCACCGTTTCTTACCATAGGCTTGCCGTCAGTCCAGCGGAAGTCATTGTCAAACATCTTATCATTCAGGCCGATCCACTGGTAGTCCTGTCCAAGGCCTGCAGTACAGGGTAGAGCGAAACAGCAGATTACATTTCACTGCTGCCATAAGTCCTTATTAGGACTGTTCACTTGCAGAAATTGAAGGGGAAAGAGAGATAGCAGTGGTATTTCGATGACTAAATCAGGTTTCCCGCATTTGCAGCTACATGCTCGTGTACTTGTGAACTATTTAAATGGTATGTAGATTTCACAGAGCAGGACGTGAACGTGTTCCTGCACTGATTATAACAACTATGAATCTCTAACTTACGGTTGACAAACTGTTGCTCCTCATGGGAAACGATGCTGGTCAGGTGAGCTCCATGAATGCGACAGTCTCTCTCTGCTGTGTCCCAGTTCTTTCTGGTGTGGAAATACTTGTAGCAGTGGCCCTGGAACTTGTGCCAGCCATACTCACACGTCTCCGTATCTAGTAGGAAAGAGAAGGGATGAGGGAATGTGGCACAAAGGTTTTCAATAGATCAGGACACATGTGATGAGATAGTGGATGAGGAAAAACAAATGTGTGTCTAAATCAATGGAGGTTATTAATAAAGTGAGTGGAAGCAGTGTTATAACTATGTTGAACAGGTGCTTCCTCTAAATGTGCATAATAGGTATCATTGAAATAATAGAACTATTTTTAAAATTTGATTTTATAAAATTACTTTAACACTTTTTGGTTGAACCCCAAATCTTGAGAAGTGATGCATTTTACAATAAACTGATTAAAGATGGTCAGATATGTATGTTTTTTGGAGTGTTTCCCATTCGTGTCTTAATAACACCCTCATCTTCACACTATTGACCGATGTGCATATACACTATATATGTCTGTTTGTCTTTCTTTCTGTCCAGCTTCAGAACTCTAACAGACGAAAAAGAAAGGCAGAATATTTCTCTGTTTTTTATCCTTTTCCTGGCAAGGCCTCCTAAGACAGCAGCTGCATCTGAGTACACAATTTGGGTGTGATTCACTGATGATTCTGACAAGATGTAGGGTGTAGACAGATAGAAGTAGGGTGCAACTTGGGAAATAACATTTTGAAAAAAGGACAATTCTGAGGAATGGGCACTTTAGAAGTTAATATATTATATTTCAGGAATGCTTTGTGTAAATTAGCTTAGCTGCTCATAGGTAATAAGAAATTCCACAGTCATTTTTCATTTCACTGTCTTGTTCTTAAAAAATAGCCCAATGCAACTTGTAGCCCAACATAGCATCAGTTATACCACAAAAACCTTAGCATACACTGAAATTGTCTCAATGAGTCAGTGTCTAAACTTGAGGTAACCCAGGTATTATCAGACACAATGGACCTTCAGGCAATGCAGGGACTGCAGAAAGTGATTGTGGTAATGTGATAAAGACAGAGTTCATGGCCGCGCTAATGTCTGGGAGAAAGTTGAAGACAATACTGCATGGAGCTAAATTAAATTGGATTTCTATGGTTTGCCTCAAATTAGAATGACCCTTAATCTTGTATTCTGCTTTGCTTCCCACTTCAAATTAAGCATCTAAATGCATTATCAAATCACCATTTTGCTATGCTCGGTTATGTGGGGATAGGATGATGAGGAAGCAGTTAGTGCAAAAATGAAATGAAATAATTATATTTAGGTGGAAGTGGATGCTCAAAGGGAGGTTTTGGGGAGAGAATCCACCAAAGTAACCACACACCTACCTTCCTCACAGTACAGCCCGCCATAGCTAGGGAGGCACACACACGTGAAGAAGGCCACCCCATCAACACATGTACCTCCATTGCGGCACGGATTTGACTGGCACTCATCGATATCTGCAATAAAAAAGACATGGAATTATAGAAGACTTAAACAATTTAAATGTTGCTTCTCAGATAAAAAATCAAGTCTGTGAGATATAACTACAGGAATTCATGACAGACGGTATTCTACCTGTTTCACAGCGATCACCACTGTAACCAGGAGCACAGCTACATGTAATAATGCTGCCAGCCTTGTAGCAAGATCCTCCATTCAGACAAATGTTCTCTGAACAGGAGTTGAGTCCTGTTGAGAGAAGTAAATACAAGCACAAATATGTTAAAATGGAATCTATTCTGAGCAAACTGAGTTTGGCTGTATTCCAATGGAATTCATTTGTAATTCACCTGGGATTTCAACAGCCTCGCCAAAAACGTTGTGCTCCGAATCAAGTCCAGTAGCAGGTGGGGCAGTTGCATCCCCCTTTATTGGTGGCTCTCCTTCAACGACACTCATGCTGACGTCCACCTGGTCGTCCTCGTCAGAGAAAGGTGACAGAGTGGGGGCTACTGATGCAGTGGACCCTGGCTCGCTTTCTTTTTCATTTGGTGAAATTGTTGTGAATTGTGTATGGTTCATTGTGGGTATTTCAGTATGAGGAGAGATATCATCCACAACTTTCTCTTTCCCAGAGGTACCATCCACACTAACAGGCTCCATCCTAGAAGCTGTGGTAGCATCTACCTTAAATACTGTCCGGATTTCACCCATATCCTCAATCTTTGGTTTCTGTGTGGTCATCAGTTCTTCAGAAGCATTTTCAGAGATGACAGGCAGATTTTCTGAACTGACGGGAGCACTTTCAGTGCTAAGAACAGACGGTGACTTGGTCGTGGCAGTGATGTTATTTGCCTCATCAACATGTTGCTTAACCATGGTTGTGGTCATGACAGTAATAGCTTCTGCTACCACAGGTGACTTGGTTGTCTTTTCTTCTGTGGCACTTTCAGTACTGCTCATTGAATCAAAAGGCTGACTTGCAAATGTTTGAGAAAAAGCAGTTGTTTCATAAAGACTCCCAATGGAAGGTGTTACTTGTACATCTGTCTCTGAAGAAGAGGCTGATGCAACTTTAGCTGCAGCAGTGGTACGGACAGCAATGGAATGCATAATCTGGCTTGTTTCAGGAGTGGTTGCATGATGGTTGACTGGTTGACTGTTTAGTGATACATCCTGAGAAGAAAGATCAGTGTGAGGGCCATGTGTTATTGCTATCTCTGACTTGACTTGTTCCAATGTTTGTTGAGAAACTGTTTGGTCTTGTAGAGGGGACAATGTTGTGACAAATTGGACCATAACATCAGGCTGTGATGATGATGATGATGATGAAGAAAGAATATCTGTTGTAGGTTCAGGTGGCATTGTGGTGACTACTACTTTCTCAGATACATTCTCAACAGCTGCCATTTCTTCTTCAAGGTTTGCAGATATGTCAGTTTCCAGTTTCCCATTTGTAGATTCAACTCCAGCAGGTTCTGTTTCATATGTAGGAGGGGAAGTTATGGTATCAGTAGATGTTTCTTGGGCTTTGCTTTTTTTATCTGTGATGCCTTCAGCATCAGTTGAATCTCCTGTGGTTATAGGTACTTGGCTCGGTGCTCCAGTCTTATCTTCCAGTGATGCAGCTGTAACTCCAGTTTGTGGTGTCACAATGCTATGTTGGGTTTGCTGGCTTGACTCCTCACCTGGCATCATTGGCCTGGTTGTGGCCAACACAGTTTTGTCAGCGTAGATGTCAGTTTGAGTAAACTGAGTGAACATAATCTCAGATCTGGCCTGTTGGAAGGTCCCCTCAGGCAGTGTTTCTGGTTCTGGGACAAAGGTGGTGACAAACTGAATAACCACATCCGGCTTTGATGTGACAGACGCTGTAGAAACTGGTTCTTTTGTAGAGGAATCGGTAATGCTGTCCTTTTTGCTCTCTTCATGTGATGCAGTTGTTGCATTATTGATGAGTAGAGAAATTGTTGAGGGTTGTTGGGGCTGTTGAGTTGTGGTAATGGGGTTTTCTGTGCTGAAAAGAGGGGCTTCTGGACTTGATATATCACTCTTAAATGTCACTGTCTTAGGTGATGTAGTTGTGGCAGAGATATTATCTCCAGAGTGCTCCACTCCTATCACATCAGTGATACTTGCCACAGTCAATTCCTCAGTGCTACGGGAAGGAGATAATGTTGTTGATAGTGATTGGTCCAGTGTCATCGTGCTGTGCAGAGGAGCAGCTGCCTTTGTCACAGGCTCTGTATGATCACCTGATTTATCCTTTTCAGTAACATCAGCTGATGGTGTGACAATTGGCCTTTTAGTGCTATAAAGACTGGAAGCAACACTTGATTCTGCTATTTTAGACATCCCGGTCTCAGGTTCAGGTGTGGAACCTGAAAGTGTTTCTGGTTCAGCCTTCATTGTCGATGCAGTCAGATTTTGGTGACTTGAGGTATACATGTCAGTGACATCAGACGGTTTCACTGTACTATCAAAAGAAGAAGGAGAAGCACTTGTTGGTGAGCTTACATCCTCTCCTGTGGCAGTCACAGGTGAGCTTGGTTCTATAGGGATTTCGTCACCTGAAATCTCCTCATCCACATCTTCTTTGGCAGGAGGAATTGTTGGTTTCTCAGTGCTGAATATTGAAGAGACTGTAGATGTCACTGTATTTTCAGACGTCCTGCCATCCACAGAAGGTGCTAAAGTTTTCTCTGTGGTACTTTCAGAGCTCAAAGTGGAGGTTTCTACTGCAGAGCCTTCATCATAGTCATCTTCACCTGATGATTCATCATAAGATTCTTTACTCACTGTGCCAAGTTCAGTAGACACTGATGTGTGTGGGGTGGCAGTGACTGAAGGGACAATGGTTTGTACGGAAGTCAGTGAACTTGAATTTGCATCTGACCTTGAGACTAATGTTTCCAAGGTTGGGGAAGTGGCAATCTCAGTAAACGACTCCGTAACATTATCAGAAGTGTCCTCGCTTGATAAAACCTTGTTGGTCTGACTATCAAGAGGGTAAACAGTTGAAGCTGGGGTGGCCTGTGGTAATGATGTGACAGGTGGTGGTTTTGAAGTAGACGGTGAATATTTAGAAGATGTTGAGGCTAATGGTGACTCAGTAACCGATGGTGAAGGTGTAGAAGTGGCATCATCGATGCCTGAGCCCTCTGGTTCTTCTGTCGCCTGCACATTCTGTGATATTGTTACTGCTGTGATACCTCCAGCTTCCTCTGTCTGCTGAATGGTCGGATTGAATGGGGAAGATGAAACAATGGAGATAGTATCTGCATCAATGATTATATTGTCTTTGGCGATAACTTCAGGAGTTCGACTGCCTTCTTCATCACTCTCTGTATCTGCAGAGAAGAGGTCCTCTTCATCTTTTGCATCTTCTGTAAATATGATGGTTTTGCTGGGTGATGGTTTAGACACATGCAGGACCATGGTAGGCGTTTGCTCTGCTAGATCAGTCTTGGCTTGGCTGCTACTGGGAGTAATGATCACAACCTGTTGGTCTGTAACACTATGATATATAATTGAGGGAATAGGGGTTGACACGGGTGTGAATCCATCTTGCTTATATTCACCGCCGTAACTTACTGTGGTGAAGTCATTTGTACTGTGCTCACTAGCTAAACTTACAATAGTATGGGGGGGGATAGTTGTATAGGATGGTGTTGTGTGCTCAGTAACAGTAATATTGTCTTTACTGGTGACAGAAATTGAAGACTCTTCAATCCTTTCAGATGAGATGTGGGTTTCTGTATCTTGAGTCATTTCACCCCCCTGTGAAGAAACCTGTTCCTCAGTAGTTGATGTGACTGAAACAAAACTTTCAGTTTCACCTGTTGCTTCTCCAAATGTGACACTCTCCATCATTGGTGCCTTTGAGGTGAACCTCTCTGTGGTTTCGTCACCAGAATTCACTCCCTCTGTCATAGTAAAAGCTGGACTTGGTGTTGATGTATCAGATGAGGACATATCCGACTTTCCACTTTCATGCAATGCTGTTGTTGCTTTGGGTTTCTCTGTGCTAAACAAGGAAGATGCTGCAGTCTTTGTACTATCGTTAGATGCACTTTCATGAGATGCTTCTGTTATTTCAATTTCAATAAACACATCAGTGGCAGTGTCACCTGAAACATCCTCTTCTATATACCCTGAGCCTGTATCTGTTGAGAGAGCAGTACTACTCATAGTTGAAAGTGCTGGCCTTTCAGTGGAGGAAGAAGCTGAAGTGTGCATTTCAGGAGTCATTGCTGTTGGCTTCTTGGTGCTGTAAAGAGAAGAAGCTGCAGTGATAGTAGGTTCTGGTGTACTAAAGCCATCAATGGATTTAACCGTGACGTGGTCACTTGGTGTCTGCACAGTGACAGCAACAGTACTGGTTTGTTTTGTCATTGCTATAGTAGTGGACATCACTTGAGATCTTGTGCTTGGTACAGATGTAGTTGACCTGTCGAAAAACTCAGTACCTGAACTCTCTTCCTCATCTGTGTATCCACTTCCCTCCTCAGCAGAGGACTCAGTGCTTGTAATGTGTGGAGTTTGGGTTGATGACACAAATTCCTCTGTTAAATATGCGCTGGACTGAGTCGATACGGCAGATTTGCTCTTAGTCACAGCTACTTCAGTCTCATCAGTGGCTACAGTGAATTCTACATTGGGCTTTGTAGTAGTCTCAATTATCTCTGCACCAGATCCATCAGGACTTTGTTCTGAATCATCTTCTTCAGGTGAGCCACCGGAGCTCTCCATATCAATGTAAGTAGAGGTTTTCTTTGAGGTAAACTCTGTGACACTCGGGATTGTTTTGGGTTGAGAGGATTCAAGCGTAAAGGTTTGTGTTTTAATGGTTGTAAATTTTGTATGAGTTAAAGTCTCTTCTTCAGCAAATGTGGATGTGACTGCTGGTCTATATGTAGCTGTTGCTGAAGCTTTTTCCACAATGGGTGGCTCAGTCACTTTTGGTGTTTCTACGGTAGTACGATCTGTGGATAGAGATGTGTCATCTCCTGAACTCTTTGCTTCTGAAATGTCACCACTTCCTGACTCATATACTGATGCGGTCATTGCCTCAGTTGTTGTAGCTGTGCTGGAGGTTTCAGAAAATGGGGTTGCATCTGTGGACTTCTCTGTTGTGACTTGTAATGAGGATTGTGTTGATGACTCAGCACCAGGCTGGAATGTGCTCTGAGTCTCCAGTGTCTGACTTTCAACTGTAGCGAAAGGAATAGGTAATTTGCTTTGAGATTCACTGGAAGCAGTTGATTGGTCACTACTGTCAATAGAAGTAAGGGTTAGAGTTGTTGTAGTTTCAGGTGATGCGGTTGTCTGTAACGGCTTCTCTGTGCTATATATTGAAGACACTATGGAGGCTCTGCTTGTTTTTTCTTTAATGGGATCCTCTGTGGGAGAAACTGGCGTTTCATCTTCGTCAGTACTCTTTGTTGTCTCTGTAAACATTACTACTGGAGTTTCTGTACTGAATGTGGAAGAAACATGATCAGTGGCAACATAAGTTGAACCCTCTTCATCTGTGAATGAAGACCTTGAGTCTTTGGTAAAAGCACTTGTGGCAGGGTTGACGGTTGTTCTCACAAAGGGTGGTAAGGACTCAACTATTTTAAAGTCTGTGCTGATGCTGTCCATTTCCTCATCTGGCTGTACTGAGGGTGTGGCACTTGGGGACCCTATGCTGGGGGAAGAAGAATCTACAATAGCAGAAGATTCTGAGCTATCACTTATTCCAAGTGCATTTGGGGATGTTGTTATTATTGGTTTTTCTGTGCTGGACATTGAAATGGTGGTCAGTGTTTTTCCAGTGTTTTTAGCAGTGAAATCAGGGGTTTCATCAATGAACTCAGTATCATCAATGATTGGAACAGAGGGATTTATGGTGCTTTGAGTTGTAGTAGCTGTGTCCTGTGAGCTACCAATCACTGTAGCTAAGTGGCTCTGTAGATCAACAGTTTGGTCTGTAGTTGGCAGCATAGAATGGGCAGATGATTCTTCTGTTAAAATTTCAGTTGTTTTCCCAGTTGAACTTTCTTCTTCTGTCAACGTGATTGCAGAACTTGTTTCAAATTCATTGATAATCGGGATGGCTGATGGTTTTTCGGTGCTTGATAGCTTTTGAGCTTGTTGTGTGATCGTAATGTCTGATGTTTTCTGCAGAGGTGTGGTAGCAGTGGTTCTTGGCACTGTTGACTGGCTAGAAAGGTCCGTGACTGATACAATAGTAGTTGACAATATGGAATGGGTGCTGGATAGTGTTTCAACTGACTCTGCTGTGGCTGAATCTAGATGATCTGGGGTAGCTGAGGATTCCTCTGTCGTGGTCATGCTTACAGGCTCCTCTGTTTCAGGTGACAGTGTTGTTGGTTTCTCAGTACTGTACAGTGATGATGCTGCAGTAACAGCTGACGTAAAAGCATCACTTGTGTCAGTTTGGTGTGATTCAGTCACTGCTGGTGTTCCTGTACTCAACATTGAAACTGTTCTTTCACTTGAGTGTGAAGGCATGGTCTGGGATGTTACGTCACTTCCCTTTGTTTGAGGTGACATTGCTGCTGGTGTCTTTGTGATAGAAGAGGTTGAAGTGAACATGTCAGGGGTGTGGTCACCTGAACCACCATCATCTGTTGGAGTATGAACAGAGCTTTCTTCAGTCATATCTGTAAAGGAAACTGAAGGCTTTCCTGTATGATCTGTGACAGCACTGTCTTGTTCTTCAACTGGTAATGTCGTTGGCTTCTCAGTGCTAAACAATGATGAGGCCGTTGGAACTGCTGTTTCTTTACTGAACATCTTAGATGTCTGTTCAACTGAGCTTCCTTCATGTATTGGGGAAGTAGAAATTGCCTCCCGTGAAGCTGTCTCTTTTGTTTCAGGTGACATTGATGAAGGTTTCTCAGTCACAGCTGGTGTTCCTGTGCTCAACATAGAAGAGAAAGTAGTGGCTGTGATAATCGACTCTTTAGTGAAATCAGCAGCACTGTCTCCAGAACCGTCTCTATCTGTTGTAAAGATAAATGATGCTGTTTCAGGTTTCGTGGTTGATCTACTGATAGAAGGAATGGATTCAACCAGTGAAGGTTGCCAGCTAACCTCATCATCCTCATCAATCTCTTCTGTTGGTGTTTTAACAGAGCTTTCCTCTGTACCGTCTGGAATGGTAGAAGCCAAGAGCTTTTCCGTCTGATCTGTGACAGCACTGTCTTGTTCTTTAACTGGTAATGTTGTTGGCTTCTCAGAGCTAAACAATGATGAGGCTGTAGGAGCTGCTGTTCCCTTGATGAACATCTCTGATGTCTGTTCAACTGAGCTTTCTTCATGTACTGGGAAAGTAGAAATTGTCACCTTTGAAGCTACATTTGTCTCTGTCTCACTTGTGGGGATAGTCTCTTTTGTTTCAGCTGACAGTGATAAAGGTTTCTCAGTCACAGCCGGTGTTCCCGTGCTCAAAATAGAAGATAAAGTAGTGGATGTGATATTTGATTCTTCAGTGAAATCAGCAGTGCTGTCTCCAGAACCGTCTTTATCTGTAGCAAGGAGAAATGACCCTGTTTCTGGTTTCATAGTTGATCTACTGAAAGAAGGACTTGATTCAACCAGTGAAGGTTCTGAGCTAACATCATCCTCATCTATCTCTTCTGTTGGTGTTTTACCAGAGCTTTTCTCTGTGCTGTGTGGAATAGCAGAAACAGAGAGCTTTTCCGTCTGATCTGTGACAGCACTGTCTCGCTCTTCCACTGGTAATGCTGTTGGCTTCTCAGTGCTAAACAATGATGAAGCTGTTGGAGATGCTGTTTCTTTGCTGAGCATCTGAGATGTCTGTTCAACTGAGCTTGTTTCATCTCTTGTGTCAGTTTGGTGTGGAATTGTCACTGTTGGTGTTTCTGTACCTAACATCGTGGATAGAGTAGTGGCTGTAATAACAGACTCCTTGGTGAAGGGACCCATGCTTTCTCCAGAACTTTCTGTATCTGTGGCAATGAGAAATGAGGCTGATTCAGGAGATATTCCTGCTGGTGTCTCTGTGCCGTCGGAGGAAGATTTAGCTGTGACAGTAGACGTTAGGGCGAACATATCAAGGGTTTGATCACCTGAACCACCATTATCTGTTGGAGTCTGGAAAGAGCTTCCCTCTGTCCCACCTGGAATAGAAACTAAAGGTGTCTCCATCTTATCTGTGGCAGAACTGTCCTGTTCACCATCTAGCAATGTTGTCTTCTCTGTGCTAAATAGTGATGAGGCTGTAGAAGAAATAGAAGGTGTTTCTGGTGTAGATGACTTTGTCTCAGCGTTACTTGTGATGGCCGTCTCTTTTTTTGTTTCAGGTGACAGTGTTGCTGGTTTCTCCGTGCTGTACAGTGATGATGCTGCAGTAACAGCTGACGTTAAAGTATCAATTTGTTCAGTTTCCTGTGATGGTGTCACTGCTGGTGTCCCTGTACTCAACATTGAAACTGTTGAGTGTGAAGGCATCACGGTGTGGGATGTTAGATCACTTCCCTTTGTTTGCGATGACATTGCTGTTGGTGTCTTTGTGACAGAAGAGATTGAAGTGAACATATCAGGGGTTTGGTCACCTGAACCACCATCATCTGTTGGAGTATGAACAGAGATTTCTTCCGTCCTATCTGTAAAGGTAACTGAAGGCTTTTCTGTCTGATCTGTGACAGCACTGTCTTGTTCCTCAAATGGCAATGCTGTTGGCTTCTCAGTACTAAACAATGATGAGGCTGTAGGAGCTGTTGCTTCTTTGCTGAGCATCTCAGATGTCTGTTCAACTGAGCCCTGTTCATCTGTTGTTGGGAAAGTAGAAATTGCCTCCTGTGAAGCTGACTTTGTCTCTGTCTCACTTGTGGGGATAGTCTCTTTTGTTTCAGCTGACAGTGATGATGGTTTCTCAGTAGTATAGAGGGATGACATTGCAGTAACTGCCTTTGAAGTATCAGTTCTTTGAGTATCAGATGATGTTATTATTGCTGGCAGAACTGTACTAGATGTTGAGGAGATAGTTGTTGCTAGAATTAATGACTCACTAGTGAGGTCAACAGTGTTATCCTCAGTGTCAGTGGTAGTGACAAATGATGATGATGATCCTGTTTCAGGTTTGATGGTTGATCTACCGACAGAAGGAGTTGACTCTTGAATAGTAGATGACATAAGAGTTGAAATTGTTGTTGGTGATTCAGTACTAAACATAGTAGATGCAGCTGTGACAAAAGATGTCCAAGCAAACGTGTCTTGGGTTTGGTCACCTGAGCCAACTTCATCTGTTGGAGTTTGAACAGAGCTTTCTTCCGTCCTATCTGTATAAGAAACTGAAGGTTTTTCCATCCGATCTGTGATAGCACTGTCTAGTTCTTTAACTGGTAATGTTGTTGGCTTTTCAGTGCTAAACAATGATGAGGCTGTAGGAGCTGCTGTTTCTTTACGGAACATCTCAGATGTCTGGTCAATTGAGCTTTCTTCATGGGTTGAGGAAGTAGAAATTGCCTCCTGTGAAGCTGCCCTTGTCTCTGTCTCACCTGTGGGGATAGTCTCTTTTGTTTCAGGTGACAGTGATGATGGTTTCTCAGTAGTATAGAGGGATGACATTGCAGTAACTGCCTTTGAAGAATCAATTGTTTCAGTTTTAGATGATGACATCAATGCTGGTGTGTCTGTGCTAGATGTTGAGATAGTGGTTGCTAAAATGAATGACTCACTAATAAGATCAGCAGTGCTATCCTCAGTGTCAGTGGTAATGACAAATGATGAGGATGCTGTTTCAGGTTTGGTGGTTGATCCACTGACAGAAGGAAATGACTCTTGAACAGTAGATGATATACCAGGTGAAATGGATTTTGGTGCATCAGTACTGAAAAAAGTAGGTGCAGATGTAACAAAAGAGGTCAACATGTCTTGGGTTTGGTCACCTGAGCCAATTTCATCTGTGTTGGTTGGAAATAAGGTTTCCTTGGTCTTATCAGTGAGATAAGTAACTGAGGGGATTTCTGTCTGACCTGTAACAGCACCATCTTCTTCCACATCTGGCTGTGCTGACGGCTTCTCTGTACTAAACAATGAGGAGGCTGTAGAGACTAAAATGCCAGGAATCTCAGTTTTTTGTTCACCTGAGGTCTCTTCAACTGTTGTTGGGAAAGAAGAACTTGTCTTTGATGATAATGATGTCTTCTCTGTCTGATTTGTGGATACAGTTTCTTGTAGTTCAGGTGACAATGTTGTTGGTTTCTCAGTACTGTACAGGGATGATGCTGCAGTAACTGCTGACATTAAAGCATCACTTGTTTCAGTTTGGTGTGATTCAGTCACTCCTCGTGTCTCAGTGCTCAACATTGAAGATGAAGTAGTAGTGATAATTGACTCTTCAGTGGAATCAATCCTGCTGTCTCCAGAACCATCTATATCTGTGATAATGAGGAATGATGCAGTTTCAGGTTTCGTGGTTGATCCACTGACAGAAGGAATGGATTCAACCATTGAAGAATGTGTTACTGGACTTGTTGCTGTTATAAGAGAAACAGGAGAAAGTGTTGGTTCACTTGAACCTGAAGGCATCATGGTCTTGGATGTAACGCCACTTCCTGTTGTTTCAGATAACATTCCTGATGGTGTCTCAGTGCTTTCAGAGGATGACTTAGCTGTGACAGAAGATGTTGAAGTGAACATATCAGGGGTTTGGTCACCTGAACCACCATCATCCGTAGGAGTTTGAACAGAGCTTTCTTCACTCCTATCTGTAAAAGTAACTGAAGGCTTTTCTGTCTGATCTGTGACAGCACTGTCTTGTTCTTCAACTGGTAATGTTGTTGGCTTCTCAGTGCTAAATAATGATGAGGCTGAAGGAGCTGCTGTTTCTTTACTGAACATCTCAGATGTCTTGTCAACTGAGCTTTCTTCATGCATTGGGAAAGTAGAAATCGCCTCCTGTGAAGCTGCATTTGTCTCTGTCTCACTTGTGGGGATAGTCTCTTTTGTTTCAGGTGACAGTGATGATGGTTTCTCAGTAGTATAGAGGGATGACATTGCAGTAACTGCCTTTGAAGTATCAATTGTTTCTGTTTCAGATGATGATATTAATGCTGGCATAACTGTGTTAGATGTTGTGGAGATAGTTGTTGCAAGAATTAATGACTCACTAGTGAGGTCAACAGTGTTATCCTCAGTGTCAGTGGTAGTGACAGATGATGATGATGATCCTGTTTCAGGTTTGATGGTTGATCCACTGACAGAAGGAGTTGACTCTGGAACAGTAGATGATATAACAGGTGACAGGGCTGTTGGTGTCTCAGTACTGAAGATAGTAGGTGCAGATGTGACAATAGAAGAAAACAGTTCTTGAGGTTGGTCACCTGAGCCAAATTCATCTGTTTGAGTCGAAAATAAGGTTTCCTTGGGCTTATCAGTAAGATAAGTAACTGAGGGGATTTCTGTCTGACCTGTAACAGCACCTTCTTCCTCATCTGGCTTTGCTGTCGGCTTCTCTGTACTAAACAATGAGGAGGCTGTGGAAACTAAAATCTCTTTGCTCGGAATCTCAGTCTCTTGTTCAACTGAGCTATCTTCAACTGTTGTGGGAAAAGAAGAACTTGTCTTTGGTGATAATGATGTTTTCTCTGTCTGATTTGTGGTTACAGTTTCTTGTAGTTCAGGTGACAGTGTTGTTGGTTTCTCAGTACTGTACAGGGATGATGCTGCAGTAACAGCTGACATTAAAGCATCACTTTCAGTTCGGTGTGATTCTGTGACTGCTGATGTCTTGGTACTCAACACTGAAGATGAAGTAGTGGCTGTGATAATCGACTCTTTGGTGGAAACAGCCATGCTGTCACCAGAACCATCTATATCTGTGGTAATGGGGAATGATGCAGTTTCTTGTGTTATGGTTGGTCCACTAACAGAAGGAATAGATTCAACCATTGAAGAATGTGTTACTGGACTTGTTGCTGTTATAAGAGAAACAGGAGAAAGTGTTGGTTCACTTGATCCTGACGGCATTATGGTCTTGGACGTAACGCCACTTCCTGTTGTTTCAGATAACATTCCTGTTGGTGATTTAGCTGTGACAGAAAAAGTTGGAGTAAACATATCAGGGGTGTGGTCACCTGAACCACCATCATCGGTTGGTGTTTGAACAGAGCTTTTCTCAGTCTTATCTGTATGAGTAACTGGTATAACGGATGTTGTCTCAGCCTCACTTGTGATCTTAGTCTCTTCTGTTTCAGGTGACAGTGTTGTTGGTTTCTCGGTACTGTACAGTGATGATGCTGCAGTAACAGCTGACGTAAAAGCATCACTTTTTTCAGTTTCCTGTGATGGTGTCACTGCTGGTGTTCCTGCACTCAACGTCAAATATGTTGTTTCACTTGAGTGTGACGGCATCCTAGTCTGGGATGTTGTATCACCATCTTTTGTTTGAGGTGTCTTAGTGACAGAATAGGTTGAAGTGAACATATCAGGGGTTTGGTCACCTGAACCACCATCATCTGTTGGAGTTTGAACAGAGCTTTCCTCTGTGCTGTCTGGAATGGTGGAAGCAGAGAGCGTTTCTGTGTGATCTGTGACAGCACTGTCTTGATCTTCAAATGGCAAGGCGGTTGGCTTCTCAGTGCTAAACAATGATGAGGCTGTAGGAGCTGCTGTTTCTTTGCTGAACATCTCAGATGTCTGTTCAACCGAGATTTCTTCATGTTTTGAGGAAGTAGAAATTGCCTCCTGTGAAGCTGCATTTGTCTCTGTCTCACTTGTGGGGATAGTCTCTTTTGTTTCAGCTGACAGTGATGATGGTTTCTCAGTAGTATAGAGGGATGACAGTGCAGTAACTGCCTTTGAAGTACCAACTGTTTTTGTTTCATGGGATGATATGATTGCTGGTGTTGAAGAGACAGTGGTTGCTAAAATTAACGACTCAGTAATGAAGTCAACAGTGCTATCCTCAGTGTCAGCGGTAGTGACAGATGATGATGATGATGATGATGATTCAGGTTTGATGGTTGATCCACTGACAGAAGGAGAGGAGTCTTGAACAGTAGATGTTTTTGGTGCCTCAGTTCTGAACAAGCTAGATGCAGCTGTGACCAAAGAGGTCAACGTAAACATGTCTTGGGTTTGGTCACCTGAGCCAATTTCATCTGTGTGAGTCGGAAATAAGGTTTCCTTGGTCATATCAGTAAGATAAGTAATTGAGGGGATTTCTGTCTGACCTGTAGCAGCACCATCTTCTTTCACATCTGGCTGTGCTGTCGGCCTCTCTGTACTAAACAATGAGGAGGCTGTGGAAGTTAAAATTGCTTTGGTGGGAATCTCAGTTTTTTGTTCACCTGAGGTCTCTTTAACTGTTGATGGGAAAGAAGAACTTGTATTTGGTGAAAGTGAAGTCTTCTCTGTCTGATTTGTGGATACAGTTTCTTGTAGTTCAGGTGACAGTGTTGTTGGTTTCTCAGTACTGTACAGGGATGATGCTGCAGTAACAGCTGACATTAAAACATCACTTTTTTCAGTTCGGTGTGATTCTGTCACTGCTGATGTCTTGGTACTCAACATTGAAGATGAAGTAGTGGCTATGACAATTGACTCTACAGTGGAATTAGCCAAGCTGTCTCCAGAACCATCTATATCTGTGGTAATAGGGAATGATGCAGTTTCAAATTTAATGGTTGGTCCACTGACAGAAGAAATGGATTCAACCATTGAATAAGTCACTGGAATTGTTGCTGTCCTTAGAGAAACAGGAGAAAGGGTTGGTTCACTTGAGCCTGAAGGCATCATGGTCTTGGATGTAACGCCACTTCCTGTTGTTTGAGGTGACATTCCTGGTGGTGTCTCAGTGCTTTCGGAGGAAGATTTAGCTGTGACAGAAAAAGTTTGAGTAAACATATCAGGGGTTTGGTCACCTGAATCATCATCTGTAGGAGTTTGAACAGAGCTTTTCTCAGTCTTATCTGTAAGAGTAACTGGTACAACTGATTTTGTCTCAGCCTCACTTGTGATCTTAGGCTCTTCTGTTTCAGGTGACAGTGTTGTTGGTTTCTCAGTACTGTACAGTGATGATGCTGCAGTAACAGTTGACTTTGAAGCATCACTTTTTTCAGTTTCTTGTGATGGTGTCACTGCTGGTGTTCCTGTACTGAATGTCAAACCTGTTGTTTCACTTGAATATGAAGGCATCATGGTCTGGGATGTAAGATCACCATCTTTTGTTTGAGGTAACATTCCTGTTGGTGTCTCAGTGCTTTCAGAGGATGATTTTGCAGTGACAGAGGACGTTGGAGTGAACATATCAGGGGTTTGGTCACCTGAACCACTATCATCTGTTGGAGTTTGAACAGAGCTTTCTTCAGTCCTATCTGTGTAATAAACTGAAGGTTTTTCCGTCTGATCTGTGACAGCACTGTCTTGTTCTCCCACTGGTAATGTTGTTGGCTTCTCAGTGCTAAACAAGGATGAGGCTGTAGGAACTACTGTTTCTTTGCTGAGCATTTCAGATGTCTGTTCAACTGAGATTTCTTCATGTTTTGAGAAAGTAGAAATTGCCTCCTGTGAAGATGACTTTGTCTCTATCTCACTTGTGGGGATAGTGTCTTTTGTTTCAGGTGACAGTGATGATGGTTTCTCAGTAGTATAGAGGGATGACATTGCAGTAACTGCCTTTGAAGTACCATGTGTTTCTGTTTCATGTGATGATATGCTTGCTGGTGTGTCTGTGCTATGTGTTGAAGAAACAGTGGTTGCTAAAATGAATGACTCACTAATAAGATCAGCAGTGCTATCTTCAGCGTCAGTGGTAGTGACAAATGATGAGGATGCTGTTTCAGGTTTGATGGTTGATCCACTGACAGAAGGAGTTGACTCTTGAACAGTAGATGTTATAACAGCTGAAATTGTTGCTGGTACGTCAGTACTGAACAAGCTAGATGCAGCTGTGACCAAAGAGGTCCAGGTAAACATATCTTGGGTTTGGTCACCTGAGCCAATTTCATCTGTATGAGTCGGATATATGGTTTCCTGGGACTTATCAGTAAGATAAGTAACTGAGGCAATTTCTGTCTGACGTGTTGCAGCACCATCTTCTTCCACATCAGGCTGTGCTGTTGGTGTCTCTGTACTAAACAATGAGGAGGCTGTAGAATTTAAAATTGCTCTGATGGGAATCTCAGTTTTTTGTTCACTTGAGGTCTCTTCAACTGTTGTTGGGAAAGAAGAACTTGTCTTTGGTGATAATGACGTCTTCTCTGTCTGATTTGTGGATACAGTTTCTTGTAGTTCAGGTGACAGTGTTGTTGGTTTCTCAGTACTGTACAGGGATGATGCTGCAGTAACAGCTGACATTAAAGCATCACTTGTTTCAGTTTGGTGTGATTCTGTCACTCCTTGTGTCTCAGTACTCAACATTGAAGATGAAGTAGTTGCTGCGACAATTGACTCAACAGTGGAATTAACCATGCTGTCTCCAGAACCATCTATATCTGTGGTAATGAGGAATGATGCAGTTTCTTGTGTTATGGTTGGTCCACTCACAGAAGAAATGGATTCAACCATTGAAGAATATGTCACAGGAATTGTTGCTGTCATTAGAGAAACAGGAGAAAGTGTTGGTTCACTTGATCCTGAAGGCATCATGGTCTTGGATGTAACGCCACTTCCTGTTGTTTCAGATAACATTCCTGATGGTGTCTCAGTGCTTTCAGAGATTGGTTTTACAGTGACAGAGGATGTTGGAGTGAACATATCAGGGGTTTGGTC
The DNA here is from genome assembly GCA_036785175.1 of Eupleurogrammus muticus. Lineage (NCBI taxonomy): Eukaryota > Metazoa > Chordata > Actinopteri > Scombriformes > Trichiuridae > Eupleurogrammus > Eupleurogrammus muticus. The sequence goes on from JAYKQN010000005.1 coordinate 26,899,721, forward strand.
ACCTGAACCACCATCATCTGTAGGAGTTTGAACAGAGATTTCTTCAGTCCTATCTGTAAAAGTAACTGAAGGCTTTTGTGTCTGATCTGTGACAGCACTGTCTTGTTCTTCAACTGGTAATGTTGTTTGCTTCTCAGTGCTAAACAATGATGAGGCTGTGGGGATAGTCTCTTTTGTTTTAGCTGACAGTGATGATGGTTTCTCAGTAGTATAGAGGGATGACATTGCAGTAACTGTCTTTGAAGTACCAATTGATTCTGTTTCATGTGATGATATGACTGCTGGTGTGTCTGTACTAGATGTTGAGGAGATAGTTGTTGCTAAAATTAATGACTCACTAGTGAGGTCAACAGTGTTATCCTCAGTGTCAGTGGTAATGACAAATGATGAGGATGCTGTTTCAGGTTTGATGGTTGATCCACTGACAGAAGGAAATGACTCTTGAACAGTAGATGATATACCAGGTGAAATGGATTTTGGTGCATCAGTACTGAAAAAAGTAGGTGCAGATGTAACAAAAGAGGTCAACATGTCTTGGGTTTGGTCACCTGAGCCAATTTCATCTGTGTGGGTCGGAAATAAGGTTTCCTGGGACTTATCTGGATGATAAGTAACTGAGGCGATTTCTGTCTGTCCTGTAACAGCACCTTCTTGGTCCTCATCTGGCTGTACTGTTGGTTTCTCTGTACTAAACAATGAGGAGGCTGTAGAAGCTACAATCTCTTTGCTGGGGATTCCAGTTTTTTGTTCACCTGAGGTCTCTTCAACTGTTGGCGATGTTTTCTCTGTCTGATTTGTGGATACAGTCTCATGTGATTCAGGTGACAGTGTTGTTGGTTTATCAGTACTGTACAGGGATGATGATGCAGTAACAGCTGACATTAAAGCATCACTTTTTTCAGTTTGGTGTGATTCAGTCACTCCTCGTGTCTCAGTGCTCAACATTGAAGATGAAGTAGTTGCTGTGATAATAGACTTTTCGGTGGAATCAATCCTGCTGTCTCCAGAACCATCTATATCTGTGGTAATAGGGAATGATGCAGTTTCAAATTTAATGGTTGATCCACTGACAGAAGGAATGGATTCAACCATTGAAGAATGTGTTACTGGACTTGTCACTGTCAGATAAACAGGAGAAAGTGTTGGTTCACTTGAGCCTGAAGGCATCATGGTCTTGGATGTAATGCCACTTCCTGTTGTTTCAGGTGACATTACTGTTGGTGTCTCAGTGCTTTCTGAGAAAGATTTAGGTGTGACAGAAGATGTTGAAGTGAACATATCAGGGGTTTGGTCACCTGAACCACCATCATCTGTTGGAGTTTGAACAGAGATTTCTTCTGTCCTGTCTGTGTAGTTAACTGAAGGTTTTTCCGTCTGATCTGTGACAGCACTGTCTTGTTCTTCCCCTGGTAATGTTGTTGGCTTCTCAGTGCTAAACAATGATGAGGCTGTAGGAACTACTGTTTCTTTGCTGAACATCTCAGTTGCCTGTTCAACTGATATTTCTTCATGTTTTGAGAAAGTAGAAATTGCCTCCTGTGAAGCTGACTTTGTCTCTGTCTCACTTGTGGGGATAGTCTCTTTTGTTTCAGGTGACAGTGATGATGTTTTCTCAGTAGTATAGAGGGATGACATTGCAGTAACTGCCTTTGAAATATCAATTGTTTCTGTTTCATGTGATGATATGACTGCTGGTGTGTCTGTGCTAGGTGTTGAAGAGACAGTGGTTGCTAAAATTAATGACTCAGTAATAAGGTCAACAGTGCTATCCTCTGTGTCAGCAGTAATGACAGATGATGATGCTGTTTCAGGTTTGATGGTGGATCCACTGACAGAAGGAGTTGACTCTTGAACAGTAGATGTTATAACAGTTGATATTGTCGGTGCCTCAGTACTGAACAACTTAGTTGCAGCTGTGACCAAAGAGGTCAAAGTAAACATATCTTGGGTTTGGTCACCTGAGCCAATTTCATCTGTTTGAGTCGAAAATAAGGTTTCCTTGGTCTTATCAGGAAGATAAGTAACTGAGACGATTTCTGTCTGTCCTGTAACAGCACCATCATCTTCCACATCTGGCTGTGCTGTAGGCGTCTCTGTACTAAACAATGAGGAGGCTGTAGAAGGTGAAATCACTTTGGTCGGAATTTCTGTTTTTTGTTCACCTGAGGTCTCTTCAACTGTTGGTGGAAAAGAAGAACTTGTCTTTGGTGATAATGATGTTTTCTCTGTCTGATTTGTGGATACAGTTTCTTGTCGTTCAGGTGACAGTGTTGTTGGTTTCTCAGTACTGTACAGGGATGATGCTGCAGTAACAGCTGACATTGAAGCATCACTTGTTTCAGTTTGGTGTGATTCAGTCACTCCTCGTGTCTCAGTGGTCAACATTGAAGATGAAGTAGTTCCTGTGATAATAGTCTTTCTGGTTGAATCAATCCTGCTGTCTCCAGAACCATCTATATCTGTGGTAACAGAGAATGATGCTGTTTCAAATTTAATGGTTGATCCACTGACAGAAGGAATGGATTCAACCCTTGAAGAATGTGTTACTGGACTTGTCACTGTCAGAGAAACAGGAGAAAGTGTTGGTTCACTTGAGCCTGAAGGCATCATGGTCTTGGATGTAACGCCACTTGCTGTTGTTTGAGGTGGCATTACTGTTTGTGTCTCAGTGCTTTCAGAGAAAGATTTAGCTGTGACAGAAGAAGTTGAAGTGAAAATATCAGGGGTTTGGTCACCTGAACCACCATCATCGGTTGGAGTTTGAACAGAGATTTCTTCTGTCCTGTCTGTGTAGTTAACTGAAGGTTTTTCCGTCTGATCTGTGACAGCACTGTCATGTTCTTCCACTGGTAATGCTGTTGGCTTCTCAGTGCTAAACAATGATGAGGCTGTAGGAACTGCTGTTTCTTCATGTTTTGAGAAAGTAGAAATTGCCTCCTGTGAAGCTGTCTCTGTCTCACTTGTGGGGATAGTCTCTTTTGTTTCAGGTGACAGTGATGATGGTTTCTCAGTAGTATAGAGGGATGACATTGCAGTAACTGCCTTTGAAGTACCAATTGTTTCAGTTTTAGATGATGACATCAATGCTGGTGTGTCTGTGCTAGATGTTGAGAGAGTGGTTGCTAAAATGAATGACTCACTAATAAGATCAGCAGTGCTATCCTCAGCGTCAGTGGTAATGACAAATGATGAGGATGCTGTTTCAGGTTTGATGGTTGATCCACTGACAGAAGGAGTTGACTCTTGAACAGTAGATGATATAACAGTTGATGTTGTTGGTGCCTCAGTACTGACCAACTTAGTTGCAGCTGTGACCAAAGAGGTCAAAGTAAACATGTCTTGGGTTTGGTCACCTGAGCCAATTTCATCTGTGTGGGTCGGAAATAAGGTTTCCTGGGACTTATCAGTAAGATAAGTAACTGAGGGGATTGTTGTATGACCTGTAGCAGCACCATCTTCTTCCACATCTGGCTGTGCTGTAGGCGTCTCTGTACTAAACAATGAAGAGGCTGTAGAAGGTGAAATTGCTTTGGTCGGAATCTCTGTTTTTTGTTCACCTGAGGTCTCTTCAACTGTTGTTGGGAAAGAAGAACTTGTCTTTGGTGATAATGATGTCTTCTCTGTCTGATTTGTGGATACAGTTTCTTGTAGTTCAGGTGACAGTGTTGTTGGTTTCTCAGTACTGTACAGGGATGATGCTGCAGTAACAGCTGACATTAAAGCATCACTTGTTTCAGTTTGGTGTGATTCTGTCACTGATGGTGTATTGGTACTCAACATTGAAGATGAAGTAGTTGCTGTGATAATCGACTCTTTGGTGGAAACAGCCATGCTGTCTCCAGAACCATCTAAATCTGTGGTAATGAGGAATGATGCAGATTCAGGTTTCGTGGTTGATCCACTGACAGCAGGAATAGATTCAACCATTGAAGAATGTGTTACTGGACTTGTTGCTGTTATAAGAGAAACAGGAGAAAGTGTTGGTTCACTTGATCCTGAAGGCATCATGGTCTTGGATGTAACGTCACTTCCTGTTGTTTGAGGTGACATTCTTGTTGGTGTCTCAGTGCTTTCAGAGAAGGATTTAGCTGTGACAGAAGAGGTTGGAGTGAACATATCAGGGGTTTGGTCACCTGAACCACCATCATCTGTTGGAGTTTGAACAGAGCTTTCCCCGGTCCTACTTGTCAAAGTAACTGAAGGTTTTTCTGTCTGATCTGTGACAGCACTGTCTTGTTCTTCAACTGGCAATGTCGTTGGTTTCTCAGTGCTGAACAATGATGAGGCTGTAGGAGCTGCTGTTTGTTCACTGAACAAACTACTGAAAGTAGAAATTGCCTCCTGTGAAACCGCAATTGTCTCTGTCTCACTTGTGATGATATTCTCTTTTGTTTCAGGGGACAGTGATGATGGTTTCTCAGTAGTATAGAGGGATGACATTGGAGTCACTGCCTTTGAAGTATCAGTTGTTTCAGTTTCATGTGATGATATTAATGCTGGTGTATCTGTGCTATATGCAGAAGAGATAGGCCTCTCAGTGCTAAACAATAATGAGTCTGTAGAAGATGCTGTTTCTTTGCTGAACACATCGGTTGACTCTTTGTCTGTTGTTGGGAATGTAGAATGTGTCTCCGGTGTAGCTGACTTTGTCTCACTTGTGATTATGGTCTCCTTTGTTTCGGGAGACAGTGATGTTGGTTTCTCTGTAGTGGAAAGGGGTGATGCTGCAATAACAGTTGACATTAAAACATCACTTGTTTCAGTTTGGTGTGATTCTGTCACTGGTATTCCTGTACTTGAATGTGAAGGCATCATGGTCTGGGATATTACGTCACTTCCCTTTGTTTGAGGTGACATTGCTGTTGGTGTCTGAGTGACAGAAGAGGTTGAAGTGAACATATCAGGGGTTTGGTCACCTGAACCACCATCATCTGTTGAAGTCTGAACAGTGCTTTTCTCTGTGCTGTCTGGAATTGTGGAAGCAGAGGGCTTTTCTGTCTGATCTGTGACAGCACTGTCTAGTTCTTCAACTGTCAATGCTGTAGGCTTCTCAGTGCTAAACAATGATGAAGCTGTAGGAGCTGCTGTTTCTTTGCTGAACATCTCAGATGTCTGTTCAACTGAGCTCTGTTCATCTGTTGTTGGGAAAGTAGAAAACGCCTCCTGTGAAGCTGACTTTGTCTCTGTCTCACTTGTGGGGATAGTCTCTTTTGTTTCAGGTGACAGTGATGATGGTTTCTCAGTAGTATAGAGGGATGACATTGCAGTAACTGCTTTTGATGTTTCAATACGTCCAGTTTCAGGTGAGGATGATAACGCTGGCAATACTGTACTAGATGTTGAGGAGATAGTTGTTGCTAAAATTAATGACTCACTAGTGAGGTCAACAGTGCTATCCTCAGTATCAGTGGAAATAAAGGAGGATGATGTTTCAGGTTTGATGGTTGATCCACTGACAGAAGGAAAGGACTTGTGAACAGTAGATGATGTATAATCTGACATTGCCGTTGGTGCCTCAGTACTAAACATAGTAGATGCAGCTGTAACAGAAGATGTCCAAGAAAACATGTCTTGGGTTTGGTCACCTGAGCCAACTTCATCGGCATGGGTTGGAAAATGACTAACTGGGGGGATTTCTGTCTGTTCTGTGACAGCACTGTCTTGGTCTTTATCTGGCTGTGCTGTAGGTTTCTCAGTACTAAACAATGAGGAGGCTGTAGAAACTAAAATTGTTGGTAAAGTAGAACCTGTTTCTAATGAAGGGGATGTTTCCTCTGTCTGATTTGTCATTAGAGTTTCTTGTGTTTCAGATGGCAACAATGTAGGTTTCTCAGTACTATACAGTGATGATGCTGGAGTAATACTTGGCTTTAAAGCATCACTTGTTTCAGTTCGTTGTGATTCTGTCACTGCTGGTGTCCCTGTAATCAACACTGAAGATGAAGTAGTGGTTGTGATAATTGACTCTTCGGTTAAATGAGCAGTGCTGTCTCCAGAACCTTCTGCACTTGAGGTAATGATGAATGATACTCCTTCAGGTTTTATGGTTGATCCACTGACAGAAGCAATTGATTCAACCACTGAAGGCTGCCGACTAACATCATCCTTGTCAATCTCAATGTCTGGAAGAGTGGAGGACAGTGCAGAGGCCAAGCTTGTAGAATCGGTCACTGAATTTGTCACTGTCTTGTCACTTGAAGGTATCATAGTTCTGGATGATGCATCACTTTCTGTTGTTACAGGTGACATTGCTGTGGGCGGTTCAGTGCTGTAGAGGGAAGACGTGGCTGTGACAGCATATTTAAGAGTAAACATATCAGGGGTTTTATCACCTGAACCATCCTCTGTGGGAGTTTGCACAGAGCTTTTCTCTGTCTCATCTGAAATAGAAACTGCAGGCTTTTCTGTCTGAGCAGTGACAGCACTGTCTTGTCGTAAAACAGTTGACCTCTCAGTGATAAACGATGAGGGGGCCGTCGGAGCTGCTGTTTCTTCAGTGGACACCTTAGATGTCTGTTCACCTTCATCTGCCTTACTTGTGCTAACAGTCTCTTTTGTTTCAGGTGACAATGATGTTGATTTCTCAGTACTGTATAGCGATGATGACGCAGTGGCAGCTGGCTCTGTATCCGACTGGTTTGATGCTGAGATTGAAGAAAATGTAGTTGCTGTGATAATCGGCTTTTCGGTGGAATCAGCTGTGATGCTTTCAGAACTTCCTACTTTTGTGGCAGTGGGAAATGTTTCTGTTTCAGGTGTCGTTGTTGATCCACTGAAGGAAGCAATAGATGCAAGTATTGTGGTCTCAGTGCTCATAGCTTCACCCTCAACATCAGAAACAGGGGATGACATGGCAGACGACGTCACTGGTATTGAGGTTGTAACTGTCACATCAGATATTGGAGAAATTGATGGTTTTCCTGAAATTAATGTCACTTTTGTTTCAAGAATTTCTGTTGATGCATGTGACATTTCCATTGGTGTTTCCGTTCTGTATAGGGATGATGCGCCTGTGACAGAAGAGGTGAACATGCCAGGAGTTTGGTCACCTGAGCCATCTTCATTTGATGTCGTAAGGACAGAACTTTCCTCTGTTTTATCTAAAATCGTAGATTCAGATGGCTTTTCAGTCTGGCCTGTGACATGTGTCTCTTTTTCCTCGGCTGGCAGTGTTGTTGGCTTATCTGTGTCGAACAATGAACTTGGAACTTCAGTCTCTTTGCTGAACATCTCAGTTTTTTGTTCACCTGAGATTTCAGGTGAGAGTGGTGGTGTTTTTTCAGTAGTATATGCTAATCTTGTAGTGACTCCTTCCTTTGTATCACTTGTCACACTTTCATGCGATGCTGTCGATCCTGGTATTTCTGTTTTGGTCAATGAGGGAACAGTGGATGTTAACGATGATGTTTCCGGTTTCAAGGTTGATCCACTGAAGGAGGGAATAGACTCCACCATTGTTGGTTCTCTGCTAGAATCTTTGTTCTCAATATCCAGATCAGTAGTTGGCGCAACAGTAGTCAAACTAGGAGGCATTGTTTTCAAACTTGTCACAATCATTTCGGAAACGGGAGGAACTGATGCCTCTCCCGAGGATGATGGCGTTTCCAGTGTAATTGCTGATTGTACCTCCATCCCAAACAAAGAAGGCGTACCTGAGACAGAAGAGGTTGACGTGAACATGTCAGGGGTTTGGTCTCCTGAACCATTATCATCTGTTGGAGTTCGAACAGAGCTTTCCTCTGTGCTGTTTGGAATGGTAGAAACCAAAAGCTTTTCTGTCTGATCTGTGACAGCGCTGTCTTTTTCCTCAACTGGCAGCTCTGTTGGCTTCTCACTGCTAACCAAAGAGGAGGATGTGGGAGCTATTGTTCTGCTAGGCATCTCAGTTGTTTGTTCAACCAAAGTATCTTTATCTGTTATTGGTAAAGTAGAACTCATCTCTGGTGTTATGGATTCTTTCTCAGTCTGAACTGTGGTTAAAGCCTCCTGTGTCTCAGGTGACAGTGATTTCTGAGTAGTGTCGGGTGAAAAAGCTGCAGTTTCTGTTCTGGCCACAGAGGAGGCGGTGGTTGTTAGTATTAATGACTCTGTAGAGCTATCTTTGTCAGTGTAAATGAGTGATGTTGTTGTTTCAGGTTTCACGGTTGATTCACTGGAGTAAGGAATTGCTTCTACCATTGTAGATTCACTGCTAATCTCGTCACCCTCAATGTCTGGAAAAGCAGATGATAGATCAGAGGCTGAAGTGGGAGTCTCCGTTGTCAGGCCTGTCACTTTTACATCAGAGGTCGGAGAAACTGATGAGTCCTCTGAGTGTGAAGCCACCTCTGTCTGCTCTGACACATCTCCCTGTGTTGCTGCAGGTGACTTTTCCGTTGGTGTTCCAGCACTGTGGGAAGATGAACTGGCGACTGAGGTCGGCAGAGTTAACATGTCAGGGGTTCGGGCACCTGAGCCTTCTTCAGCTGATGAAATGGTTGCAGAAAAGTGTTCGATCTTATCTGGAGTGATAAAAACCGAGGGCTTTTCCGTCTGACCTGTGACAACAGTGTCTGCTTCCTTTGGGCTAAATACCAGAGACTCTGGTGGAGATACAGTCTCTTTGCTGAACATCTCAGACGTTTGTCCAACTGAATCTGTTTTGGGGAAAGTAGAACTTGTTTCTGTTGGCTTCTTGGTGCTAAACGATGATGAGGCTGTAGCAGCTGTTGTCTCTTTGCTGGATATTTCAGTTGTTTGTTCACTTGAGCTCTTTTCATCTGTTCTTGCTGGGAGAGTATAACCTTTCTCTGATGTTGAAGATATTTCCGCAGACCCAGCCATAGTAACTGTGTTTTGTATTTCTGCTGACAATGGGTCTGGTTTCTCAGTACTGTAGCGTGAAGGTGTAGTAACAACTACATCAGAAGTATCACCTGTTTTAGTTTCATGTGTAGATATAGTGGAGGCTACACTTGGAGATACTGTTATTGAGCTTGTCACTTTCATAACAGAAGCTGGAGAAAGTGTTAGTATTCCAGTGGGTGAAGGCATCTCAGTCTCCTCTGTCACAATCCTTTCTGTTATTTGAGTTGACGTTGTTGGTGCCTTAGTGCTGGACACAGAAGATGTGGCTGTGAACATATCAGGGATTTGGTCACCTGAGCCGTCATCTGTCTTATCAGAAACAGGGGTGAATATGGTTTTTCCTGTCTGACTCGTGACAGTCCTCTCTTGTTGTTTAACTGGAAATGACGTTGGATTCTCTGTGCTGAATAGTGACGAGGCTGTTACAAACTTTTTTCCTGAGCTTTCTTCATGTGTAGAAGTTGGTGTTGAAGCGGTCTCTTCCATCTTAGTGGTAGCAGACGTGCTTGGTTGGACTGGAACTGTTGTTTTTTGGGAGGCTTCATGCATTTCTGTCGGTTTCTCAGTGCTGTACGCAGATGATGTAGCTGTTTCACCTGCAGAGGTCACCTCTGCTGGTAAAGCGTGCATTGTGCTGGTATGTGCATCAGCGATGCCACTAACTGTCGGTTCCTGTGAGCTGGATGTTTTTTCTGAGGGTTTTCTGGTCACTTCACTGCTTGTGCTAAATGGAGAAGATGAACTTTGGGTTGCACTGATTTCTGTTGTTTCTGTTTTTGACGGCTTCTCTGTTCCTTCAGTTAAATCACTCTTAGATGTTTCCGGGGATATTGTCTGGTCTTCAGAACTTACCTCGTCTGTGGGTGTTAACATTGAGCTAACGTCTTGTGATACTGATGTAGGCGCCTCACTGCTGAAAGCCAAAGGAGCTACAGTCTCAGCTGTGGCTGAACCAGGAGTGGTTTCATATTGAGTTGTGGCTATAACCAATTTGTCAGTATGAAGCTTGGGCGTTGCCACAGTAGTTGCTGTTGATGCCACAACAGAAGTGTTAGTGTCTATACTTTGTCCAGCTGTGGTAGGATCAAATGAAGCTGTCTCTCTAACGTCGCTTCCTGGGGGCCTTGTTGCAGGTTGTGTTTGTTCTTTGTCCTCGGTTACGCTTAAGTTTTCCATTGTAGGAACTGTGGTTGAAATGGACTCATCTGGTTTAAATGTACTAATGACTGGAGAAGTTGAGGAGACCACAGGTGAGGATGTTTGATCCACTGGGCTTTCCTCATCCGTAACACCGGTGGAAGTTTCCCCACTTGTAATCACTTGTTGGTCAAGTGACGTGGTCATTAGTGATGCGCTTTGTGTTGAGTACGGAGCGAAAAAATCTGTGATTGAGGCCATCGTTGTCTTGATTATTTCAATAGCACTGAATAAGGGTGAAGCGGTGGTTGCAACGGATTCATGAGAATGGGAAGATGTTGTCTCATTATCCTTCCCCTCTTCCATTGTGGTGAGCACTGAGGTTTTGTCTGATTCACCAGAAGCAGGAGTGGACATTTTATCCGTCCATCCTGTTTGTACACCACCTTGTGTAGCCTGAGCTGTTGTACTTGCAGAGTCTGAGGATGATGCTACAGTCCTTGTTGAGGTATGTGATGGCGGGCTGGTTGTAAACGTGTGTACTGTTTGGTCCTTTAGTGCACCAGCTCCTTCAGTAGGGGAGAGGGAAGACTTTTGGCTGGCTGAAGTCCCTTGACTTGTCCTTGTATCGTCTGAAGAACCAACCGGGGTAGACGCTACAGATGAAGATGATTCAGTGCTGCCTGTATCTCTGCTTGGCGTTATATGAGTCTTGGCTGCCTGTTCAGGTGGGGCTGAACTACTAAGCACTGAAGGAGATGTTGTGCTGGAGGGAAATTCCTTAAGGGTTTGCATCTCTTTTCCTCCCTCCATGTCTTGAGTGAAGCTATGTGAGTCATGAGATGTGGATGTTTTCTCATCGGTAGCGTCGGAGAAGGGAGTATACACGGTCGGTAATATAGTTAGAGGTGTGTTCTCAGCAGCTGGAGCAGCAGATGTGCTCTTTGCTTCCTCGGTGTCATCTTTGTCTGTGTGCAATGTGGATGCAGCTGAGCCAGTTTCAGTTTTCTGTGTGGTTTTTAGTGAAGGTGAAGCCTCCACCGTTGAGGCTGGAACAGATTGTGTTGTTTCTTTCTGTGTGGTGGCACCCGTGGACACCTTCTCCTGTTCATTAAATATGTCAGGAGGTGTTGATTCTACTATTGGGATCATACTTGAGTCATAGTCATCTGGGAGCTCTGTAGAAGTCAGAATTGCCATGGCTGAGAAGGGTTCCTCTGTGGATTCAGTGGTGCTATCAACAGATTGATCAGTCCCAGTATAATTAAACACTGTGGTTATTTTATCAGTCGCTCCGACGGATGTCACATTTGTCAAAATCTGAGTACCTTTGACTTCCTTTTCTTCTGGGCTCTGTGGCTCCAGTGTAATCTCATATTTGCCATTCATGAAGCCAACAGTCGGAGTGATGGTAACTGCAGCCGGAGAGAAAAACTCTGGGTCTCCACTGTGCAGGATGGGCTCGCCATCTACTATGGAAGGAGTGGGATGATCAGGCACAACTGGGACGACTGGGGACTGAGAAGCCTGTGGCTGTGCATGCTGACCAACTGCAACGAAAATACAGGAAAACGAGGGTAAAAAAAATACTCTAAACTCTAGTCCATACTGTATGTTTGGACCATGTGTTATTTCAATTTCAGGTTTGGAAACACATAAATACATTTTTACATACAAGTAGATTACTATAATTTTAGGGCTTGACCCATACAGTGGACTAATAATCAAGATAATTTGTCGTTCAGATGATTCCATTTTATTGGTCTCAAATCTAACAAAATGATAATTTAAATTTTGTTAGTTCAGAAACAATTAACTATTGCAAAACTTTCCTAATCATACTTGTAAGACTTAGCCTGTTTGAACCTAATAGAAATTCTAAGTCAAATATTTTTATTCTGAATTGCCAATTCAAGTTCAGCAATTACTCTACAGACTAAATTCATTAATGTCCCAAAGGTGCTGTTATTATACCTGACAAAATAAAAGACATTGAATGAGTAATGTGCTGTCTTCGATGGAAACGTGCAACAGATTTAACACTGAAAATTAAAATTTTAGAGTTAGTAGGTCAACAACTTACACATGTACATCATGCAAATAGTGTTGAATCTGTTCAGCATTTTTGATAAGACACTTCCATGTACAATAAAATGTAAATGGGACCATAACATAATAGCTGTCATAAAGGTAACAAGCATGGAAGAGATTGGAATAAGTGTTATTATGTCCACTCTGTATATGATCCAAAAAGCAGAACAGAGACTAAATGATTTCATATGTCAGAAGCAGCAATGCAGTGTTATCTCGCCTTACACAAATTCGTGTAATTCAACAAATAAACAAGATGTCTGACTGGAAATGATTCACCTCCTACAAATAACAGGTTTCTGCACAAACTATCAACACAGTAAAGTTGTAGTTGATCTGGTGAATTAATAGATGCAGATAATGACTTTCAAAGCTTAAAAAACTTTCAGTTCATGCACATCTCTTCAATTTTTCATGGAAAAAGAACCTGTCAATGTAACATGTAAATGTTCCACATATAAAAACAGGCTTTCACAACGGCTGTTCCTGTCTAGAAATCGTCTTTAACTCTGACTCATGTGTCCCTACAGGAACATCCATTCCAGCTTTGTTTCACTCGTTCTTAATTACTGAAAGGCCTTGAAAGCGAGCCATCTCGTCATGCTTTTTGACAAATCCGATAATAAGAATCAACCGGGCGCCAACAGCAAAAGACAGCGGCGGTAAATCCTAAAATGAACAGTTTGGTTTTGCTGGACCTGAATTCTTTGCCATTGTTTGCATTCAGAATAAGCAAAGAAGGGGGGGAAAGATTATTCCCACACAAAAACATGTAATCCTTTGGTATACAAACTTAACCTGTTATTGCTTTCTCTCTCTCTCTCTCTCTCGTTCTTTCTTTTTCCCACAAATGGTCATTCACAAAGATTACTGGTTGCAACCAAGAACACCTGCCTGCACCGGCTAAACTCTGCAGAAAGACACCTGTTTGAAAGCCAGACCAGGCCTGGGAAACTCAGGCTTTGGACCCACTCGACTGACACACCTACACACACACACACACACACACTCGTGCGGGTGCGTACAGGCCTTTCCCTCTAGTTGCCTCCACGTTGCATCATCATTGGCTGGGCTGAAGCTCCCAGAGCAACATTAAACACGAATTTCCAAATCCAGTCGCTTTTTAGTAGTTTTAGGCTCGGTGTTTATTTTCTTAGGGGTAATGTGGTTCAGTCTACAGCCAAGCAAGACTATATAACCCTGTGGTAAAAGTACTTATCAACCTTACATGTCATTAACATCAGTCTAATCCTTATTTAAGAGACTAGTCTGCTGTTTTTGACCTACTACAGTGTAAGTAGTTTACCAACTGCATGATTGCAGTTTATCATTTCCTTTTAAATATGATGATTTCAACACTTCAGCAGGTTAGTTGAGGAAGCAAGAATTTAGGGATAAGCATGCCCAGCTTCACTGAGATGGATAAAATATGTTTTATTATAATAACAATATTCTTCGGACATCTGTGTTAAACAGTGAACTTAATTGTCTTCATTTAATCGGAAGCACATGGGCAGTAATAATATTACAAAACACCGGCAGGTTTCAGGCAAAAGTAAACATTTAGCGTGCCGTTTTCTTAACATACTCCTATTTATTGTGCGCTGGGTTACCACGCAGCCAGACAACACAACGTCGCCCTGTGCCACAATATTTTCCACAAGCCTTTCCCACACAGAAAACACTCGGGTGTCTCAGCTGACCCACATCACATGACGTAGCGGTGAAAGCGGCCGTAATCACGGAGCGAGGGGCGACTCTGCGTTGGCTATGACTTCACCTTTTGGAGGTGGTGTCCAGTCTGAGCTGAGCAGAGGCATCTGTGCTTGCTCAGGTGGGCCTGCCAACAGGCCTATGTCACCGGGCAGGCAGAGCCGCTGGCTGGTTGGTTGGTGCAGAAATACTGCAAACACTGCACCGGGTTGTGCACATGCAGCAGACACGTTTTATCACCGACACGTCTCGAGTGCATTCACACGCACAAACATACAGATCAGTGTTTATTCCTGTCAACTGAGCTGAGCACGCTGCATATACACAACGCTGATGTGTTGCACTGAGCAAAATAAAAAACACAGAAAAAGTTTGAGTGTGTTTTACCTGGAATGCAGGTAACTGTTTAGACCAGTGCTTCTCAATTATTTTCTGTCCCCCCCTATGGAAGAAGAAAACATCTCGCGCACCCCCCACGCGACTATAAATAGAATCATTTGTCTATAAATTGTACCTCTGTATACTCCTTATTTACGTATAAGAGAATAAAAAAGAAAGAAATATGGACCAACTTACAACAAAGAATAGCTTTACTAACTAACAGAAACGATTTAAAGTGCATCTGAAATTAAAAAATAAAATTAAATCCTTAATTAAACATTTTCTGACTGACCATGTCAAACCATATGATACTGAAAAATAAAACTACATATGTTTTCATGGTGTCACTTGGTGTCTACACTTCATACTCATACTCTGTGCTGTATGCTCCCTGCTCACACTCTGCTGCCCCCTAATGTAGTGGAGGTGCTATTGCACTTTATTCTAGGACAGTAAAAAAATCTAATAATAAAGAAATAAAAACACATGTTCTGAGGTCAAACACGCCCCCTTGACAGACCCCCCCCCCCACTATTTATGAACCACTGGCCTAGACTAAGACTACATCGAATTCCCCCACATTCTGTCAAACAAAGACTTAATAAGACGTGCGCCGTTCCCAACACGTGCTGCTCTTCGGGGACGAGGAATGAGTCACTATGGCACAAAAAGATGCAGCTGCTGTTCCTGCACGTGAGATCATGGGCGGCCGACCTGAAACCCGAGTCCTGAATATACAGTAAACTTTATGTTCTCTAGTAGTTTCAACAATTTCCTTTAATGAGTGTCCGCAGTAAAGTAATTGGAATAAGTCAAATGGGAATGATTTAGAAATTGCTGCAGTACAAATACACATTATAGATTATAATGTTTACTATCACAATATGACAAACCTAAGAACTTTAAAAGTTTGACGAGGCCTTTATGCAAAGGTTATAACAACCTAAGTAAATGTACATGTCCTTGTCCTTTATCTTTGTATTCTATTGCCATTTTCCATCCCCCTTCCTCTCGACCAGTTTTCTCTGGTCTACGTCAAAATCTTTGACGAAACATCTGGTCAACTGGACTCACTGAGGAGACACACAAACAGGAGACTGAGGAAAACCAAACACAAACCACTTAATCATATCATAATTCACACATTATTTGTCTTCTTGCACCTTTAAGGATGTTTTGTTAGTTGAACAAGTTGAATAACGTAAGTTGTGTCTTATTTACCTCTTAACGTCTTCATCACAGCACTATATCACAGACTCATCTTTCTTGGCCATGTTAACATCTTCTCTATGTCAAAACTCTTTTAAATGTTCTTTCCTGACTGAGAAGTGTGTTAATGCTTTGTGGGCATTATGTGTATTGGGTATTCATGTAAGCTACTTGGACACGTTAATTTTCCTCTGGGTATCAATAAAGTTACTCTACTCTACTCTACATCATTACTAGCACACTATAACTGATCTTATATTTAAATAACATTATACTTTAAGCTGGGGTGACCAGATTTGGGTAGTTGAAAAAGGGTTAGACCATCGCTCTGTTAAAGACACACTGCAAAAGAAGGAATCGTTTCCAAATACATTGCATTTAGTAAATGCAATGCATTGAGAAAAGATTCCCCTTTTTTGCAGTGTGTCTTTAACAGAGCAATGGTACAAAAAAGATGTAAAAAGGTGTCCTCTTCTTCAACTACCCAAATCTGGTCACCGTATTTAAGCTCAGTATGGTCCACATACCATTTAGGAATATCAGTAAAATCAAATAAAAAGACAAATTAGTTCAAGGTTTCGATTTCATACAACAAAAAACTAGTTATCAAACAGCAGAATGACTTTTTTACCATTGCTCCATTTACTTTTGACTCCCACCACTATACATTCTCACTATAAAATCCAATTCTCTCTCCACTTCAGCGCAGTGGACAGCCTTCACCACCATCTACCTGCTGTACAGCATGTTATCAATGTAATAACCAATGCAAAGACTGGTGGTGTGTTTGAGGACAAACTGAGGTGCAGAGCAAGCTGGATTTCTGGAAATACACACGGCCATGAAAATTTTCCTGCAGTGCAGAGACATGAAAAACGAGCCAGGTGCGGACGTCCACTCCTGTTGTGACATCACAAACAGACACATTTCTAAGTGGCTTGTGTTTAGCAACACTACAGAGGAGGCCAGACAATAGAATGATGGGGTGGTTCTTATTTTAATGTGTCAGAGACACCAGAGACCTACATTTTTGCACATAAGCTCTGAAAATAGTGTTTTTGTTTTCCATATTAAGGCCCCTTTCGTGCACTTTCCATATCTGCTATATTACTGCACCGAGCACATACCAAAGTATGTGAAGCTACAGGACGAAATACACACAGGCCTAAATCAATGCTGCAGCCGACATTACTGCAGGATTTCTCCAATTATCTCCTCTTTCATAACTGTGGTCAAATAATGAAGATAAGGCTTAAATTGGAATCAGTTGCATTAAATATATAACAGCCGTTGTTGTCTTACCTGATTCGTTCCTTTGGACGGACTGTTGGGCCACGTTGGTGGTGCTGCTGACCACGGCTGAAACAGCTGGACCCATCGTAAAGAACTCTGCACCGATGTCCGTCGTCGGGTCGTCCTCCGTCAGAGACTCACGGCCGCCATCCGGAACCTGAGAGGAAGACTCGTCGAAGACGTGGACGCCTGCTGGTGTCGCGTCCTCGGCCGAGGTTCCGCCGTCGATGAGGAGGGGAGCCGGCGACGCATTGATGGTGGTCTCTGGTGGTGCCGTGGTGGGGGTCCTGGCCTCGCCAGTGGGTACGACGCGGGCCGTCGTTCCGTCAGTAGTGGTGGCGCCGTCCAATGAGCGGGTCGGCGCCATGGGCGGCAGCGCCTCGACTCCAAAACCCATCTCCACCTCTTCCGGGTCGCCGTAGTCGCCCGTCGTTGGCGATGTTGTCGGAGTCCCAGGATCCGAGGACCTGAAGACGTCTTCGCCGACCAGCTCGGCCGCTTCCGTCGGGACGGCGTCCGTGAGGTCAGAGGTCAGATCGGCGGAGATGCTGGACTCTAGGACGGTTTTCTCCGTCTTGCCCTCGGCAAACATGGGCTCGGTGCCGAACGCGGCGCCCGGCATGGGCAGGTCGGGCTGGACCGTGCTGATCCGGATCACGGAGTGGTCGTCCAGCGGATCCGACTCCGCGGTTTCCGCCGGGCTCGGAGGCTCCAGGTACACGGCCGTTTCTCCCGCGAAGTCGTCGAGGTCAAAACCCGGCGCGGCGCCGGTGTCCACGTCCTCGTGTTCCTCCTTTATGGTGGGCGCGGCCGTGGTGAACAACTCCTCTTTGTGGCCCGCGGGCGTCGGGCGAGGTGCCGCCATGCTGGTGGAGAACATGGACGGAGGGTCCACCTCCAGGACGGTTTCAGACGTCGTGGTTACGATGATGGTGCTGCTGTCCAGCCGAGGGACGGAGGTGGTGGAGCCAACAACCTCTACGTCCAGGAACTGGCTGATCACCTGTGTCCTTCCTGTAGATCACAGTTATAGACGATATAAAGATATGATCTTCATTCAATTAAACCGCATGAACCTCAAGCTAATACATAAACAGTTGTAGATGTTAAAATTAGGAAAATCTAAACTATTACCCTTTAAAATAAAGGCAAGGTAATTTAAACAACAAGGTAATTCAAAGTTCTTAAGATTAGATTAGATTAGATAGCTCCTTTATTGTCCCACAGTGGGGAAATTCACGGTGCTACAGCAGCATTGAAAGAAGTTAGAAAAAAAATTAAATTAAAAACAATAAAAATTCACACAACAGTGAGCCGATTGTGACTGATATAGATATATACAGTATAAATATAAATATAAATGTATTGCACTGTTTAACATAAAACATTAAAAGCATCAAGATACAATTTAAGAGCAGTTGAATGTAAAGGGAAAAATACAAAATGTATAATAAAAAAAAAAGAAAAATATGTTATGTTATTAAATAAGATGAAATGTCAAAAATGTATATAAAAGAAAAAAACAAGAATGAATATATACAGTTGATTAAAGAGGGGAAATAATGAAAAATGTAAATTAAAACAAGAACAAGGCTGTGAAAAATAATTGAGGAATTCGCCTACTAAATAAAATGTTATTTATATATTTTCCAGTTCAAAATGACAATTTTCCTGCAGTTGCAGCTACAAAGAACCTGGTGCTGACTTCCACTCCTGTTGTGACATCACAAACAGGCACATTTCTGAGTGGCTCGTGTTCAGCCAAACAACAGAATGACTGGGTTGTCTCATTTTAACGTGTTAGCAGTGACACCAGACACATGAATTTCTGCACATATGCGTTTTTCATATTAAAGCCCCTTTTTGTGCACAATTCATTTCCGTCTTTTTTCCACATCTGCGATATAACTGACAACCCTGTTTGAACTGTGTAGAATTCATGGTGTGCAAAACACACACAAAATGGTAGAAACGTCATTATCTTTCGTATCTTAAGCACACAGGACGTCCGTTAGCCAAACAGCAGTGTGTCATATTAACAGCGATTCCAGCATGAATGATGCCCGCGGTTAAAAGTTTCCGAGAAACTCGAGAACTTCCTCCGTAAACTTTAATAAAGTTGTTTATCGCCGGCCCTAACATTAGATCATCCGACCGCCATCGGAAGGTAAAGCGGGGCCAGGAGCTTTGGAGAAAATCAGAACGTTTTAACGTGCATTAGTTGTTATCTTTAAATATCTCTGGGCTTCACTTTAACTGCCCTTTTTCTTTCTTTCTTCGGCATCAGGTTTGTGGCAAATGAGGTAATGTTCTATTTTTTTTTTTTTCACAAAAAAAAAAGAGCCGAGAGCAATTTGAGTGTTTCTCTAAACATTTCCTGAAAGTGTCTGAAATGATTAATGTGAGCGGAGAGGAGTGAGCGGATCGACTTTCAGGGATTCCTCTCGCTCGTGGAGCTGAGCTGTACCCTCATCCCCAACCTTCTCGTCTCCTCTGTCCTGTCATTCAGCGGCAGCCGCTCATTTCATCTCTTCTTCTCCGCCACGGCCCCTTAAACGCTCTCAGTTATTAAACTGTCTGTGTAATTCTAAGGTTTTATTGATGAGTCCCCTTCAGCGTTTTTTTTTTTTTTTATGGTTCTCTCTCTTTCTCTTGAACGCACCGCCCCTCTGTCCTCCCGTGCTCTTTACTCATCTTTTATCGGGCGTTAAAAAAAAAAAAAAAAAGCGGAGGAACAGCTTTAGGAGGTTGTCCTCAGTTGCACAGACAGATTGTGCAAAGCCAGCTGTTGGTTATTATCTACACCAGTCATTTTTCTATGTCTGCTGTAAGGTGCGAGACACGTCTTTCTGTCTAGTCCAGTGGTTCTCAAATAGTGGAGGCTTCATCAAGGGGGGATTTTTTATATTTTTTTATATATATTTTTTTTTACTGTCCTAGAATAAAGTGCAATTGCACCTCCACTACATTAGGGGGCGGCAGAGTGTGAGCAGGGAGCATACAGCACAGAGTATGAGTATGAAGTGTAGACACAGAGTGTAGCAGACTGTAAGAAGGTGATTAGGGCGGAGCCACAGCCTTCCATTTCCTTTTCATTGTGTCTGTATGATTTGTTTTAATTCTGTGAAATGTAATTTTACCTTAGTACTGCTCTTAAATCCATTTTCAGTATTAATGATTGAGAGTAAATGAGGCGATTGGTTGGTATCCCTCATTTCTTTCAGCGAATTGTACAACGTGCAACTTTGGACATTATGGGGATATTGGTTTCCCCCCCCACTAATGGTTTAGTCCAATTAAGGATGTATAAATAGGCTGCCATTGGACATTTGGGGAACTGTCTTTTTTGGTCCAACCTGCTGAGAGGTGGATCAGAGTGTCTGAGCATGTACTGTGTTTTTTTTTTAAGTTTACCACTGTTAATAAATCGCCTTTTTTCTGCAAAATTGAACTCTGCTGCCTCCTGTCTCCACTTCACCTGGTTGTCCTGTTGGGAGGCCACGCCCACACAGGGAGCATACAGCACAGAGTATGAGTATGAAGTGTAGACACCAAGTGACACCATGAAAACATATTTAACAGGGATGAGAAGACAGGCGGAGAGAGACGGAGATAAAGAGACAAACGAAAGTCTCCCAAAGCTAAGACGAGGAAATATGACGAAGCGTCTGTAGCGAGAAATTGAAGACATTACACCACAATCACTGATAAGACCATTTATGTAGTTTTATTTTTAGTATCATATAGTTTGACATGGTCAGTCAGAAAATGTTTAATTAAGCATTTAAATTTATTTTGTAATTTCAGATGCACTTTAAATATTTTCTGTTAGTTAATAAAGCTATTTTTTGTTGTAAGTTGGTCCATATTTCTTTCTTTTTTATTCTCTTATACGTTAATAAGGAAACAGTGTTATGCAGAGGTACTTATAACAATTTATAGACAAATGATTCTATTTAGAGTCGCACGGGAGGCGTGAGATATTTTATTCTTCCTTAGGGGCGTGATAGAAAATAATTGAGAAGCACTGGTCTAGTCTGATTTTTTATAATTGGTATATTTTATAATTGGTATACAGCAGAGTGGGTCCCACCAAACGAGGGTTGGGGTACTTGAACAGCTCTTAGATGGGGGGGGGGGGCGTGAACACAACACGACACTGTTTGTCTGCCCTCTGAACTCCAACCTGGACCTTATCGCCTGGAGAGCCAGGCGTCGCTCGGGGGGGGGCAGGAGATGGCTTATCTGCCCTCCAAAAACCTCTCATTTGTAAAGATAGAAAAAAGGCCCTGGGGGGTCATGTGGGGGGGACCTGGGGGATGACTGGATTTAGAAGTCCAGTAGTAGCTTTGTCCATTATCCCAACGTCTGCTCTGATAAGAACAAGTGAGAATGACAGAGGGCAAAGTCTGACAGCGGAAACAAGGCAGGAAAAGGGAGTCAGGCTGAGATTAAAAGGCCTGACAGGTGTGGGACTGGTGATGGGGACTGTCATCCGCCATTTGGTTTTACCCCCGGGGGGGGGGGGGGACGCTGATTAGTTAAGAACACTCACATCTGGAGGGATTAGTCTAATTCTGCTCACTTCCAGTGAACCACAAACCGTCTATTTATAGAGATCTATAGGTGTCATCTCCGTTTTACCCCATGGCAAACAACACAGAGGATGTTCAGGTGGTTGGTTTATTTCATCATCAATAAAGTGTTTGTGAATGTGGTAATTTACTCAAACTATTGACTGACTTTGGTGGTATAAGCAGAAAATAGAGACAAACAGCCACTTTCATCAAAGTTTACTACCGTAAGTCACCAAATAATAGCAGGGGGCTTTTATTTCTTTCAATTGCGTTAATTTGATCAGCAAAACTGGACAAATGTGGTAATTGATCCAAACTCTTTTGAATAAACTACCGTATAACTCAAAAATACTGTATTTCTGCATATTTTATATTGAATTTAATGCTGTACTTTTAATTTTTTTTACTCCAGAGCTGATCGACACCAATCGATCGACAATTAAACAACATTAACAGAAAGTTGATATATGATATGATGATATATATATTTTTGTAAGTCATTTATTCAGATGTGCTGTTTAATAAAAACTCAGTTATAGCCATGTATTTTAAAGCATCCTCCACACATACTCACAATTGCTGCCTCATTTGATTAATTCATGCAATGCATTTGGATGTTTTACCATTTTAAACAGTGCATAAACTCATTTAGTTTCTCTTTAATCTCTATTACAGCGATCTGAGAAAGAAGAATCTGGAGTTTTCGCTGCAGTGTTGAGAAACAAGCAGCGGCCCACGCCACCGCCACGATGCTCTGTAGCGGAGGCGGATTGGGCTCCGATCCACTGCTGTTTTTGGCTTTTGGAAGCAACCATCTTTCATATTTGTCCGGCTTGTTTTTTTGTTATTACAGGGCAGACATGAGTCGAGAAGGTTCCCCAACCTGGAGCCATTTCAGCTCTTCCTACACATTCGTCATGAATCCAGAGTTCTCTCTTATCCTGTTTAAAAATTCTTATTCTATGGTATTTTATTCCATGTGCACGCATCTATTACACGCCTGTGTTTTTTCCTCTGAGTTTTTCCTTATAGAATGTGAGGCTGTCTCTTCCTTCACCATGCGTATCATTCATACACCATGAATGCATATATTTCTCTTTTCCTATTTCATGTTTTGTGCACAAGTTCTTTCCCATTCTAAGGTATTAAAGAGTTTTTAACTCGTAAGAACAGGAGAAGTTGTGTTTCTGGTTTTACAAACCCATTCAGACGAATCTGTGATTTTTAGATTTTTTTGTGACTTGACTTGCCAGAGTTTTGCCAGAGTCCCGTGAGGCTCGTCTTGTTGTGGGAAGCCTGGAGCCGCGTCGCTGATAAACCGGGCTGAGACGCACCTAAAATAAACTGCAGGAGTCACCGGATCGCGCTGGGCAGCGACGCAATCCCTTCACATTCATTGTTTTTGTCGCTTTTTTTGGTTTCTCTTTGTTTTCTGCTGCATCACACCCGTAGGCGCTGGAAGATTAAAAGCTAGGAGTTAAGAAACATGGGTCCAGGTTGAAAAACGCCAAAGTTATGAGTCTTGATGAGCCTAGCTGCAGAACAAACAGGCTGATTTACCCTTCCCTCCACTAATGGGTGAGAAACTAAAATGTGAGACACACAATGCTCGTTTCATCCAAACTAAATAGCAAAAAAAAAACAGAGATAAAGGGAACAGAAGAGAACAATGGGGGAAAAAGACGAAGCGAATCCAAACGTGTAAAAATGTTGGGCTGGTTCACATGTAGGAATGTGTGCAGAGCAAAAGAGGCAGAAAATCAAAGGGTGGGGAGCACAGACGGACGGATGAGATCATGGGTCAGTACAGTACCGGCCCAGAAAACTGGTCGAGCCTTCAATCACTGTCTCCTAACAGGCCAAGTGAGAACATATACGTAGGCAGGCACTGCTGCAGCAAACGCCCTCAGCAGGCTCCTGTAGGAAGCTTTACCTCGGAAACAGTACGCTCCGAACTTGGCGGCCGGCTCCGGGAAGCCCGTCTGGTTCCTGTAGCGGTACATGGTCCGGACGCCCAGCAGGCCGCCGCCGCACTGCATCCTGGGGACGGCGACGGGGTGGCGCACGCTGCCGTCCGACAGCCAGCCGTAGTCGCAGCGGTCCAGGCCCTGGCGCCAGGCGGCGTGCAGCTGGCCGGGCGTCGCCAGGACGGCGTTACGCCGCGCGCACTCCTCGCTGGCCTCGTCCAGCGTCATCTTGTTGGTGACGGGGGCGTAGAACACGTCGCCTGGTGGACGACATAAAGACATCAAAGGAAACTTCCTTTAAATAGTGCAATATTAAGAAGAATTATGTTTATCCTACTGAAGGATAATTTTAGGTTTACGGCAAGAAACACACCTTGTGCAATGTGCAATATTGCAATTGCAATTAATTGCTATGAACTTTACTGTTTAGCTCTGTATTGCAATTGCAACTGCATTGTATAGCTATGGAGAAAATGACATGTGATCAAGGTGAAATATAAGAGATTTGTTAAGATCTGCGATTCGTTAAGGATAATTTAGCTTTAGCTTTAGTGAAGAAATTGCTGGAGTTTCACAGAATATGTGTTTTTTTGTGTGTTAGGTTTAGCAGCAGGAAACAGACCTTGTGCAATGTGCAATATTGCAATTACCTTGAATTGCATTGAATTGCAATTGCATTGTATAGCTATAGAGAAATTAACTTAATTACTTGATCAAGGTGAAATATAACAGATTTGTTAAGATCTGGGATTCGTTCCTGGAATTTGTGAATGAAGGAGCTTGTTGTTTTGTTTTTCTTTTCTTGCTCATGTTATTCTTTTAATTTTCGTAATATTCGTAACTTTCACACTCACTGTTCTTGTGCCTTTTTGTGCGTTTTTGTCTATATCTGTTTGTTCATTAAGCAAAAACCAATAAAGATATTTGTCCAGGATGTCTCAATAGTGATGCGAGCGTAGAACACGTCACCTGATGGAAGAAAAAAGGCATCAGAGGTTTAACGAAGGGAAAAAAAGTGAAGATGGCGAGAAAATCTGAAACCTGAAATCCCAACGGATGAAAATTTTGTTTATTTCTTATAATTAGTCCAAAATAGAGAAGAATTATGTTATCCCACTGGAGGATAATTTAGCTTATTTCAATTTTTTATTCTTGATTTTAGTTGAGAAATTGCTGGAGTTTCACAGAATATGTGTTTTTTTGTGTGTTTACGGCAAGAAACAGACCTGTGCAATGTGCAATACTGCAATTTAAGCGCATTTCATTGTAATGCATTGTCATGCAATTGCAATACGATGCTTGGTTTAGCAGCACGAAACAGACCTTTGCAATGTGCAATATCGCAATTGCATTGTATTGCACTGTATAGCATTGTAATGCAATTGCATTACAATGCTATACAGTGCAACTGCATTGTTTAGCTATGGAGAAACAGACCTGATTGGCTTTGACAGGTGAAATGATCTTGTTTTTGGTACAATTAGTCCAACATTGAGCAGAATTATCTCATTCCACTGGCAGATAATTTAAGTTATTGAAAGATATATAGTTAGATTGTGCAATATTACAATTGCATTGTATAGCTATGGAGAAATTGAGATATTTGATTATAGAACTTATAGAATTTGTGAATGGAATGTTTTTTTTTTCCGTGTTTCATGTTTCTAATGTAACTTCCTGATTATATATTTACCTACTGTTCCCCCTTTTGTTTTTGTATGTAAGTAAAAAAAAAATCAATATTGGTCTTGTTTTCCAAATTGATCCAAATGAGGAAAAAAATTGAAATAAGAATACTGGACAAATTGTACCAAAAACAAGACGTCGTCATCTGTTAAGAGTTCAACAGGGCAGCGTTCACCTCTAACTAATTTGGGTGAATCAGCACGTTATCACTCACAGCTGGACACTAACGATGTTCACGTTTCACTTCAGCCCGTAGAAATAACCGGGGAAGCTCATTCGTAGAATCATTCGTCCCAAAGCTTCGGCTTTTTCGACCATATTGACCTTTCAGAAGGAGACATGGCCCAAAACCAGCTGACAGAAGTCGCAGCTGTTCGTGGCGTGCACCCAGGACGTCTCCCACCGACCGCAGAACAGAAGCTCATTCATTATTTCATCCTGAGGTGGGATCACAATGCAGACAATGTGCCTGGCCCGTGTTTCAGCCCTCAGTCATTCAGGGAACCGTGGCTCACACCTTCTGGTTTTTCCCGTGTTTTTCCTCGTGGTGACCTTCTGGAAAGGTCATCGCACTCTGGTTATTATGGACCTTTGTCCGTCGCTGACATGGTAACATAAACGAAGGATCGCAGAAAGCAACTTTAAGCTTTCGATGGGCAGGAATAACTGCAGAAATACGTGTTTTGAGCATAAGGTTGATTTCGTATCACTACTTTACAGTGGTAATGATATTAGGAGTCGCCGTCCTGCAGAACATAGAAACATGGAATCCTCCACAAACTTTCATCAAAGTTTACTAGCGTAAGTCACCAAATAACAGCCCGGGGCTTTTATTTCTTTCAAATGTGTTTATTTGATCAGCAAAACAGGAAAAATGTGGTAATTGATCCAAACTCTTTTGAATAAACTACTCAAAAATACTGTATATCTGCATATTCTATATGACAGAAAGTTGAATTTAATGCTGTACTTTTTAATTTATTTTACTCCAGAGACAATGTCTCTGAAAAATGTATGTGTAACAGCCTGGGACATTTATTTTTTACAATCGCTTAACAGATCAGGCGTTTATTCGATCAGCAAAACTGGAAAAAGTGGTAATTTATTGAAATTCTATCAATAAACTACTGTATACCTTACTTTTTTTTTCAAAAATACTGTTTTCCTCTGACAGAGAAGTTTAATTTATTGCTGTACTTTGCTGATCAACACCAATCGATTGATAATTAAACAATATTAAAAGAGAGTTCTTTAACATCAATTTTTGGTTTTTAATTCATTATACTCTATTATACCCTGAAAATTGTATGTGCTTTATGCAAAATGTGAACATATCCTGTATTTTAAAGTAGTAGTTTACATTTTTTTACTCCATACATGCTCACAATTTGGATGAATCGCTGACTCATTTAATTAATAATAATAATAGTAATTTTATTTTGAAAGTACTGTAGTTAAACATCTGGTAGCTGCTTCTCCCAAGTTTAATTTAATGCTGTAACATCTTTTGAATATGATGATGATGATGCAGATTCATTATCGCATTTATTTATTCCTGCTGTTTAATTGAAACTCACTGATAGGGATGTTATACCCTAAAAAATGTTTGTGCTTCATGCAAAAATTTGAGCATATCCTGTATCTTGAAGCCTATTTATACTATTACTGTTATAGATAAACACAATAATGATCAAACAAAGATCCAATCAATGAGCAGGTTTGACTTGTTTTAACTAGACGTGCATTCATAGTTTCTTGCAGGGCTTGAACAGCTTGCATGTGATTTCCCAGGGGGCCGTGGGGCCGGGGCCTCTGTTCCTTGGCTGTCAACATGGCCTCCGTCTGCAGCAACGCAAAGGTCACAACTACTGGATCCATAACGATCTGGTTCTCAGCCGGCGCCAAATTCATTAAACTTAGTACGAGGCGGTGCAGGAGAATCCTCGAATAAACCGGTAAAAAAACGTGATTTGAGGGATTTTACCCCAAACAAAATGCTCACATCGAACTATCGTTGGATCAGTTTGTTGAACACTAGCTGATGATTGTTCTGGATATTTTTATTTGCTCCGCTTCAGAGTGTGACAGAGCTCCAGCTATTATTTTTATAGCTTTTTTATGGTTCTATTGAAGGCCGCTCGCTTCGCTGCTTTGTAAGTCGTAAAAAGTGAATTTGCTTTTTGGCTCGTTCCGTCGGAGGGTTGAGTCACGGCACCGATTCTTTTGTTTTTCGTGGCCTTACCGTCGAGCTTGTCCACATAGCAGTACACGTCGTAGGTCTCCGTGGGTTTTCTGATCCCGTACGACCGGACGCCGGGAAATCCCCTCAGGTTGCCGTAGCAACCGTTCCTCGGCTTCGTGACCGGGTACCTGTACGGACGGAGAGATGGAGAGGCATCGTAACACAGGTTTAAAATATATAAAAAACAAAAGCAGAATTGTCTGAGAAGGTTCTTTATCCTGAGGAGCTTTAGCGTGGGGTGTGTGTTCCTGTGGATTAGGTTTCACACTCTGAGCTCTGAACTCATAAATTCTCCTGACAATAAAAATGTCAGAACTTAAAAGAAAGCCTCTTGGATGAGAGCTGAAATGTTTTCAATTAACCGCAAGTCCGATTGCTTTTTCCTCTACGACTCTACAAGACATAATTACCTAAGTCATAGAAACACAATTTCAATAAATCACATTATTATTAGTATTTTTATATTTATTGGTATTATTTTATTGACATTTTAACAATCTAACAAATTTTAAAAAATGACTTTGTCAAAATTATGCCTTGATTTAGGATTTTTTTGTCTTACATAAATCTAAATATTATAACTATATATACATATATTTGTAGTATTATATATATTATATATATATAATAATATATATATACAGTAAATATATATATATATATATATATATATATATATATACAGTACATATATATATTATAATATATATACAGTATATTATAATATATATATTATAACTATAACTATTATAACTTGAAAAATGTCATTTCATGTTTAAAACCACACCTTATTGGTATTTTAATTGATATTTTATAAATATCATTAACATTCAAGCAGACCCATCAACAGTCTAACAAATTAAAAAATTATTATTTTTTTATATTTATTGGTATTTTTTTATTGACACTTTAACCACACCCCATATAACCACTATATATATATATATATATATATATATATATATATATATATATATATATATATATATATATATATATATATATTAGATTATTAGATTATATGTATATATATATGTGTAAGTGTCATTAACATTCAAGCAGACCCATAAACAGTCAAATAAATAGCTTTGGCAAAAAGGATTTTTGGCATATATATATATATATATAAATATATATATAAATATAAGAAATATGAACTATATCATAACTTGCAGCAAATATGTCATTTTAGGTTTGAATCAACAGCTCGTAAAACCTTTGATTGACTGAAGTTGCATTCACTGTCTATAAAACCTGTAGAAATAGATTGAAGCTTGTGTCAAAACTAGTGTTTCTCCATTCTAATAAGTGTTGTATAAAGACAGGATGATGCAAGGTTATGCAAATATCTTAATTTGGCCCAAATTAGCCAATTAAGCGATGAAGCTAACGAATTATGCAGGCAAAGCTGTTTTAATTGATTTAATCCCACACACCTGACCGTCTGGTCGGCCAGCCAGCCCGCGTCGCACTGGTCGAAGCCATCCTCGTACGCCGCCTTCAGCTGGTCGTACGTGGCGATGGTCGCCCCGCTGGCCTGGCAGGCCTGCACGGCCTGCTGGTAGTTCAGCGTGTACCTGTTGGTGCTGGCCCGGTAATGGAAGACAACACCTGGTAATGGACAGTAAATCTCATGTTTTAGAAAGCACACACACACACACACATGAATGGGAAGGAAAATTGCAATAAACCAAGAGGATAAAGCAAATATTAAAACTTTATAACTCACTGTAGTCACTTTTCTCTACACACACATCCTGCACCTTAAGTCTGCATTAGCTATGTATGTGTACATGTGTGTATGTGCGTATATATATGCAAATATGTAAATATGTGTGCATGTGCATGTATGTATGTATATATGCTTTGCTTATGCATACTTTATTCTTGCTATTTATCAGTATTTTCTCTCCATTCTTATGTCCATAATGCATACTGTGTATGTGGATCAACAAATTCTACGAATTTTGTACGTAGTGTTATTTTCTTTTCTTTTTCTTTACTCTGTACGCTGCAGTAACAGACAAATTTCCCGATTGTGGGATCAATAAAGTCTTATCTTATCTTATCTCTTATCTTATATCCTACATTTTACGACAATTTAACAAGATAAAGGCAGATGATGCCCTGAATCTATAATATACAGTAAGTATTTTTAACTATTTACCCACCAGATTCATGTTTTTTACAGCCGCCAACACAAGTTATATCCACATATACGGCACATGTACTGACACCAGTCTATAACTTGTGGATTGGAGACTGCAGTAATGCATAATGTAAACCCTTGTGTGAATTCAATGAGGGAATGAATCGGGGGAATTCTGTTCTTGCAAAAACAACAAAAACACAGTGACACCCACTGAGGGCCCCACCAAGAGAAAAGAAAAAACCAAGTGGCACCCAAGTTGACAGATGTGCAAATTAACACGATTTTCTGAAGTAAGGAGAGGGCCCTGATCTCTGATCTGAGTCTACTTCGCGTCGCCTCTAAAATAAGAAACAACAGAAAACTGTAGTTACACAGCGTAACTACCGGGTAGCTGCTGCGTCTGCATTTATCTCATTTACATTTCAATCATCGTGTGCGTTGTGTTTCACTCTTATTAGGCCGCGGCTCTCTGCAATGAGAGGGAGGAGCAGGTTTCTATAGTCTTTCCGTCTCTCACCGTCGACGTTGAGGTTGACGATGTCCTGCCGGTCCTCGATGCCGTACATCACCTCGCAGTGGTAGGTGCCGGCGTCGCTGGCGCGCAGCCGGACGATGGTCAGCGAGGCGTCGCCCACGTCGTCGGGGTGGCTGGGCACGGACACGCGGTTCCTGTACAGGGCGCTGATCTTGATCAGGCCGTTCTGCGCCACCAGCACCGTCGTCTCCTCGTCGCCGTCCAGCTTGGTCCACTTGATGCGCAGCTCGTCGCGCCGGTACGAGGCCGTGCCGTTGGGGCTGAGGACCGGCGCCGAGGTCGGCACGGTGGCGAAGAAGCAGGGCAGGTTGACCTTCCCCGAGAGGGAGCCGGTGACCGGCCGGATGACCGCCAACGCATCGGTGGCTGGAAACAAGAAAATCAGTGGTTCTCAAATAGTGGAGATAGTTAGACCTCAGGGAATATGAATTTAAATTTTTTTATTTAGATTTTATATTACTGTCCTAGAATAAAGTGCAATTGCACCTCCACTACATTAGGGGGCAGTGGCGCTCTCAATGTCAGAGTGTGTGCAGGGAGCATACAGCACAGAGTATGAGTATGAAGTGTAGACAAATGACAGATGTAAAGTCACATCTATTGTTTTATATATCGACGGCTGTCACATGCTTGTTCTACACAGCAAATATTATAGCTATAGCTGTGGTGCTGGAAATGTGTTTGAACAGGAAAATGGAAGCAAAAGAGAGAGAAATCAGAGGGTTACATGTCAGGAAACAAGTCAAATCAGTTTTATTTGTTCTGCCTGAAATCACAAATTTACGGTTTGTACAATAGCAACATTTTTTGTCCTTAGAGCCTCATATCGTACGTCAGTGTCACTCAAATAGTGGGGGCACGAGGCTCCGTCAAAGGGGGGTACGTTAGACCTCAGGGAACATGCTTTTTTATTTTTTTATTTAGATTTTTTTTACATCCTAGAATAAAGTGCAATAGCACCTCCACTACATTAGGGGGCAGCAAAGTGTGTGCAGGGAGCATACAGCACAGAGTATGAGTATGAAGTGTAGACACCAAGTGACACCATGAAAACATATTTAACAGGGATGAGAAGACAGGCGGAGAGAGACGGAGATAAAGAGACAAACGAAAGTCTCCCAAAGCTAAGACGAGGAAATATGACGAAGCGTCTGTAGCGCTTGGTTCACTGTGAAAGACCGGTGTGTTACTGAGTCTGAAATGTTGGAGACAGAGAAATTAAAGACATTACACCACAATCACTGATAAGACCATTTATGTAGTTTTATTTTTCAGTATCATATGGTTTGAAATTGTTTAATTAAGGATTTAATTTTATTTTTAATTTCAGATGCACTTTAAATCTCTTCTGTTAGTTAATAAAGCTTTTCTTTGTTGTAAGTTGGTCTATATTTCTTTCTTTTTTATTCTCTTTTATGTTAATAAGGATACAGTGTTATGCAGAGGTACTTATAACAATTTATAGACAAATTATTCTATTTATAGTCACGCGGGAGGCGAGAGATGTTTTTTTTTTCCATAGGGGCGTGATAGAAAATAATAGAGAACCACTGGTGTAAATGCAGCTTCAACATATAGTGAGTCACAACTTGATTTTTTTTAAATTAGTTTTTGCTGCACATCATTACAGATGAAAGTAGTGACTCTAAACGGCTCATTTACATCGAGGGTGTAACTACACCCAGTCTGTTAAATAAAAAACATGCATCATGGCCTGAAAAAGGCTCTCGGAAAGTCAAACCTCATGTATAAAATGATGCATGAGGGAACAGATTTAACGGTGTTTGTGCACGCGTTAAATGTTCTGATTAGACAGGTCACGTCATGTTCTTCATGTGTTAGTTGTCTTTATCAAAAAGTGAAAAAAAGGGTGAAATGAATCTTGAGCATGCAGCACAATTGTCAGAAAAGTACTATGGATGTACATGGGAGTAAATATTAAAATTAAAGCTGTAGTGGGGGAGTTCTGTCGCCCTCTGCTGGCGGTGAGAGTGTAATTCATTTTCTTTTATTTTTTTTTTTAAAGCTGCCATGTTGGGGCTGTTTTCAGCTGTAAAACAGCAGATTGGCTTGTTTATGACTTGTTTCACCAGGAGAAAATGATCCGTTTTGTCAGATAACACTTGGAAGACCTATACAATTAGATAATTTTATCAGGAATCCAGGTTTAGCAGAGGTAGCTACGCTCAGCGTTCCTTCATCTGAACACGAGAATCTGGAGATGAGATTCTTCCTCAGCATTGTGTGAACTCAGATATGGATTTATATTTAAAAGGTTCACACTCCAGCTTTAATCCTACACTATAGACGACTGTAAAACTATAAAAGGTGAGTTTTACTATGATTAATCGTGCCGCTTGTTCTGTGTGATGAGGCAAACCAAAGAGGAAATATCAGAATCAGACAGGACACATAGCAACAGGCTGATTCACATCGTTCTGTTGAAAGGTAGGTTTTTGTAAAGGCGGGGTTAGGGGGGGGGGGGGGGGGGGGGTGTTGTGGGTCATTCACCAGGAGCTCGCTGTGGAAACGCTGGTGTGACTGCCCCGAGGCCACGATGGTGCGCTTTAACAGAGGGCTTTATTAGTTCGAGGGGTGAAACCAGCTGTTATTTCCAGACTGGAAGCAGAGTCTAATTGAAAGGTGTCCACCCGACCCAGAGACAGAGACCAGGGGGGGCGATGGGGGGGGGGCCTGGATGTGAGCCTCCAGGCCAATAAGGTCACCTTCACCTCTGATTAAAATCTCGCAGCTTTCACAAGTAAACGACCGTGAGTCTGATCAATCTTCCGCTTTAGGATGAGAGTAAAACCCGGCGCTGCGAGTCTCACGCACACATCAGCGGGTTTAGCTGCAGATAAGCTGCAGACGAACGGCTGAAGGACGACCCTGAATGTGAGGAGGGTGGGTAAGGAAGGCGTCAGACTCACCTGTTGCAGTTGCAGCTTCA